>OX352254.1:5299280-5569148 GCA_947086465.1 Eupithecia exiguata
TGGTAGAACATACCGTATCTTCCTTTTTTATTTTTATCGAAGGCTGAATCGGTTGAATTTGTGTTGCCTTAGTTGTCCTCTGTTAACCTACTGTTATTAGATCTAGTGGACTCACGGTACTGGTGGCTGGTGTCTTGCAACGCAGATGTGTCCACTGGCGATTCCCTTGAACACTTATTTATCCACAGGTGCTGGTATATCTTGATTTTCTCTATTAGCGTAAGATGTAAGATTTTATCAGGCATTTTACCTAAACGTAGCTCGCGTGTTCGGCCGCTGTTCCTTCCACCAACGCCAGAAATAGGCGGTTTCCGAAAAGGTAAACCTTCAAACATACAAAAAAAAAATCATTAGTTCACGCTTTGCCGTGGCCGTGATAAGATTTCAATAAAACTCGCAAAAATTACAAAAATACGGACTCGTTTCTCGATGTCCACTAATCGCTGCACACCAACTAACCAGTGACTTCTACCAGTTTGGAAAATAACTACCAAAACCTTTCTAACGATTGACGATATAATTATTTGGAGTACCTACATTTGCTCGCTTTACGCTCATAGCCTCATAGGTTGTAAGGGAAGAGGGTACACTGGGTCCATCATTTTATACTTTGAACATTGGAACACTCAGACTCATATCGGTTAGGGGGCGCTGCAAGGCGCTTAATTTATGAGGATGAAACGAAAACCTTTATAGGTCGTTTTTGTTTCGTCAACTATGCACAAGCCATAGGTACTAAAGACAGTCGGATAACAACTATCAAATTGATTTATTTCCTCTAAACCGCTTTACATCAGGCGGGCCGCATGCTTGTGTGTCACCTTGGTGGCATAAAAAAAATAAGTTATGTAAGTCGCGATTATGCTGAGTATAAAATAATTTTATGATTATGATAAATTAAAGGTGGAACCCAAAGGTTACTTCTGCGGTTAGATTGCAAGGAATCCAATAGAAAATACTTTTTTCTATAGTATATTCTAAGGTTATTTTCGCGAGAACTCATAATAAAACATTGTTTTTACCGGATTGATCGCGTATATTTTATATTTTGTTTATAACCTGACGTTTCGGAGGCTTTTCAGCTTCCATGGTCACAGGCAGACTGAGGTGACATTTGTCTTTACAAGTAATTTGAATTTTACATATCTACCGTCAATTATACAACTTTAATTATAACGTTCCGTATGTATGCAGTAATCACTAACAATAACGTAGTACGTACGTTGTAGTAATTACTTGTAAAGACAAATGTCACCTCAGTCTGCCTGTGACCATGGAAGCTGAAAAGCCTCCGAAACGTCAGGTTATAAACAAAATATAAAATATACGCGATCAATCCGGTTAAAACAGTGTTTTATCATTTTTCTATAGTTAAGTATACATACTTCCTTCTCTTGTCATGCAACAGCTCGGAGAGAACTGAGTGGTATATCAGCTGTACGTTAGCTGTACTGATGGTAGCTCGAGCTGAAATTAAAGAATATAATGTCGTGATTCCTGGTATCTGGTAGAAATAATTAGTAAGTCCCTTGTCATCGTTTTGCATCGTGTAGGGTCTTCCCACACTGCCTTTCAAAATAAAAAAACTTGTCTTGGTGTGTTTTGCTATGGTTATTGCGTCAGGTACATTGGATTTTATTTAATCACATTGTGCACATTTACGTTTTTTTATTTGTGTTAATACACTTTAAAAACAATAACATTTATATTACAAAAAAGACAAACAACGTTTCTAATTATGAAAAAAAAACTTTTTCATCTCCCCATCTCGGAAAGAATATTTTGTTCTCTTCGATATCTGAGTGTAAAAGCCGTTTTTATCCGCTAGAGGATAAAGTAAATTGAATTTAGAACATCGTGCGCACGATGATCTAAATTGAATTTATTTTATCTCAGATATCAAAGAGAAAAGTACTCTTTCCTCGCTGAGGTGGGATGAAAAGTTACGTGTTGCACTCGAGTGCAATTTTTTTTTACTTCGTGCTCTTTTGATTCCCTCGCTAACGCTATGGATTCTAATGAATGAATGAACACTTTATTGCACTTAAAACACTTAAATTATCCTTATATCTAAATTATAAAACATAACCAGTTCAATAGGCGGCCTTATCGTTGAAAGCGATTTCTTCTAAGCAACCTAGAAAATAACTCTAATTTTTGTATAGGTACCGAATTTCAGCTCAATCGGTTAAGGACAACTGGTCTATAATTCAGTTGCAACCTTTGTCTCACACACGATCAATACATTTTAACAGCGAAACATAAATAACAGCTGGCATCTGCTGGCTTTTATTTCGGTCAACGAATTAGCATTGCCATTCAACGTGGCAATGCTGCCAGCATTCTGGATACTTGCCTTCTGGTGACGGCTTAGATTTTTAGAAAATAGATTTAAGTGTAAATATTAGCTGTAATTATTATTGTATTGTATGGAAATAAAAGATACCTATTTATAAAAGTGTAAAAACAAAAGTTGTCGTTCGTTTAACAAAAGCTTGTGAAAAAGACAATTTCAAGGCTTTATGTCTAATAGGTACTTACTCCCATAGTAATATTCATCAAACGTTTTCACCCAACCAGCGTCCATGTGTGAGTGTGGGATCAAATGCACGTTCAGAGCGCCATCTCTTGTCAGAGGACATTGCTAAAACAAATACCAATGTATGGAGAAACAAGTCATTATTCACAAAAATGAAAACGGCGCTAGAGTCTGTAAGAGGTCCCAGAGAGTTTCTATTTCAACTATGCGAGTAGGTACTTGATTTCGTGGCTTGGTAGGTTAGAGCACACCCGTATGAAGGTGGGGCGCGGGTTCGCGTCCCGCCGAAATCGAAAATTTTTAGGAACTTGATAGGTAACAATTAGTGGCCTTTTGAGGTGGTAACAAACATTCAAAAATTTACTTAAAATACCTCAGTAAGAACCTCCTTCGAAGTACTTTTGACACCTTCACTGCGTTACCAATCTAAGCCAAGCATGGTGATTAAAATACAGTGGACTTAAGAGGAGAAGAGGGACTTTTAGTGCTATTCAAATTACAAAAAATAACGTTCATAAAATTATAAATTTTCTTTTTTTTTGCTATGATACCTCAGCACACATAACGTCCACTGCTGAGCATGCTTCCCACAAAAGACCCCCTCGTTTATGGAAAACATGCTGTGCTTGTTCTGCCACTTGGAAGCTGATCGCACTGGAGGAGCTTAAAGTATACAGAAGGCAGCTGCTACCCTGCCTCTGGTAGGTTCCCTTGGTTCTTACGACAACCACGGACAGATTTGGAGGAGTCCCGCTATGGCCAGCTTTTGCTTCTGTTCTCCTAAGCTCCCAACTAGTTTTTTTTTCTAATTAGCGTTTGTAACCACCTTCCGCCTTGCATTTTTCTAAATAGCCCTATCATTTTGTCATACACTGGCAAAATCTATATTTATAAAAGAGAAAACTAGGTGACTTATCAAGAAATCTCTGAAACTACAACAGTTACGAAGCTGAAATTTTGCATAGTTTCTTTTTAGAACGTAGGCTAAGAACGGATTTTTTGAAATTCACATGTCGGGATTTATAGGTTTTTTCATAATAAATTTAAAGTCGTAAAGGATTGGTTGCTAGACTTTGGCATCGATAGTTTACATGGAAACCAACATTACAAAGGGTATTACTAAAGTCCACGCGAGTGAAGTCGCGGGCGGGTCAGCTAGTTATTTTTGTTGCTGGACAATCCACAGGGCATCATCTAACCCCAAACTAAGTAGAGTTTAGGTTATGGGTACTAAATAACCGATATACTTTACAAATCACACAGGTATATAACGTACTTAGATATTCTTTTATTATACATAGAAAACACCCAAAACACCCTGAACATCTACAGATCGTACAAAAATATATTCAGAGGCGGGATCGAACCCGCAACCTCCTGCGTCGCAGGTGAACCGGACTTTCTAAGATGTTTTATCATTAAAATTAATATTCTTACCTTATAACCACACTCGATTTTAGTTCGTACACAAAAATTCGGCCAAATCTTTGAGCTTAAGATTAAAAACGTCCATACTAATTTCATCATTTTTCTTTACAATTAACACAATATATATTTTAGTTCATTACAGTTTTTTTTGTCGAAATCCCAGTTTTTGACTATTAAAAAAGATTAAAAATACTTTATTAATTCGTATATTTTTTAATAAAAATTGTCACTAATACATTTTTTTTACTAATTTTAGTGATATTAATTAAACGATAGCTGTTTTAGTATCATAATTAAGTTCGATTACTTGACTACAAGACTACTGGAGGTAAATGGCCGTTCCTACTCTATGTGAGCACTAAATTTACTGATTCTCGATCCAGTATTTTGTAAACATGAAAACCTAAGATTGATTCACACTACTTCGGAAAATTACAAACGGCGGTACCCCGTATCATACTCAAAATCGAAATCAAAAGTTCTTTATTTCCATAAATACAAAAATGCAATACAATACAATACAAAAATGCTTTATTGTACACCATAAAATAACATTACAAAGATAAGTACAATGTTTACTTAGAAAAGGTCAAATTCTTAAAATAAAACACTGACACGGAAATAAAGTGATATTTTTGATTAATGTCGCGTCGGTATGTAGACTAAAGTAACAAGATAAAGTTAAAAACTACAACCCGACTACGTGAAAGTTATAAAAGTTTGAAACATTTACATTGACAAAATAGAATGACGTATCGGTCATATTTGATAGGCATAGAGTTGAAAATGAAAATAGGTCGTAGGTATTGTAATTTTTCTCTATGGGGCCTGCAGCCTGCGGCTACCTAAACTTTAATACGCGTTTTGAAGGCTTACTCGGGGTCGGAGCCCTAAATCCTATAGCCTATAACCATCGGGGTATTGAGACGAATCAATCGATACATAATTTGTTGAAATCGAACCAGTAGTTTCAGCGCTACGTGGGAACAAAGAAATCGGCCACATACATACAAACATACAAACATAGGGTGCTAACCTCATAACCCTCCCCTGTCGGTAGTCGGGTAAAAAAGCGACAAAAAACCTTTAGCCTGTTAGTTGTTATTTTTCGAGTTGGAGCAAAGCTCCCAAGCTTTTTTATCTTCTAAATAATCTGATATTTTGTAGTCAGCTTTTTTGGTCAGAAAGTTTTTGACAATTTGTTTGAATTTATTTACTGATAGATTTTGCAACTCACAGGAGTTTTGTTGTAGAAGCGCACACACTAGCGTCGCTAACCCTTTTATTTGGTATTGTTATACAGGGCGTCCCACGGATATGCCACATGGAGGGAAAGTACCTACCTTGAATATTGTAGATGGAACATTTTACTGAAAGAAGATATTATTTGAATTTAAAAAGCAATTTAAACTGCATTCATAGATATTTGAATAATTACATGGTTGAACCGGGAATCGAACCCGTTACACGAGAAAAATAATCATTCTGTAGCTTTATCATACCGATCGAAAGGCTTCATCATAAGGATTATTTTTTGCTGAATAACATAGTGTCAAAAATAAAAGGAAGACCATGAATTTAACATTTTTAATACAAAATCAATCAATTTATCAAATGCTCAAAATGAGTCCTTTCCTATACTGGTTCTTGTAAACTGGCTACCTGTACATTGTTTGCAACAGTCTGGAGTTTACTCAATTATAAAATAAATAAATAATGCTGGACAATTCACAAAGCATTATCTAGCCCCAAGCTAAGCAGAGCTTGTGTAATGGGTACCAGATATCTGATAAACATAATATAATACAATACATAGATAGATATTTTTTATTATACATAGAAAACGACCAGAACACCCTGAACAAATGTCTGCAGATCGTACACACATTTGTCCCGAGGCGGGAATCGAACCCGCAACCTCCTGCGTCGCAGGCAGATCTTCGCCCGCCGCGCCACATCGCTTGTCAATTGTATCATTTGTTATACTAGTTCTAACGTTTCTATTAGTTGATTTTAATTTAGATTTTTCCAATGTAAACTAGCCTTTATCTCGATTCCCACAACAGGTGTTCTAAAAACTCAGCGTAGTTTCCTTGTACGATCAAATTCAACGAAACAATCAACACCCTCTGTTACTCTATCATAACATTACCGTTAACAGCCTGTATATGCTCAGATGTCCGTGTATTATGGCTGTGGCGGTCGCGGCGTTAGAATTGACCCCTCAAACTCACCTCGTGGATGTCGTAACGTAAGAGCCTACTAAGGGACACATTACACTCATCCAATATGTTTGTCCAAGTTTCGCGGCGTTAGAATTCACCCCTTAAACTCACCTCGTGGATGTCGTAACGTAAGAGCCTACTAAGGGACACATTACACTCATCCAATATGTTTGTCCAAGTTTCGCGACGTTAGAATTGACCCCTCAAACACAGCCCGTGGATGTCGTAACGTAAGAGCCTACTGAGGGACCCATTACACTCATCCAATATCTTTGTCAAAGTTTCGCGGCGCGGCGTTAGAATTGACCCCTCGAACTCAGCCCGTGGATGTCGTAACGTAAGAGCCTACTGAGGGACCCATTACACTCATCCAATATCTTTGTCAAAGTTTCGCGGCGCGGCGTTAGAATTGACCCCTCGAACTCAGCCCGTGGATGTCGTAACGTAAGAGCTTACTGAGGGACCCATTACACTCATCCAATATCTTTGTCAAAGTTTCGCGGCGCGGCGTTAGAATTGACCCCTCAAACTCAGCCCGTGGATGTCGTAACGTAAGAGCCTACTGACCCATTACACTCATCCAATATCTTTATCCAAGTTTTGCGACGTTAGAATTGACCCCTCAAACTCAGCTTGTGGATGTCGTAACGTAAGAACCTACTAAGGGACACATTACACTCATCCAATATGTTTATCCAAGTTTTGCGACGTTAGAATTGACCCCTCAAACTCAGCCCGTGGATGTCGTAACGTAAGAGCCTACTAAGGGACACATTACACTCATCCAATATGTTTATCCAAGTTTTGCGACGTTAGAATTGACCCCTCAAACTCAGCCCGTGGATGTCGTAACGTAAGAGCCTACTAAGGGACACATTACACTCATCCAATATCTTTGTCCAAGTTTTGCGGCGTTAGAATTGACCCCTCAAACTCAGCCCGTGGATGTCGTAACGTAAGAGCCTACTAAGGGACACATTACACTCATCCAATGTCTTTGTCCAAGTTTTGCGACGTTAGAATTGACCCCTCAAACTCAGCCCGTGGATGTCGTAACGTAAGAGCCTACTAAGGGACACATTACACTCATCCAATGTCTTTGTCAAAGTTTCGCGACGTTAGAATTGACCCCTCAAACTCAGCTTTGTTTGACAATGTGAAGTATAATTCTATATCCAATGTATAAATTGTTTTTGTTGGTTAATAAATGATTTATTTTTTATTATTATTATTATTATTGTTTTCATTTCCATAACGTACTTAGACGCCATGTCTATATTATTAATACTATTTAACGGGTATTTATCGCGTTTATTTACCTATTTTTCCCAACGTTTCGACAGGTTTACACACTGCCGTGGTCACGGGATGACATCAGTCATCCCGTCACGTCACTACCGTGGTCACGGGATGACTGATGTCATCCCGTGACCACGGCAGTGTGTAAACCTGTCGAAACGTTGGGAAAAATAGGTAAATAAACGCGATAAATACCCGTTAAATAGTATTAATAATTATGTGTTCAGATCGCGTAAGCTTAAAAATATTCATGTCTATATTGTTCTCTTTATGTCCTGTCCTACCCAAGGTATCCTGAAAGAGACCGCTCAAAGCGATAAGGCCGCCCTTTGTACATTCTTGAGAATATCAGTCGGTTCCCTAAAAATAGCGATATACATAAATTAAATTAAATACTAGAAATAAGAATAAACTTGCTGTGACCACAACTAGATGACACGCAAGATTAATGTATCTTTTAAAGGGCATTGCTTCGATAAAAGTAAAAAACCGACCAAGTGCGAGTCGGACTCGTGCACGAAGGGTTCCGTACCATTAACTATAAAAACGGCAAAAAAATAACGTTTGTTGTATCGGAGCCCCCTTGAATATTTATTTTATTCTGTTTTTTAGTATTTGTTGTTATAGCGGCAACAGAAATACATCATCTGTGAAAATTTCAACTGTCTAACTATTACGGTTGATGAGATACAGCCTGGTGACAGACGGGCAGCGGAGATAATAGGGTCCCGTTTTACCCTTTGGGTACGGAACCCTAAAAATTACTGAGGAATTACTGAGAATAAATATAAATACTAGAAATAAACATAAACTCGCTGTGCCCAAAACCAGGATTCACAAGATTAATGTATCTTTTAAAGGGCAATGTATACGCTTCTACAACAAAACTCCTAGTGAGTTGCAAAATCTATCAATAAATAAATTCAAACAAATTGTCAAAACCTTTCTGTACAAAAAGGCTTACTACAAAATATCAGATTATTTAGAAGATAAAAAAGCTTGGGACGGGTTTTGCTCCAACTCGAAAAATAACAACTAACAGGCTAAAGGTTTCTTAGTCGCTTCTTTACTTTAGTCTACATACCGAAACGACAGAAATCAAAAGTACCACTTTATTTCCGTGTCAGTGTTTTATTTTAAGAACTTGACCGTTTCTAAGTATACATTTTTGTATTTATGGAAATAAAGAATTTTTGATTTGATTTGATTAGAATAATTACTTTAGGAGCAATACATGGATTAGCCCATCTCTTCAGCTATACACGAAGGTGCTCGACTGCGGGCTGACTCCCAGCCAAAATGACGCCACTGATTATCTTTTTGAGATGCGAGAAGGCCAAAAGATAGGTTAATTTATTTAATTCTACCAGCTAAAAAACAAAGTACTTACTTAATTGAGTTACAACAAACAAATCAGGAACCGGAAGCTTGATCGTTTTAATTTGGTATGTCCGGCGTTAAGTTTTACAAGGTTCTATTGCAATTTATTGCGAAAACTGCTTCCGATGTAACTTTAATGTCATGAACCGTGATAGTTAGACAGTTGAAATTTTCACAGATGATGTTTTTCTGTTGCCGCTATAACAACAAGTACTAAAAAATAGAATAATTTAAATATTTAAGGGGGCACTTATACAACAAACGTGATTTTCTTACCGTGTTAATGGATAATGGTACGGAACCCTTCGTGCGCGAGTCCGCAGAAAAGACCAACAGACATCTCAGGAACCGTGATAGTTAGACAATTAAAATTTTCACATATGGTGCATCTCTGTTGCCGCTATAACGACAAATACTAAAAACCAGAATAAAATAAATATTTAGGGGGCTCCCATACAAAAAACGTGATTTTTTGCTCGTTTTTCTAGATAATGGTACGGAACCCGTCGTGCGCGAGTCCGACTCGCACTTGGCCGGTTTTATTTGGTATCATTGCATTGTGAATAAAACTTGTGGAATAGTAGATTGTATCACAAGGGAGCAAGATAATATTTTTACGGCGAGGGCGCTTTTATGAATCCAGAGCGAAGTGAGGGATTCTTTAGTAGAATCCTGAACGTAGCGAGGGATTCAAAGTACGTCGCCCGAGCCAAAAATATATTTTGCACCCGAGTGATACACAAATTTTCATCACCTCTATGAGAAAATAAAAGGCGCCTCATAATTTATAGACCCGACTCCAAGGGGAGAAAATGCGTAGGTACTGTCGAGACCTGCATTTTTGCGCCTCTTGATATCTTCGGCCAAATCTGCCACCGCACCAGCCCTCACGGAAGTCCTAGGAAGATGGGAAGGCGCGAGTGTGTTGACGCACGTAGCGTCCCGCACAATACGCCTCTCCAACAAAAATTCAAAATTCAATAACTTTATTTCTTTAGGCTTACAAAATAAGCACTTAGACAAGTCAAATTTTATAGATAAACAGCTTAATACCTAATAGTAATTATTATCAAATAAGAAACAAAATGTTATTGATTTTGTTCGCTTAAATTTTTTGTCCACTAGTGGAAGAAGCGAAAAATAAACCACTAGTAAGTGTATAACGCTTAAAATTTAATACAATGTTATTCGCCTATCTAAGTCAACTTCCATGGGGCTAGACAACAGACCATTTGGTTCAATTTGATTTGCGATGCGTTTACTTTTCTGATAGTTAGGTATACTTTTCGTAGAACGCAGACCATATTATTACGACGACGACCTCTGTGGCGCGGTGGGTGAAGGTCTGCCTGCGACGCAGGAGGTTGCGGGTTCGATTCCCGCCTCGGGACAAATGTGTGTACGATCTGCAGACTGTTCGGGGTGTTCTGGTCGTTTTCTATGTATAATAAAAAATATCTATCTATGTATTGTATTGTATTATGTATATCAGTTATCTGGTACCCATAACACAAGCTCTGCTTAGCTTGGGGCTAGATAATGCTGTGTGAATTGTCCAGCATTATTTATTATTTATTTATTTAAAATCCTTATTTTAGCCCCCAAGGGCTTTCGGTAATTGACTGACCGATCGACAATACTCCAATTTGTAAGTCTAGTGCCGCCTCAAGGTAAGAGAATGGAGACCGCAATTATTTTACTTACGTAGGTGTTAAATCAACATTGTCAACATTAAACCTTATTAAATCTTAAATTCGGTGCGAACCTCTCATACAAACGTACTTTCCAAATTCTTTAGAAACTACAGCTTCATTGCAATGACATTTCGCATCCATAATCGGATGAGAAATACCTATGTTTGTACCGTTTTAGTTGTTAGGGTTCCGTATTCCAAAGGTTGCCTGGAAGAGATCGCTTCTAAGCGATCAGGCCGCCCATTGTACTTGTCTCGTCCTATATCTTTTTATCTTAATGTTCTTTTTCTGTTTTTTTAGGGTTCCGTACCCAAAGGGTAAAACGGGACTCTATTACTAAGACTCCGCCGTCCGTCTGTCCGTTTGTCCGTCTGTCACCAGGCTGTATCTCATTAACCGTTATAGTTAGACAGTTGAAATTTTCACAGATGATGTATTTCTGTTGCCACTATAAAAACAAATACTAAAAAATAGATAAAACTAAATATTTAAGGGGGCTCCCATACAACAAGCGTGATTTTTTGCTCGTTTTTGCTCGATATTGATAACGGCAACAGGTAGGCGCTTGAAATATTACACAGAATATTTAGATATATATTTACTTTAAAAAAAAAACAAGTATATAGATAGATAGGTACTAGAACTGTGCTCAAGTAAAGAGAAAAATCAGAAAAGCGTAACGCACCTATCGGCACCGAGCGCGCGGCATTTCAGTAAAATGCCATGAGGAAATGCGATGGCCGCCGGTAATGCATGCCGGTAGCGCCGATAGATGCGCGTTCAGCTTTAACCACCAGATGACAGATGAGTCAATCGTCCTTGCTGCCCATGTCCACGTAAATATTTATATTATATTTTTTTATCTACTGTTCTGTTTTTTATCTGTTTTTATTTAATACAAACATACTAGGTCTAACTCACTGTTATGTTTAAAAAAAAAATAGTTTAGCCGTCTTTTCATATGTACTTATGTATCCTAAATTATCCTGCGGAGTAAGGCCCTGGTGACCCGTACCACAGGTTTTCGAACCTCTCACGGGCACCAGTCTCTTGCAAAACAACATAAATAGCATTATATTAAACTTAAGCCAAAAATTGTATACAATTATCTTTTGCAAGAGAAAATAAATATAATATTCATTCATTCATTCATTCAAATAATATTTACTTACAGTTACTTAAATTAAAAAATAAATTGTCACTCAAAGCTAGATATATTATATCACAGCGATATTCATCTTACTTTCATAAAAACCGAAATAAAGCACCTAATTTCGGTAATTAATTGTACCTTATTTAAAGTTGTTGTACGACACATTATGTTTGACCTTGGTACAGTCACAATAAACCCACTAATGTTATAAATGTCAAAGTTTGGATGGATGGATAGATGGATGGATGTTTGTTACTCAATCACGCCAGAACGACTGAACGGATCTGGATGAAATTTGGCACAGAGTTAGATTACAGTCTGGAATAGCACATAGGTTACTTTTTATCCCAAAATTCTCACGAGAACGGGAACTACGCGGGTTAAACCGCGAGGCACTGCTAGTATTATGATAATGCTAAACTTTGGATGTTTATGTGTTTGGATATTTGTTACTTGTTCATCCCAATACTACTGAACGAATTGAGCTGAAATTTTGCATAGGTACGGGTAGTATACAGGTAGTATGCAAAATATCATTAGGGTTAGTTCGCTCATTAGGGGAGGCCTATGTCCAGCAGTGGACTGATATAGGCTGATGATGATGATGATGCAAAATATTACCCCTCTCCATCTAAGCCTGGAAGGAAATGTTGGCTACTTTTTATCCCAAAAATCATTGTCTATGGGAATAACCTTTTAAAGTTTTCATTGTAACAACTCGTGCGAACCCGCGGGCACAGACTAGTTTAATTATATACTGACAGTTATTTTATTTTAATAGGAGTCGTGATGACAATAATTCATCCATGGCCGAACCTTTCAGCGGTAGGGTGACCATGTTTACCGTATCGACCATACTAACCAATTTATATACTTGACATCAATGTTAAATGTCAAGTATATATTCAGGTCTCGATAGAGCATACGCATTTGCTCCCCTTGGAGTCGAAACCTAGGTCCGTGGGGTACCGAGGCTATCCGGGTTTTCAAAAAATTATCTGAGCGTCTGGTCGAAGCGACGCGTGACCCGAGAGCTGGTGAGTGCTATACAGCGGGGCAATGCAGCTAGCGTCTTGAGCACGCTTCCGACTGGTATTGATATGGATCAGTTGAGCTATTTGTAGATTGTTTGCAACAGTCTGCAGTTAGCTCAATTGTTTCAATTGTAAATACTAGTTTTAATTTAATTCTATTATTTGATTGTAATTTTCTTTGTTAATAAAGGATTTGTGTAGTTTTTTTAATTGTGTGCAAGTATTTATTGTGTAGGTACAGTTAAGTATTTATTATAAACATAAATTCACTGCGCGTGAATCAGGAGATTTGGTAATGTAATGACAAAAGATAGTTCGAACCGACTGAAAAGGTGGCGCTTTAAGTTTCAAATTATATGCATTTTTATGAAGAAACCACGTTGCACCTTATGAAAAAATAGCAATCTCAGTTCTATAGCTAACAACATCTGCAGTCCTATGTACAGGTTCTGGCTCTTTGTTCACCAGAGTGGGAACCGTAAGTAGGTACGCATTTTAATTTTAATTTATTTATAAATAACCTATGGGTTCCCTATAATAACCTGTAATAAATGATTTTATTTATTATTTATTTTATTGATTTATATATTATATTTATTTATTAACTTTTCAAGAATATCCAAGAAAAACTAAACTCACGGTCACCTCACAAATACATCAATGTGGTTAACCCGACGTTGCCTACTCATAACAATCGAATTGTGGTTGACCTCCGATAAGTATTAATTGGTTCAGTAAGCAAAGCTCGTGTTAAGGGAACCAGATATACCTCCAGAGCTGACCGTGCCTCTTCAGTTTAAAGATTGTATTTCCCTTTAAAAAAATCACTAACTTGAGAAATTTCTTAAAGTGGGACTGAACCTCTGAGTTCCCATACAAACGAACTTTTCAATTAATTTGCAAACTACGTCCCCGATTGTAATTACATTTTGTTTACATAATCGGATAAGAAATAGCGATGTATTTATTTATGTAGCGTTTTAGTTTTTCAAAATACATAAGCATCATGAAGTGAGAGCGAAAATTCATTTTTATCCATTTTCAAGCGATTTTATTACGTGACGCGGGTTGACGCGACATTCAAATTTTTTATGGTTTTTGCTAAAACTATTTTCTATGAACTCATAATAAAAACAACTTCGATTCACTTGTATTTTAACTCGTGTTAAAAATCAATATGCTCCCAAAGCACAAATTAATCAAAGCTGGTTTTAGCATGATTCATGAGTTCAAAGAAAATAGTTTACGATATGCAAATTACATTTCCAAAAAGAAAGAAGAAAAAACTGAAACCACAAAAAATTTGATCTAGCGCTAACCAGCGTCGAACCAAGCACACTTACGTCCACAACGGGCCGTGCATCTCCAAACAAGGGAGGGTTGGCTAGGTATACCAGCAGAGGCCGCGTTTTTGTGATTTTTAAAATCATCTAAGACAGAAAATAGTGTTTAAGAATCTGAAAAAAATATATAATTAACATAGACATTTTTCATTCCAAGTCAATTAATAGTTACCCTAATCAAATGAAAAAAAAAATAGGTAAATAAAATAAATGAGTTATTCCGGGTTCGTCCCACTCGCCTTGGCCCAAAGTAGTCCGGGGCCCTCTACGACTGGTACACATTGTCTTTCGAATACTTACATCGAATTCGACTCCTTCCTATAAATTTAGCGCCTTGTAGCGCCCCTACCGGATCGAGAGAAACTACTTATCGTAGTTTGACAATGACAACGATCTAATCGTTTCCTACAAGCTCGATGATAGTTTTCGAATGATTTTGAGTGATTTATTGCACTTTGACATGACAGCGGCAGTCGCGTTTGCGGCATTGATGTTATAAAAGTAAGTAGATAGAGCACCTCCAACATAGCTTGGTCACAGAAATGCCTTCAATTGGTGCTTCAAGAAAAATAAGAACATACGCGAAAACATTTCACTGGGTCTGTAATTGCATCGAATCTAAGTATTTCCTTTGCGTCCTATGAGCGTACCAAGTCTAACCCAAACACGTCAATCATAGAGGTAAAACACGCTCACTCAACTATTCTTTTGATTTTGAAGATAAAAATGAATCTATGTATGTGTGAGTTGACAAACATTTTCACTGAAATTGTAATTATTATAACTTCAGTGCTTTCACGCATAGCACTAATACGAATAGGAAAATGCGACTCGTTCATCGCATTTTTTTGGCTACATTTCGTTTGTGTCTACTACCATTCTAAGCCTTTTTCGTGGAAGACATCAATGGTTCTCGATTACGTTTATCGAATGTTTTCTGAATAAACTCAGACTAAGGCCTCTGAACACGGAAATTCAAATTTAACGTTGAAATAATGCTGGACAATCCACGCAGCATCATCTAGGCTTCAAGTTGAATTAGATATATCTAGTTTTAAGTTATTTTGTAGCGCCCCAACGGGGTACATGTTTCATACTAGAAATTGTCAAGGGACGAATCTGGACAAATATTATCGTGTGGGACGAACAAAGACTTTTTAATGAAGTGGGCCGAAAATTCGGGACGAATATGGCATAAATCGTCATAAGATCCTTGTCACACAACAACATGTAACAAATGAATAAATGATTCTAAATGATTCTAAGTTGGAAAACAAAACAAAGCAAATAATAAACAAGTTTCAAAACGATAACCTTTTAAACGGCTTAACTTAGATGCAATTTAACTTTTAATTGATATGACAAATAAAACATTTTAAAGGACACTTCATTGTAAAATCTTGTTAGGCATTTATAACGGCACAATAAGTAGAGCAAGGTCTCTTTTGCATAATATACAAACTCATTTTTAGGGTTCCGTACCTCAAAAGGCAAAAAGGAACCCTTAAGGGATCACTTTGTTGTCCGTATGTCCGTCTGTCAACCCTCTTATCTCAGAAACGCGTGGAGGTATCGTGTCTAAATTCACATGACATACTCAGGTTTGTAACCCCTTGCAGCCGCGATATAAATCAAACTTTTATGTCCACGCAATCAAAGTTTACAGCCGTTTATGCCCAATTTTTTTTTCCAAGGGAATCACATGCACACTAAACTTATAGGGTAGTTCCCGTTGACTTAGAATCATGGAATTTGGCAAGAAGCAAGGTCTTATAGCACAAGTAAAGGGAAAAATCTGAAAATTGTAAAATTGTAGTTTAAGTATATTATGTATCAAGCTGAAGACAGGGCGCTATGGCGCTCATTAGGGGAGGCCTATGTCCAGCAGTGGACTGATATAGGCTGATGATGATGATAATGATGATGTATACAAAAAACAAAAAATTGAAGCGAACAAAATCAATAACATTTTGTTTCTTATTTGATAATAATTACTATTTATTAAGCTGTGTTTATGTATAAAATTTTACATGACTAAGTGCTTATTTTGTAAGCTTAAAGAAATAAAGTTATTTAATTTTGATTTTTTTAAATATTTTATAATTTCGTTGTATACATATTTGAAATTCGCCATGGACCAAAAACCTATAGGGTACTATGTGAATTGACCAGCATTTTTTATTTATTTTATAAACAAATAAAATTACTATCTTATCAAATTAGAAATAAATTAAAACTAGTATTTACAATTGAAACAATCCAGCTAACTGCAGACTGTTGCAAACAATCTACAGGTTATCTTCAAGTACGTAAATACAGCGTGAGCGAAGCTGCGGGCAAAAACTTGTTTGTAATGATTATGTTAATAACATGTAAAACAATTTATTTGTTTTTATATCGATTATTTACGTAAATCGTATAATTTATGTCGCATTTTGGATTCTTAGTGGAAAAATCAAACATTTTAAAAACGATGGTAATGTAATTTTGGAACCTTGACCTGGTGTTTTGTGTGTCAAAAACTCAAAACTCAAAGTGCTTTTTTTCCTTTAGACCTTACATGACTCTTAGACACTCTATCTCTGTACTCTTTTTTCCGCACTGAGACTCGATCCGGAACAACTCGTCCATTGTGTGTGGTCGTTCCGCTAGCGTAACCAGCCTAACTCCGTCCAGAAGCGCAGAATCTTCCTGGGATGGGATCTTTGATTATTTTCCGTCAGAATTTGTTCAACTTGCTCAACTGAGTTGCACAAAAGGGAACTCGCGGTCAAAACGTGGGTTTTCGAACTAATTTCACCTTAAACAAGAAAATGTGGGGTCCAATCCAATGTATTGTGCTACTTATATTTTAAAGATAAGATAAAGATAAAGATCATTTATTGTCAATAGGCACACAAATAATAAATATACAAATGATACTTAATTAGATGTATAAGCTATGACTTGTCAAAAAAAGACTGCCAAGTGATGCCCTGAAATATAAAACACCATATGAAATGTGGATTGGCAAAGCACAACAACAACTTTGGCTCGACCCAGGATTAGAACTCGGGACCTCGGGGAAGTTGTCGGTGTTACATCCCACGCCTGGGTTAAGTTCCCATACAAACGTACTATCCGATTCATTTGCAAACTACGTCGCCGATTGTAATTAACAAAATCAAATAACAAAGTACTTTTTCCTTTAGACCTTACAGGACTCTTGGACACGTCACAAATTACATAATTATGTACAAGATAAAGTTAAAAACTACAAACCGACTACGTGAAAGTTATAAAAGTTTGAAACATTTACATTGACAAACAAAATAGAATGACGTATCGGTCATATTTGATAGGCATAGAGTTGAAAATGAAAATAGGTCGTAGGTATTGTAATTTTTCTCTATGGGGCCTGCAGCCTGCGGCTACTTAAACTTTAATACGCGTTTTGAAGGCTTATTCGGGGGCGGAGCCCTAAATCCTATAGCCTATAACCATCGGGGTATTGAGACGAATCAATCGATACATAATTTGTTGAAATCGAACCAGTAGTTTTAGCGCTACGTGGGAACAAAGAAAGGCCACATACATATAAACATACAAACATATAAACATAAAAACATACAAACATAGGGTGCTAACCTCATAACCCTCCCCTGTTGGTAGTCGGGTAAAAAACAATATGAAAACTTTTTGGTCTCCGAATAAAATAAAATAAATAAATATCTACCTAAAGCTATAGTGGGCGGCAAAGTCACTGGACTCTAACAACCTCCAACCAGATGATTAAAATAATTAAATTAAATACGTAGATACTTTAAAGTACATTTTAAATACTGACTCGTATTTAAATCTGCAAACATTCCAATCTCGAAGACGCGACTTTTAGTCGAAAGTGATACCTACTCAATTTTCGCCAGATTTACCGTTACTTCTCAGTTGTAGATTGGCGATTCTTTAAGGGTTGTTTAAGTCTAAGTGATCTAAGTGCCACTACAATTATAGGTACAAATCGAAATCCATTTACAACTTTTCGTCCTTAAATTAATATTACAAATTCAATGCAAAAACAAATAACAATCATTAAATTTCTATCGATTTAAACGTCTAAAAGTAAACATTGTGACATTGTGTATATAAACGCGATAAATACTTGTTAAATAGTATTTATAAATAAAGTACTCTCGCTAGTGTAAGTAGACTTGTATCAAATTATACTCATGTTCACAAAGGCACAAGAATTTGATGGATAATTACTTACATTAGGAAATTTAAAGGTACTTACTGATACGTTGAGACTACTTACAAGCAAAATGAGCATTGAGAGCGCGTTGAAGTCTTTGTTTGGAAGTTTTATATATTTCTTTGGAACAGCAAATTTTAATTGCTGCAGAGAATATATTAAATACTAACATATACATAATACATAGAATAGAGACTCCTTGCCTTCTACCTGACCTTAAGCACGATTTGCTTCTCAAATGCATGATATGTAGTGCGCACATTTTGGCTTGCAACCGCTCGAATGAAGTTTCTCTCGACGCTGACGAAAGAGTAAAGTAATATTGACGCTCTAACCGAAAAAAAACTTATGATTGATTCATACCTGCATTTCTCGCAGTCGAACTTTTGAAGACTTTACCCATAGAATTAAGATTATATGACCTCACCATGAGAGGCCGTTTTGTCCGTTACAGTATTTGGAACGATGTGTTCCCGTGGTCCTCATTGACGCTGTCACCATTATAGGGACAACGGGAAGTCATAAAATTTCGTTCCTGTTGTCCCCCTACTCGTTATGGGGACAGCGGGAAGTCATAAAACTTCCTTCGTATTATTATTATTATTATTATTATTATTATTATTCATTTATTTCAGATTAGATATCCATATTACATTTTCAAACTTAACCTAGAACTTAAAATAACATATTATAAAAACATAAATAAAAAGTAACACAAAATAATCATATTTACATTATTGAAAATTCTAACTAGGTACCTAAATAAAATTAAAATTTAATTTATTTTGCACATCGCAATGCGTTACAGGGCAACACATGCGTTTCGGTCCAGTGCCTGAGTATGGGGCCATCCACCCTCTCAGCCACCGTGACCAGGAGGCTGTTGGGGCTGGCGCGCACTCGCTGCATCAGGGAGGCGACACGCTTGCGCATGATGCCGTGGAAATCATCCACTCGTGCCTCCGCGAACATACCTGAAGCACTGCAGTAGCGCGGCAGCCCCACCAGCATCCGGAACGTCCGTATTAACCTTGAATTATCGCGACGAAAAGTCGCGACCGAGACTTTTCTAGAGCACGCTCGGTTACCTAGGATCTTATTACGAGTTATACATGCTCTAAATACACAAGATAAACGTTGATCTTGAGTAAATAAACTTATAAATTATGTAGGGAATTTCAGGACCCACATGCCCAGAGTGGGGTTTATGGGCTCCCACGATAAGGCTATAAAGGCATTTACCAGGGGACGCCTTCGTCAAGGCGCCGAATTCTACTAACCAATAACATTTATCTATATTTATGGGAAATACTGTTTCTGCATACAATCCTTATGGTGTTTCTTTCCTTCACACAAAATTTGTCTTGTATACCTACATAATTTTAATGAAGTACATGTTAAACTAAGAAAATTGTTTAGACAAAAATTCAAAATTCAATAACTTTATTTCTTTAGGCTTCCAAATAAGCATTTAGACAAGTCAAATTTTATAGATAAACAGCTTAATACCTAATAGTAATTATTATCAAATAAGAAACAAAATGTTATTGATTTTGTTCGCTTCAATTTTTTGTCCACTCGTGGAAGAAGCGAAAAATAAACCACTAGTAAGTGTATAACGCTTAAAATTTAATACAATGTTATTCGCCTATCTAAATCTAAATATAATGTGATTTAGATACAGGTCAATATTTATATAAAACTAAGCTTAAGATTGTTCTCCCATAATACTATTGTCGGTGCGGAACTGGGCGACATCTGGCCAAGCATTAACATCATTGATATAGTCATCTATGGAGTTAAAGGCTTTCTTGAAAAGATTTCGTTTTATGTTTAAATTTACGAATAGGGAGCTCAGTTGCTTCTAGACTACAACGACATCAAGTGTATCAACCGGTACCTACGGTGGAATTAATTAATGAAAATGAATCGTGGAGCAAACATACTCTTTCCTCGCTGAGGTGGGATGAAAAGTTACGCGTTGCACTCGAGTGCAAAGATTTTTTACCTCGAGCTCTTTTGATTCCCTCGCTGACGCTCAGGATTCTAATTTTTAATCACTCGCTACGCTAATATAACAAATAACTATTATTTCCATATTTATATACAATAATGTAGGTACACTTAGGCCCGTATTATAAAAGGTTGCTCAGTCATCGATCTATGCTTGAGCAACGCTTTTCTATGGCATAAACGTCACTCGAACATAGATCTATAACTGAGCAAGCTTTTATAATACGGGCCTTAGAGTCGGTCGGAAAGGTCAATTTTTGAATTAAAACACTGACACGGAAATAAAGTCATATTTTTTATTCCTGTCGCTTCGGTACCTACGTAGACTTAAGCAAAGAGGCGATGAAGAAACCTTTAGCCTGTTAGTTGTTATTTTCAACTTGGAGCATAACCCGTCCCAAGATTTTTGTTTTCTAGATACACTGATATTTTGTAATAAACCTTTTTGCTCTGAAAGGTTTTGACAATTAGTTTGAATTTATTTTTTTTGTCCACTTATGGAAGAAGTGAAATGATAACCAAATCAAAACCAAACCTATTAAATATAAATATGGTTCGCTTCATTCTTCGATCAAAAATAAGTAGTTCGCGGCCTCCCCCGAAATTTTTGATCGAAGGCTTCATTGCTTCCTATGGATTAAACCCATTTTGAATTTAATAACTTGACAGCTGTCGTTTATTTCCGATTCCACTCGCATTGCGGAATAGAACTCGCTTTACAAAAACCTTGAATAAATTAAAATGTCGCCTACATTAATAACTTGGCAAGGTTTTTCAAAAAATATTAGCATAACTAGCTCCGCTCCGCGGTGTTGCCCGCGGTGATAGACATTTTTGAATTATACTATTATCCCACGGAAACACAATTTTTTCCCCTGATCCAAAAGTAGGGGAGAGTCGGATATTGCCGTGCCTCTAAGCGAGGATGCAGCTTAGCTTGGAAAAGGGTTAAATAAAATAGTAAATGATATCTGGTAGAAAATTAATTTAGCTAGTAATGAAATTGACAAAATACCATGACGGGAGAATGTAATAAATAAATAATGCTGGACAATTCACACAGCATTATCTAGCCCCAAACTAAGCAGAGCTTGTGTTATAGGTACTAGATATCTGATATACATGTCTATGTATCAATGTCTATAGTCTATATTTTGACGTTGGATCAATTCTACAGGATGACAGAGAAGAAATGGAAGAATTCAGATAAGTGCCTGGTAGAGCTTCGGTAGCAGATTGGTACAAGAAGGTCTTATGCCGGGTACAGACCAAGCGAACAAAGGCGAGCGAAGGCTAACGAGTGGGATTCGACGATCGATGACGAACGTTCACTCGCTTTCGCTGTTGTATCCACGCCACACGAACCCATGAGAAACAGTCGGCGGAGGACAGCCGAAGGCGAACGAAGGCCCTCATTTGGGCTCGCTTGCTTTCTCCATGACGTCCACACTGGTTCAATCGCGTTCGGTGGTTAGCCTTCGCTCGCTTTTGTTCGCTTGGTCTGTACCCGGCATTAGAATCCATGTAAAAGCGGTCTCGCGATTCGTGTAGATAGAAGCCCTAGGCCTGGTTCTGTGTTTCAGAGCTGTATTTCCATCTGGCATTACCTAGATACGTCCGCAGTTAACAAATAATGAGCCTTCTCCGTTATACATAATACAATACATACAACATTGATAGATATTTTTGACTTTATAAAGAAAACACCCAGAACACCTATAACGGGACAAATGTTTGTACGCTGTGCAAATATTTGTTGCACAACGTACAAACTTTTGTCGCAAGGCGCGAATCGAACGTGTAACCTCCAGTGTCGCAGGCGGACCTTTGCCCGCTGCGCCACATAAATCGTCAGTAGATTCGACATGAAGAAGTAACAAACATCCATCCATCCAAACTATCGTATTCACAATATTAGTGTGAAGTGTGTTTTGCAAATTTATATCTAGACATTTATATTGCGGCATATTTAATTACCTAGTCATATAGACAAAGTATATTTAAATTAAGCAACATTTTGACTTTGTTTTAATTTTAATAGCAAAAACTCTTCCTGGACATTGAAGTTAATAAAAACGTTAGGTGCCGTACGATTAACAGTACGCGACGTTTTTAATGGCACTTTTTATAATCTTTAACGAACACGTTCTCACGTTTTAATTATTACTAATACCTCTGCCCGCGGAGTCGCGCGTCGCACGCGTTGTTTATATGGAAACCTTAAATGTTATCTCACTAATATTATAAACGTGAAAGTTTAGATGGATGGATAGATGGATGGATGTTTGTTCCTTTATCACGCCAGAACGGCTGAACGGATCTGGATGAAATTTGGCACAGAGATAGATTATAGTCTGGAATAGAACATAGGCTACTTTTTATCCCGGAATTCCCACGGGAACGGGAACTACGCGGGTGAAACCGCAAGGCGCTGCTAGTAGTTCATAATTCTTTATTCAAAACATTTCATGTTACAGGTCAGTTAATTAATTGGTGTAGATAATTAATAGGTGTTATTTACATCCAATGAGATCTGATTTATAAGATAAACGTCACTTACTTTTTATTCGAAGCTTCATGATCATCATCTCAGTACACTGCACTGCTAGACATAGGTCTCCCCTAATGAGCATCATAGCGCCCCGTCTTCAGTATGCCGTATCCAACATCTGCCAGCAGTCTTTCGCAAATCGTCATCCCACCTGGTCGGAGGGCGTCCTACACTACGTTTGCCGAGTCGCGGTCCCCACTCAAGAACACGTTTACCCCAGCGGTTGTCGGTTCTTCTCAGGATATGGTCGGCCCACTGCCACTTCACTTGCTAAATAGCTATATCGATAACCTTGGGTCACTGTCGGATGTATTCGTTACGAATCTTTTCCTTCAGAGAAACTCCGAGCATAGTTCTTTCCATAGCTCGCTGGGTGACCTTGAACTGGTGGACCAGCCCCGTGAGTGTCCACGTCTCAGCTCCGTAGGTCATGACGGGTAGGACGCACTGAAACAATAGTTGAACGTGAATGAGTGAACTGCTTGAAAACAATAGTTTTCAAGCATTTCGGTATGGATGACGAGAAGACGCGGCGTAGTTTTGAACTACCTTAATTTTAGTCCTATCCTTTGAGTAATTTCGGAGTAAAAAGGTAACAACATTTAAACTTTTTTTTATTAGTGTGAAAAATTTATAACGAAAGGATCCATATACCTTTGTGTAAGTAGCCTAGGTTTTCTGGCGTTCTCCTAGAACTAGCGTTAAGGAGTGTTTACCCTGTGTTTTTTTTGTTATTTCCATGAAGTCGTCAACTTACTTTGCATGCTTTTTAGGGTTCCGTACCCAAAGGGTAAAAACGGGACCCTATTACTAAGACTTCGCTGTCCGTCTGTCCGTCTGTCCGTCTGTCCGTCTGTCCGTCTGTCCGTCTGTCCGTCTGTCCGTCTGTCCGTCTGTCCGTCTGTCCGTCTGTCCGTCTGTCCGTCTGTCCGTCTGTCCGTCTGTCCGTCTGTCCGTCTGTCCGTCTGTCCGTCTGTCCGTCTGTCCGTCTGTCCGTCTGTCCGTCTGTCCGTCTGTCCGTCTGTCCGTCTGTCCGTCTGTCCGTCTGTCCGTCTGTCCGTCTGTCCGTCTGTCCGTCTGTCCGTCTGTCCGTCTGTCCGTCTGTCCGTCTGTCCGTCTGTCCGTCTGTCCGTCTGTCCGTCTGTCCGTCTGTCCGTCTGTCCGTCTGTCCGTCTGTCCGTCTGTCCGTCTGTCCGTCTGTCCGTCTGTCCGTCTGTCCGTCTGTCCGTCTGTCCGTCTGTCCGTCTGTCCGTCTGTCCGTCTGTCCGTCTGTCCGTCTGTCCGTCTGTCCGTCTGTCCGTCTGTCCGTCTGTCCGTCTGTCCGTCTGTCCGTCTGTCCGTCTGTCCGTCTGTCCGTCTGTCCGTCTGTCCGTCTGTCCGTCTGTCCGTCTGTCCGTCTGTCCGTCTGTCCGTCTGTCCGTCTGTCCGTCTGTCCGTCTGTCCGTCTGTCCGTCTGTCCGTCTGTCCGTCTGTCCGTCTGTCCGTCTGTCCGTCTGTCCGTCTGTCCGTCTGTCACCAGGCTGTATCTCATGAACCGTGATAGTAAGACAGTTGAAATTTTTTCAGATAATGTATTTCTGTTGGCGCTATAACGACAAATACTAAAAATTAGAATAAAATAAATATTTAAAGGGGCTCCCATACAACAAACGTGATTTTTTTGCTGTTCTTATAGATTATGGTACGGAACCCTTCTTGCGCGAGTACGACTCGCACTTGGCCGGTTTTATTATTTTAAGTAAACCTATCTTTGGCAACTTGTAATTGACCATCAAGAATCATACACTGGTCTATCCAGGCATGTTTTATATTTAAAACTTTTGAAACTATCATGGTTATTACTATAGAAATCATTTAGAGTTACGTTCGAAAGTGAAACCGGTGGTAGTGGCAATGTTCGTAGCAAAAGACAAAGGATGAGGGTAGATCGGTATGTCTGCCAATAAAAACCAACTCGCAGTGACTTTAGTTCTTCCGTGATCATGGCGCATGAAACTGTGCCGAAATATTGAAAAACTCAAAAATTGAATCATGGTAAATATCCCGTTCTAAATGATTTCTAGGTTTTATATTTTGTTCTAATTTTTATAAACTTAGCTAAAAATTTTCCTAAATTCCTGTAAATAAATATATTACCTGATGCTAATCGACTTCTGTGCCACTGCCACTGCCCCCGACTGTAGTAATGTATATAACAACGGTTTTTGTCCACTCAACGAACCATAAACTACGCTTATACCAATAAAGTTACAATTTGATATAAGGCTATTTAAGTTTAGTGGTCTAAATCTAAGGCTGCGTTTTCAGTGGGAAACTGAAGCAGAGGCGGGAGCGGATTGCCGGCGGATGTATATTAGTCCACTGCTGGACATAGGCCATAGGGGAGCCTAATGAGCGCCATAGCGCCCTGTCTTCAGCTTGCCGCATCCGCAGCATCTATCTGCAGTCTTTCGCAAATCGTCATCCCACCTGGTCGGAGGGCGTCCTACACTACGTTTGCCGAGTCGCGGTCTCCACTCAAGAACACGTTTGCCCCAGCGGTTATCGGTTCTTCGCGAGATATGGCCAGCCCACTGCCACTTCAGCTTGCTAATCCTCTGAGATATGTCGCCAACCTTGGTCCTCTCATACATTTGGCATTTATGGAATAAAATTCAGAAAAATAATAAGAATCATTTATTGTAAACTGGAGCCCTAGTACCACTGGTAGGTGCGCATTTTCTCTCGAATACTTCCATCGTCAATTTGTATATTGTATACCTATTTATTTATTCCACCGTAGGTACCTGTTGATACAATTGATGTCGTTCTAGTCTACTTCATTAAAATTATGTAGGTATACAAGTCAAATTTTGTGTGAAGGAAAGAAACACCATAAGGATTGTATTCAGAAACAGTAATTCCCATAAATATAGATAAATATTTAACACATTAAATATACAAATAATTAGCTGTAAGGGGGCCTAAATAATAATATAGTCAAACTCAAAATATAATTATGTCCAACTAGCAGCGCCTTGCGCCCGCGTAGTTCCCGTTCCCGTGGGAATTCCGGGATAAAAAGTAGCCTATGTTCTATTCCAGACTATAATCTATCTCTGTGCCAAATTTCATCCAGATCCGTTTTGCCGTTCTGGCGTGATAAAGGAACAAACATCCATCCATCTATCCATCCATCTAAACTTTCACGTATATAATACTAGTAGCGCCTCGCGGTTTCACCCGCGTAGTTCCCGTTCCCGTAGGAATTTCGGGATAAAAAGTAGCCTATGTCCTATTCCAGACTATAATCTATCTCTGTGCCAAATTTCATCCAGATCCGTTTTGCCGTTCTGGCGTGATAAAGGAACAAACATCCATCCATCTATCTATCTATCCATCCATCCATCCATCCATCTAAACTTTCACGTTTATAATATTAGTGAGACTAGCAGTGCCTCGCGGTTTCACCCGCGTAGTTCCCGTTCCCGTGGGAATTCCGGGATAAAAAGTAGCCTATGTCCTATTCCAGACTATAATTTATCTCTGTGCCAAATTTCATCCAGATCCGTTTTGCCGTTCTGGCGTGATAAAGGAACAAACATCCATCCATCTATCTATCTATCCATCTAAACTTTCACGTTTATAATATTAGTGAGATGAGATAGTGAGATGAGATTACATGTCAAAGAAATTCAATGAATCAATATCAAAGAATTCGAGTCGTTTCTATACATTTAGCGCCTTGTAGCGCCCCTACCGGATCGATTAGATTTGCTCATTTTTTGTCGAGGCTGTATCTCTTGGACCGTTATTGGTAGACAGTTGAAATTGACAGGGTGTCGTTGACTATTGCCGTTATACACAAGTAAAAATAAAATAATTTTAATAACTAACTAAAAAATTAGTTGTAAATACAAATGTCACCTCAGTCTGCCTGTGACCATGGAAGCTGATAAGCCTCCAAAACGTCAGGTTATAAACAAAATATAAAATATACGCGATCAATCCGGTTGAAACAGTGTTTTATTATGAGTTCTCGCGAAAATAACCTTAGAATATACTAACTAACTAAACTTTAAACTAAACTAAACTTTACTACGGGTTCGATTCCCGATTTTGGTTTATAAGCACTATAAATGTCTTTTTTATGTCTTTTTCTCTATGATGTGTTAAATCACAAATCATATAAATAGAATTCTTCTCAACTAGCATATCATATTATCTGCAACCGTTCTTGCCCTACATGTAACTGTACAATACGTGGACAACGGGGCTGATAAATAAAATTATATATTATATATTTCCAAATCCAAAATGGCTGACATTTTTTTTATCGCAGTTGTCACTCATGGATGTCGTTTTCGACTAACTCGGACACGTAGATTACGAAAAAGATGTCCATTTCCAAATCCAAGATGGCTGACATTTTACTATCGCAGTTTTCTCTCTCTTGGATATCGATTTCGATTAAATCGAAGATGTAGGTTACGAAAAGGGGAACACAATGAAAAAGTGAATAATCTACACAACGCTCGCGAGCTGCTTGCAGCTCGCGCACATCTAGAAAACTAGTATATACTTACGATTATACTTATAAAAAAACTACTTAAGTTTCAATTCTGTTTACAGTAAGACCTGAGTGTAACTGTTTGTTGTTTGAAAAAATAAAAATAAACTAACGGTTCAAACGTCTAAACCTAATTTGGCAAATTTGAGTACCGATCACTGAAGTTGTGCAACGTCGGGCGTGGTCAGTATTTGAATTGGGTGACCGCCTCATAATGGCTTTGCTTTTTTTTAAATTAGTTTTGTAGTGTTGGTTTTTCGATATAGTTACGTACGATGGTACGGAACCCTCCGTGTGCGAGTCAACTTGCACTTGACCGGTTTTATTAGTATGTCCTTTAATTAGTTTAGGTCTTAATTAATGTCTGTAATAAGTAGGTATATAGCCTTCATGGTAGAGTACCATCTGGATTTCTGTGAATGTCTTGGACTCACTGGAGAAATCAGATGTGATGGGTACAGACGTACAGACAGACCAAGTGAGCGACAGCGAGCGAATGCAAACGAATGAGATTACGATCGGTACGTTCGTTCGATTTTGCTTTGATGTATCGACCATAAGGGATCTCTTTTTTCATTGGTATCGACAGCCGCCGGAGCACGGCCGAAGCGAATGAAGGCCCTCGTTTGGACTCGCTTGCTTTCGCAATGACGTCCACACTGGTTTTTTAGCCCTCGCTCGCTCTCGCTCGCTTGGTCTGTTCTGTACTCGGCATTTGTGCATTCGGGAATGTATCACGCAATAGAGTTAAAAGTACTAGCCATAGAAAGAGTCTATGGCCTGTTCCTCCCAATGCCCAGGGTAGCCAGGAGAACCTTATTGACAACTGCAACGAATAGGGATGGGCAAACGTGCGCGCTACTATGCGCAAAATATGTCGATAAAATAGATAGTTCATTTTTTTTTGTGAGTAGGTACATGGTAGGTCTTAAAAAATTATGTTCTCAATAGTTTGTCCTCTCCGACTTATCACTAACTATAAAAAAACTTAGTTAGCAAAAGCTAGATCATAAGAAAATCTAAATTAAAGTAAACAAAATCTTTATTTCTATGAAAAAATACAATAGAAAAACCAATCACAAATCCTAGTCCAAATGTTGGGTTCCCAATCTCTTATCTGGCCCTGGTTTTTTTATGGCGTCGTCGATCCACTTTTTCGTAAGTTTACGGTATTTTTTGAAATCAAAAAGAGAGGAAAATATTTAAACAACCAGTTATATACATATGTGCTAATAATCTAAAATAATCATTATGTTGATAGGTAGTAAGGTAGAAGTTATCTGGTATTTCCGGAACTACTGGTCCAATTAATAATGTACCTAAAGTTATAGCATGGTACATTATTTCTGAGTGACATAAGCTGGATACGATATATCTAGATACCACGTGAGCAAAAGGTACGGCCAATGGCAAGAAGTATTTTTAAAAATAACATTAGACTAAATACTAGCAACCGGCCTCGACTTTGCACGTGTATTAAAGCAGTTCCGTATACGTTGGGTTACGCAGCGATCGCCAAAACCCTAATCAATATAGTAAAATATAAACCTTCCTCAAGAAACATCCCGTTCATTGGTGAAAACCGTACGAAAATCAGTAGGTAACGTTGTATGATGAGTAAGAAGATAAACAGACAGACGTGGAGGGTACTATTTTTAATGTAATTTACTTATGTATTATTATATCCACCCCGTACCTACTTACAAAAGATATCGACAAAAATGCCGACTACGTCCCATAACTAGTCACATCGGCAGGTAGCGGTAAAGTGCGGGGAGTTCATGTGCTCCCGCGTCCCACCCCTGTTTCACCCCCGTGAAACGATTTTTTATTTATTTACTGTAGGGTGAATAATTACTAACCGGTGGTATGTGATACGGCTATTGTTTTAGTCTTCATCCTGCTATCGTTTTTACAAAACTTGATGGAGCGTTTCACCA
This sequence comes from Eupithecia exiguata, assembly GCA_947086465.1. Classification (NCBI taxonomy): domain Eukaryota; kingdom Metazoa; phylum Arthropoda; class Insecta; order Lepidoptera; family Geometridae; genus Eupithecia; species Eupithecia exiguata. Next base: position 5,328,657 of record OX352254.1, read on the forward strand.
TTTTTCCCTAAAGAAAAATAAAATCTTCCTCGTAAATACCCAACGACAGATTATACAGCTGGTTCTCACATGCCCGTATAATAGTATTCATCTATGCTCACATGAATAATTGGCATTCATTTGACAAGTTTATGATGTTCACAGTTGTGTCTACTCCACAGACATCATACTAGCCTACTCGATCAAAGGGTGAACACGTTCTCTAATGTATCACGCGATCTATGTTCGTTGCTCATTCGTACTTTTTTTTTTATTTTTCAGAAAAGAAAAACTCGCAGTCGGGCGTTGAAAATAGAAGGCATGACACACTCGCAAATATATCCTATTGTATATTTCATGCAAGCATATATTTTTAAGTAAATGGTGTAATTATGCATGGAATCATTATTATTATTATTTAATGATTAAATTTTGATTGATTGGTAATATATATATTTTATTAAGATCTACACTTGGAAGTAGGTATTTACTAGCTCTGTTTTTTGCATGCTTTTCTATTTTGTTTGCCCAGTAACATTTAGGTGTTTCTTTAATTATGGTTTGACATAAGTAACTGTTAATATAAGCTGGAGAAGCCACTGGCTCCTGTAACACAGTTTCTAACTACTTCAGGAGCCTATGGACTCAAATTTGTCTGTAAAACTTTATATTATGTCAATAAAACAATGTTTACATTTACTTTTTTATCCAAGAATTGACGACTGATGTGGTGCTGTGGACGAGGGTCCGCCTGCGACGCGGTTGCGGGTTCGATTCCTCGGGACAATGTTTGTACGATCTGCATAATATTAATTCTCGGTGTTCTGGATGTTTTCTATGTTTGTTAAAAGATATCCAACCATGTAATGTGTTCAAAGCTTCGATCAAAAATAAGTAGTTCGCGGTATATTTAAACTTACTGAAAATAAGAAATTCCATCCTTTTTCAGCACTTTGGACGAGTGATTCTTGCATTTTTTGTACGAGCACTTACCCATGCTTTTTGTCAGAACGCTAAAATGACACTAGTTGAAAAGCTACCCTAACATTTCAAAATGGTTCTCTTTTGCTACTGAAGGTTTTGGGGTGCGCATTGTGAATCTAAGGGGGGCCGGCAAAGCCGGAAATTTTTGATCGAAGGTTCAAAGACATAATGTCTTTGAATGTGTTGTTTTATATTATGTATATCAGTTATCTAGTACCCATAACACAAGATCTGCTTAGCTTGGGATTGTGTGAATTGTCCAGCATTATATATTTATTTAAAGACCAGCAAATCTTGGAGGAAATACTTTCGAATATAGTGAAGGTACTATTACGGTTATGAGTCAAACATAAAGTAAATGTGACTTGCGTCAAACTGACGACGAAAGTTACACTCATACATAGATAAATGTAAGGTATATTTATTTATAACTAGCAGCACCTCGCGGTTTCATGTACCCACGTAGTTCCCGTTTGCGTGGGAATTTCGGGATAAAAATTACCCTATGTGCTCTTCCAGACTATCTCTGTGCAAAATTTCATCCAGATCCGTTCAGCCGTTCTGTCGTGATTGAGTAACAGACATCCATCCATCCATCCAAACTTTCACATTTGTAATATTAGTGGGATTCGGAAAGACGTTAAATTCTTACACCCATGACCTATATAGCAAAACAAATTTATAGATTCATGCTTACCCCTGATTAGCAGTCAATTCGCGGGTTTTGACAGTTATCAACGAAAATCTGTCAAAAAATCACTTGGCTCGACGTGGCTTTTTACCCGACTACCGACAGGGGAGGGTTATGAGGTTAGCACCCTATGTTTTTGAGATTCGTTTTCAAATTGTAGATATATTGATAAATAGACAACCGTCGGGATAAACGTGTTCTTGAGTGAAGACCACGACTCAGTAAACGTAGCGTAAGACGCCCTCCGACCAGGTGGGATGACGACCTACGAAAGCGCGCGGATGCTGGATGCATTAAGCTGAAGACAGGGCGCTATGGCACTCATTATGGGAGGCCTATGTCCAGCAGTGGACTAATAATATAACATAAACCTACTGGAGAGTGTACAAAGAAAAGCCACAAAAATCCCCATAAGCCTTCGCCAGATGCCTTACCCAGAGCGACTAGCTGCTCTACGCCTTACTATTCTGGAGGAAAGACGCCTCCGTGGTGACCTGATCGAAACCTTCAAAATTCTATCGCACACCTACAACCTGCCTGACATACACAAAATATATACCCCGAAGGTGCCACTCAGATCTGCTCGAGGTCATAGTCTTAGAGTTACTCGTACGCCAGCAAACACGAACATTGCTCATCACTTCCTGTGTAATCGAGTGGTGCACAATTGGAACAGGCTTCCTGAAGATGTCATAACAGCTCCCTCTGTGAACAGCTTCAAAAACAGACTCGACCACTGGTTACGAACGCACCATCTGACCACCATACGAGACAATCAAGTGTAGTGAAAATACTAAAAGCACTGTGACATAGACACATCAGCTCTCAGCTGCTCGTCTATTATTCAATAATAATAATAAAGACTGGCGATAATGATAAGATAGTTAAAAATATTTATTCAGGTAAAACAAACAGCATTAAATTTGGTTAGAAGTGCCTTAAAACCATTATATTCGGGGGAGAATTTTAGCGTTACAATTCCTGAATTCGTTGAAAATCTAATGTAAACGCACAAAAATAGAGATAGCTTTTTGAAAAAATGTGATGTTCACGACCGAAATACAAGAAACAAGAACAAGCTACACATTCCATCATATAGATTACGAAAGGTAGGCAAATCATTTATGGGAAATTGCGTACGCTTCTATAACAAGCTTCCATCTGAACCAACTGAGCTCCCTATTCGTAAATTTAAACAGTACATAAAACGAAGTCTTATCAAGAAGGCCTTTTACTCCATAGATAATTATATCAATGATGTTAATGCTTGGCCAGATGTCGCCCAGTTCCGCACCGACAATAGTATTATGGGAGAACAATCTTAAGCTTAGTTTTATATAAATATTGACCTGTATCTAAATCACATTATATTTAGACTTAGATAGGCAAATAATATTATATTACATTTTAAGGATAATACAAACTTACTAGTGGTTTATTTTTCGCTTCTTCCACGCTTCTTCCACTAGTGGACAAAAAATTTAAGCGAACAAAACAATAACATTTTGTTTCTTGTTTGATAATTACTATTTATAAACTTGTTATTTATGTATAAAATTTGACTTGTCTAAGTGCTTTTTTGTAAGCCTAAAGAAATAAACTTTTTGACTTTTGACCTCAAAAACCACGAACGAAGGGCTGTGAATGACTTAGTACTATTTGGTACCTAGAATTCAGTTAAAAGGTATAAATTTAACTGTAGTGTGCCGGTCGAAACAACCACCAATAAAGAGCTGCGGCCTTATACAGTCTGGTACAAAGTAGAGGTCTTAAAGTTTCGGTGTACTAAGTTGGTTCAATGATAGAAATAAACACTTATTTAAGCAAGGTTGTAGCAGCCGTTCTGTCAGTATCGGTAGACACAGCGTGGACTGTGTTTGCCTTCGGGAAAGAACAAGTAATTTTACGTAAAACCTTTTTTACGTTTAGTACTTGCAAGGAGTTTTGTGAAGTGATTTTTGTGGTTCCAGTTTTTTGAAAAGGGAACGTAAAAGTAAGTTTGATTATTATACTCTTTGTTTCGAGCCAATTTCTAATAGGTATTAGATTTTTTTTTGGCTATGCAGTTGAATAAAATAAACACAAGGTTGCCTGGGAGAAATCGCTCTCAGCAATAAGGCCGCCTTTTGTACTGTATTATGTTTATTTTAGATATAAGATTATTTATTCATGTTTATTTTTATTGTACAATAAAGTGTTCATTCATTTATTCATTTTTAATAATCGAATACATAGAATCACAATCCTACTAATCCTACTTAATATTATAAATGTCAAAGTTTGGATGGATGGATAGATAGATGGATGGATGTTTGTTCCTTTATCACGCCAGAACGGCTGAACGGATCTGGATGAAATTTGGCACAGAGATAGATAATAGTCTGGAATAGGACATAGGCTACTTTTTATCCCGAAATTCTTACGGGAACGGGAACTGCGCGGGTGAAACCGCGAGGCGCTGCTAGTAATGTTATAAATGTCAAAGTTTGGATGGATGGATAGATAGATGGATGGATGTTTGTTACTCAATCACGCCAAAACGGCTAAATGAATCTGGATGAAATTTGGCACAGAGATAGATTATAGTCTGAAATAGGACATAGGCTACTTTTTATCCCGAAGTTCCTACGGGAACGGGAACTACACGGGTGAAACCGCGAGGCGCTGCTAGTAATACATAAATCAAATAGGAATCACGAATAATCCCTGCTATCTATCGAGCTCAAAGGGAAATTAGTTTTTTTTAATACGTTCCCTTACGTCTGCGAAAGAATGTTGCGGACGACACTCGGAAGATTGCGGGTTCAATTTATGCCGCACTCACAGGACAAATGTTTTGTTTTTATAAATTATCTGTATTTATAATACATTTTTTTATTTCGAATACCTATGGTTAAAAAATAGGTTTTAAGTCACTGTTGCTTCTTAACAAAAGTTCTGCTTAGATAATTTGGGGGCAGATTAGTTGTTTTTTTTTTAAATTTTCTGTTTTTTAATTATCAAATGTTCTGAATAAATAGTAGAATCTTATTGTATTATTTATTTTGAGGACACAAATAGTATAAAAGAAAACAACAAAAAATATATGCAGAGATTAAAAACTGTCCTGTAAATGTATTGAATTTGTTAAATTTGATTTTATTTCATGGTTTTTTTAGCCAAATATGAAACAAAGGGGATGCTAGGAAGTTTTCACTTTCCTAAAAGTCAGACCGGACACAGAATAAAGTAAATAAAATTAAAAAAATCAACATTGTACGACTTAACATAACTGCATCATCAAGCCCTGAAATCAGAGACAGAATATACTATAAAAAATTATTAAAATTATTAAAAGCAAGGTCAAAATAACCAAAAAAAATAAGCTGTTAAGGATGTGGTCGATTCAGATGTATAATGTGTGTTTCACTAAAATTATTTTCGGCGGTCATTGGCTGGCAAAACATAGTATTCCTTAGATTAAAACTGGTTTTTTTTTATTTTTTTCTGTTTTTTAGTACCTATTTGTTGTTATAGCGGCAACAGAAATACATCATCTGTGAAAATTTCAACGGTCTATCACGGTTCATGAGATACTGCCTGGTGACAGACGGACAGCGGAGACTTAGTAATAGGGTCCCGTTTTACCCTTTGGGTACGGAACCCTAAAATCAGACGGCAGAACATAGAACCTTCTCCTATTTTCTAAGTCGGTTAAAAATAGATAATATGCAAAACTAGCTATGTCCTTTAGAGGTGATTGTTGTATGACAAGTGAATTAAAAATAGAGTACTAGAAGGTGAATAATTTCCTGATGTAAATTAAATAACATACGAGGAAATGGACACAAGAAATCCGCTATTTAAGTATATTTGCATAATAATTAAAATTCAAAATTCAATACCTAACTTTATTTCTTTAGGCTTACAAAATAAGCACTTAGACAAGTCAAATTTTATACATAAACAGTTTTATAGATTATCAAATAAGAAACAAAGTGTCATTGATTTTGTTCGCTTCAATTTTTTGTCCACTAGTGGAAGAAGCGAAAAATTGTTGATACCTATTTAAATTTGTATACAGGATGTAACAAAAATGAAGAACCAAACTCTCAGGGGTGATTCGCTTATTATTATTATTGATTAGCTTCGGCCACAGAACAGGGGAATATATTTCGAAAATTCTAGACTTGTAGTTTTCGAAAAAAAATGGTGACTACGCTAGGCGATTACTGATGCATGTACTTTATTGTCATAGAACCAAGGAAAATGCATTTCTGGTACCACCTACCGCATCTAAGGCGCGTCGCCCGCTCCGATGGTGCCTCAGGTCGTTGACCCCAACGAAGGTGTTTTGTGTTTTAAAGGGGATGTAAACAGTTATGTCGGTCTTTTTTTATTATGAATGACATCAAGCACATGCATCGTTCTAGTGGTAAAATTTAGTATTGTTAAAGTTAATTTGCATAGTAATTTTTGTTACCCATTCATCATCATCATCATCATCAGCCTATATTAGTCCACTGCTGGACATAGGCCTATACCTATTTAAATTTCTGTAAATAAACAATTTTTTCAATTCAAATCGAAATGAGACTTCTGCAATATCCGGTATAAAAAGTAGTCTATGTACCTTTATGGATAATAAGGAATGAAATAAGTTCCCAAAAAAATCAGTTTCGACGGGACTTGAACCCGCACCCCACCCTCAGTACCTACGGGTGTGCTGTAACTAACTAACTAAGCCACATAATCAGTACTCACCGAGTCAAAAATCTCTGGGAGTTCTTTAATTTTATGGCCTCCAGCACCGTTAGCTCGACCTACAGGGTAAACATTGAAGTTTATCTAAATCTGTTCAAAGACTAAAGTTACATTTAGTTTGTTTGACTTTTGACAAGGGGTGTTGCCATTGCTCAATTTTAAAAAGCACTATATCAACAAAAACTTTATATGGATAACCTTTCTATCCCGACGCGAAACGGGAGCGTCAACAACGCGAAACTTTTCCCTTTAAAATTTCCCGAGTCTCGGTCGCGAAGGTGTGCAAGGTGCCATTGAATCGTCCTTGCAGCCTCTTGCAGAATATATCTACCACCGAACTGCGATCCCACCACATGTCCAGCGTGGGGACCTAACGTCCCCACGGGCTTTTTCGGGGGCTTTTTCGATCCACTGTGGGTATAGTAGTGTCCACACATAGGTAGGTATTATACCTACTACTTAGAATAAGTAAAGTGAATCTATATTATGTATATGCTCTTAATGAAGTAAGATCACTTAATAAAATGATAAGGATTTATTTAACAGCGTATTAATGAGCTAATTCGTCCCTCCTAACATAATGTAGTTTTGTATGCTACTTCGATCATGCGAGTTCTTTCAACTTTGATATTTATAATATTAGTGGGATTTTCTTAAAATCTAAGCCGTCACCAGAAGGCAGAGTGCTCAGAATGCTGGCAGCATTGCCATTCCGCTAATTACGTATCTATTTTAATGAATGGTTGTCGATTTCACCGTCGATTAGGGACCGATTTAAAAAAACTCTTTTGCATGTATAGACAATGTTACCGATCTGGTTCCATATTTTTTGATTTCCGAGGGTTTGTATTATCGCGCAAAATTAAAAATCAGTGTAAAAATAAGGGAATCGAATCTTTGATAGTTTTTTCGAAATAATCAAATTACAATTTAAGTCAGTCCGTGCAGTTTATGAGAAAAATAGAGTTCTTACAAAATCACAAAAAAATTATACAAGTAATAGTACATTTCCGCTCTACAACACGCACTTAAAATGAAGTGGGGATGGGCTGGGCACGTAGCCAGAATGCCAAAAGAAAGGTGGTCCACCTTAGTCACCTCATGGAAAGGCCCTAAGGGCAAAAGGAGAATTGGTAGACCTCTAGCAAGATGGTCAGACGAAATCAGAAAATATCTGAAAACACAAAATTGGACAAGCGTTGCAGAAGACCGCAAATACTGGACAGAGCTGGAGGAGGCCTTTACCCGAGAGGGGTCCTAACTACTTATAAGATATTAATATCAAATTTAACTGACATGAATTTTCACTATATTTGACATAAAATTTGAATTATAACATTATTTTTTTAAAGAATTATTGATCAATGTTACTTAAGGTTATGGAATAAAAGGCTTTTTATTTTATTTATTTATTTATAATAGTACATTTCTACACTAATATTATAGAGGAAAGATTTGTTTGTTTGAATTGAATAGGCTCCGAAACTACTGAACCGATTTGAAAAATTCTTTCACCATTAGAACTCTACATTATCCCTGATAAACAAAGGTGATAGAACATACCCGTGCGAAGCCGGAGCGAGCCGCTAGTCTTGTATACACTAGGTGTAGCATTACATAAAAAACTTATAATAACAAAATAAACATAAAGAGTTTTTGTTGTAAATAGGTAAATTCTAACAAAGCGGGGAGCATAATTGATCGCGCGCCGCCCGCTGCCTCTGACCAAGGTGCGATACATACAGTTCCTAACTTCGGATGTGGTACTTAAAAAAAAATTCAAAATTCAATAACTTTATTTCTTTAGGCTTACAAAATAAGCACTTAGACAAGTCAAATTTTATACATAAACAGTTTTATAGATTATCAAATAAGAAACAAAATGTCATTGATTTTGTTCGCTTCAATTTTTTGTCCACTAATGGAAGAAGCGAAAACTACTATTCATTGAAAAATAAACATGCTTGTCTATGAGTATATCGTCTTGATATTATAAAGAATGTTACAATAACAGAATAAAATAATAAATAAATAATGCTGGACAATACACACAGCATTATCTAGCACCAAGCTAAGCAGAGCTTGTGTTATGGGTACTAGATAACTGATATACATAATACAATACATTACATGGATAGATATTTTTTATTATACATAAAAAACGACCAGAACACCCTGAACAAATGTCTGCAGATCGTACACACATTTGTCCCGAGGCGGGAATCGAACCCGCAACCTCCTGCGTCGCAGGCAGACCATCGCCCACCGCGCCACAGTGGTCGTCAGTCAAAATAACAACTAACATTTACACTTAAATGTATTTTCCAAAAATCTAAGCCGACACCATAAGCCAGAGTTCCTAGAATGCTGGCAGTATTGCCACGTTGAATGGCAATGCTGATTCGTTGACCGAAATAAAAACCAGCATTCCGATCACCTGTGGACTCTATTAGGAGTTTTGTTAGATCTTTGTCTATTCCATGTGCCCCAGGAATTGTTACCCCGGTTTCGATTCCCTGCGTATCGAGGTCCCTCCGTTTAGCCATCCCTCGGTTTCGACCATGAATTGGCTTAAAATACAGTTAGTGAATCAAGTGTTTTAGTTTTAAAATAATCAACATTTATATTGGAGTAAATAACTTTTTAAATCATAAATCACAAATAAAAACAAACAACGACCACAAGGACCTAGGGTTTCCACCCCAAACGGCTCGAATAGGTAGCCTCGGTCAAGAATACAATATAAGAATATATACTTAGGCCCGTATTATGAAAGCATGCTCAGTTATCGAGCTCTGCTTGAGTGATGCTTATGTCTAGTTTTGAGTGAATACTAATTTTCAAACAATGCTTGGGAGCTCATGTCAAAATCTACACTCACTCAAGTAGCCGTCAAGAGCGGATTTCCTCCGTCCACGCCTTCGAGTAACTGCTTAGACATATTATTGAACGGTTACCAAGCATTACTTGAGTAATTAACGCTTGAGTAGAGATCACGTAATGACTGCTTAAGTAATGCTTGGGGAAGCTTTCATAATACGGGCCTTAGTGTTTATTTATTAGCCTTGCCACAATTGCCACATCCATATGTTTCTCACAGCTACGTCATAATTACGCGCACCGCGTTCGTAATCGACGGCGACTCATCGAGGTCATTGTCATTCAAACTAGTGGAGTTTACAAGTAATGTACAGAATGCAGTTAGATATTGTTTTATCAACGGGGATTTTTCAATAATTATTAATCATTTTTTCCGACTCTACTACATCTACGAAGAGAAAGGGCCTTTGCTCAAAATCAATATTAATATCTACATTTTTTAGGGTTCCGTTCCCAAAGGGTAAAAACGGAACCCTATCTGTCCGTCTGTCCGTCTGTCACCAGGCTGTATCTCATGAACCGTGATAGTTAGACAGTTGAAATTTTTACAGATGATGTATTTCTGTTGCCGCTATAACAACAAATACTAAAAAGCAGAATAATATAAATATTTAAGGGGGCTCCCATACAACAAACGTGTTTTTTTTGCCATTTTTATAGATAATGGTACGGAACCCTTCGTGCGCGAGTCCGACTCGCACTTGGCCGGTTTTATTTAGGCTTAAATACAAAATATTTAGGAGAGACAAGTCATATTTTGAACTTGGTAAATAAAACATAAAATTAAGGTATTCATTGATTCTCATCTCACTAATATTTGTCAACAACGGGAAATGAAAAAGATACCACGACATTTTATGTGATAATTTTTATTAAATATACGTAAAACATTATTTTTCTTGTGTCATATACATATAAATGACAACACAGGCTGCATACCTACTTGGATGAGGGTTGTTTTTTCAAAAGCCAAAGCGAAGTTTTTACTACAAAGGCTTGCTTTATATTATAATTTGATTATACTCAAAAAAATCTAACTTAAAAAACCCGGACGTGGCCCCCGCTGTCCGATGTCCCACCAAGCGGCTTAATCATCATCATCAGCCTATATCAGTCCACTGCTGGACATAGGCCTCCCCTAACGAGCGCCATAGCGCCCTGTCTTCAGCTTATTACACATTTATTGTATTCATACATTGTGACAACTTATCTTTTATTCACTTAAAAATAAAGTAAACCAGTAAACTTTTATAGGAAATAAAAAGTGAAAGGAGCTAAAAATAACAAAAAGCAGGTAACAACAAAACATTATACCAAGCAAAACGTGTTACATACAATAATTATGGCGTTTTATGAAACAATTATTGTACAAAATATTTCACAATACACTTAATATTTGTACGAGTTACATTAGCAAAACGCAAAAGTGTAAGCCAATACAATACAATACACTTTATTGCACACCAAAAAATACAAAAGAAAAGAATACAGGAAAAGATAGACAATAGAGTTGCACAATGGGCGGCCTTATCGCTAAGAGCGATCTCTTCCAGACAACCTTGGGATGGACACGAAGCAGTTGTACTCGTATAGGTGGCGTATTATTCAAATATACGATACATACAAAATATATACATAATACTAAAATACATATAATATAAGATACATATTAATAATACATACCAACTTTATAAAAAAGATGTAAAATAAAAACGAAATTAATTAGAAATTAATGTAAAACAATGTAACAACAAAGCTGGCTGCCTGTTCATTGAAGCGGAGAGGAGAGGAGCGGAGCGGACCTGTGCCAATAACCAATGCAATATGGCTGAATATGGTATTTGACTCTATATGAGAAAAAAACTAAAAATAATTTATTGAGATAGCGTAGGCAAAAAGCATTTGAAAAATATTAGTTAGTCATCTAGTACCCAAAACACAAGCTAGCATTAGAAGTGGTCAAGTTAGGAAGCGGACAACACTGGAAGTGGTCAAGTTAGGAAGTGACGATTCGGGAAGTGGTCAAGTTAGGAAGTGGACAAAGTCGTCCTGAGGGGCTCTGTTTAGCTTCGGCATAGATAGACTAAACACTTGAGGCTAGATGATGCTGTGTGAATAGGCTACTTGACTACTACTGGGAAATAATTCTAACATATTGTCTGATAAAAATAATGCAAAATAAATAATAAATAAAAGTAATTAATATTTCTTTAAGGCCAGTCGTATTAGTTATAAAAACAAAATTTTAAAGGTTGAATAAAATAATGCCGCGCCAAAACGATAATCTCTGTCATGGCTCCCGTTTTCCAAGCTATGACGTCACCCCACCATACCACACCTAACAAGAAGAACTCATTGACACTGTAATCTGTAAAAGTGTGACGTCACTTGCGATCCAACCAAACACAGCGTTTTCGGTGACGTGATCATAATATCAAAAAATGTGTAATTTTAAACCCGTTTTTTTACCTAAAAAAGGCATATTTTTAATAAAAGTCCCCTGATTACGCTTTGTTACGTTGTCACTGACTAGGATGAAAACAATTTGAAACTTATTTTTAATGTAGTCAAATAGCCTATTGTCCAGCATTCTTTTTTAATATTGAATATAAAAAAATCCATTCATTGTCATGTAGAATTTTATTTTTAATGGAGTTGCGGATGCAACTCTACTCCGCATTACTCCCTCGCTCCGCTCCGCTACCTCGCTCCGCGTTAATGGACAGGTAGCCTTACGTTTGTTCGAGTAGGTACACATAACATATTATGCATAGACCTTTTGGTTTATAACAAAAATATTTTGTTATATAAATCATTATTCGTTCTTCGTCTTCGTTTGCCCACAATCTCACCTGATGGAAAGTGACGATGTGGTCGACGATGTACCACGAAGGTCGAGAAGATTCTTAAAATAAATAATAACTTTTCATTTTACCGACTTCCAAAAACAAGTTTCTTTGTTCGGCAAAATGTTTTTTTGTATATTTCTCGTTTGCTCCGTCAGTCATTTGATGATGATTCTTTTGCAGGGGTTTAAGGAATAATCCCGAGGGAGCCGGTAAACATTTTATTCCCGAGAGATAAGTATTTATCCCGCAAAACTTAAAAAAACGGTTTATAACTAAGGGATTCAAAGTCCCTTTCTAGTTTGAATTTTGAATTGATAACGGTAAAACGTTTGACCATCGTGATGGTCGTGACTTAAGATAGTGAAGATGTGTCCTACCTAACCTAACGCTTCACCAGAAGGAACTTATTCACGCGGGATTTGATTCCGATCTGTTATTTTTCTAAATTTATGGACCCGCGGGGCCCTAAATCCCCCCAATCGGGTGCACTATTTTGTGGCACCTTGTAGACTACCATGAGTTAATAAATCCTTGATCTTGTAATAAAATTGTTAGTCAGAACACTAACTTGTTTGTAAACTGCCTTGCATTCAAGTTGGGCAACCTTAAATAATGCTCGGTTTTAGTTCAATATTTATTGTTAATTAGTTAGTTATTGTATTGGGTATCTTTTTACTACAGATTACTCAACAATTCTGTAAGGGTATCCATCTTTTTCAGGGACTTTCAAAATAAAAATTCGAAAGAACAATACGAAACTAAGCGAGATTTTTTAAGGCATCTAAGGCCTCCTTTGCGAAACAGATTGGGAAAAATCCGAAACCTATAAATAATAATAATATTTATTTTCCACTCACAAAAAGGTTTTCTTAAGATATTTCAGTAAAATGAAATTATGGACTTAAGCTATTAACCTGTTTTGTGAGGAGCTGGAGCTTGAGATAGGCTTATAAAAGCCTGTATTACAAGAAGAAGAAAAAGTACTATTATTGACAAGATAAAGTTAAAAACTACAACCCGACTACGTGAAAGTTATAAAAGTCTGAAACATTTACATTGACAAAATAGAATGACGTATCGGTCATATTTGATAGGCATAGAGTTGAAAATGAAAATAGGTCGTAGGTATTGTAATTTTTCTCTATGGGGCCTGCAGTCTGCGGCTACCTTAACTTTAATACGCGTTTTGAAGGCTTATTCGGGGTCGGAGCCCTAAATCCTATAGCCTATAACCATGGGGGAATTGAGACGAATCAATCGATATATAGGTAATTTGTTGAAATCGAACCAGTAGTTTCAGCGCTACGTGGGAACAAAGAAATCGGCCACATACATACAAACATACAAATATACAAACATACAAACATAGGGTGCTAACCTCATAACCCTCCCCTGTTGGTAGTCGGGTAAAAATATATAATTGGTATGCGGCCTGTTATTTTGAACGCCAGTTTACGTCGGCTAGTTTCGCAATAGCTTATGTATTAGGCATTTAGAGTGGCCCGAGGTATATAGTACTGGTCTATGTACCTAACTAATAGGTACATTGTGGTCGAGGCTAGTGCTTACCTGGCCGAGTTTTGAACAGTGTTGAACTAACTTTAGTCTGAACCACGTGTTTGTTGCTGGGTTTAAAAAGTACACAATTATCTGAAGTACAAAGGGTCTTAGACAAACCTTTATTATCTGTGGGTCTGGTCGAAGCGACGCGTGACCCGAGAGCTGGTGAGTATCTGGCGCAGCGCATCAGCATTGTCATACAGCGGGGCAATGCAGCCTGCGTCTTGGGGACGCGCGCGACTGGTATTGATATGGATCAGTTGAGCTACTTGTAGATTGTTTGCAACAGTCTGCAGTTGGCTCAATTGTTTGAATTGTAAATACTAGTTTTAATTTAATTCTATTATTTGTTAATAACGAGTTAAACCTTTAATATTGACTTACTAATTTTAAGTAGTTACTCCTAAGGTCTCAAAGTTAACGTTAACTGAAGTGTTACTCGAATAGCTCTGGTTAACTCTTAGGTTTAATTTAGCTGTTAAACTCAGTTCAGCTCGAACCGGAAGTTAGTCAAAGTGTAGGTTTTTTTTTGTATTAACTAGTTGACTATGGGCGCAAAACTCTTTATGTGGCTAATGTAACTTGTAGCCCGCAGAAAATATTTAAAAAAAGTGAAAACTTTGAAATATTTGCTCCTAACGCATGAACCACCCTGTAGCGTTGAACACCACAATCATGACAGCAACCCATTTCAACTGAGAGTGTCCATTTCCTTGTAAAGTAAAAATCCTTAACAATAAATATGATTAACAAAAAAAAACCATTTAATTTTAATTCTTTTATTTTTCACTTAAAATATATTACCTAATTTAGGTATTTTGGTAATTGATTTGAGCACAACTTGTATTTCAATTTTTTCAAGAAAATTTTACATGTAAATTGATTTTACCAATAAATTGTATTTCTGTGTTAATAACAAAACTTTATCTTTTGTTTCAGTTTACCAAAAATCAGTCATAAAACATAAAGATGGCACCTCAAGAAAGAACAACCTACGAGCAAGAGGAAGATTCCCGGCAAAACTCGAACATAGACAACCTGTCGAACATAGACTTAGCATTCGTCAACAAAGGCTACCAAAATGATTGTGACACTGACAGATCAAACGTCACAAATAATGTTGCCAACGTGAATAATCATGTTACCAACAATAACAAAGAGGAAAAAAAAAGAGGGTCAGATTTTGACGATCTCTTGCCATATATTGGAGAATTTGGACTGTACCAGAAGATTTTGTTTTTATTGATGATACCGTTTGCATTTTTTGTTGCGTTTGTTTATTTTTCGCAAATTTTCATGACGATTGCGCCGGAGCAGCATTGGTGCTGGGTTCCTGAGTTGGCGAATATGACAATTGAGGAAAGGTATGTGTGTATATCATGCTTTATTTTCTTACAGAGTTCTGTTTCTTTTTTATGTATATCATGCTTTCTTTTCTTACTGAGTTGTGTTTCTTTTTTACTTTAAGTGAATCCAAGTTTTTTTATGTCAACAAACATGTTCATCATCAGCATATATTAGTCCACTGCTGGACATAGGCCTCCCTTAATGAGCGCCATAGCGCCCTGTCTACAGCTTGCCGCATCCAGCATCTGCCAGCAGTCTTTCGCAAATCGTCATTCCACCTCGGAGGGCGTCGTACCAATTAATACTTTTTAGTTTGCCTACACAGCCGTATGCCATAATAACATTGTGCCTACTATTTCATAGTGTTTAAAACAGATATTAAAAATATAAAACTGTAGGAATTGCGGGATAACAAGTAGCCTATGTCCTATTCCAGACTATAATCTATCTCTGTGCCAAATTTCATTCAGATCCGTTCTGCCGTTCTGGTGTGATAAAGGAACAAACATCCATCCATCTATCTATCCATCCATCCATCCAAACTTTCACGTTTATAATATTAGTGAGATGAGATTAGTGAGATTAAAACACGCCTAATTATTCATCTTTAATGACCTTTTGAATATTTGACTAAGAATAGCTCAAACAAGATCTTGTCGATTGAAAAGCAATCAGCTTAATCATAACTTCAAAATGCTTAACCAGTTGTTTTTATTAGACAATGGTTTTTAGGGTTCCGTACCCAAAGGGTAAAACGGGACCTTATTACTAAGACTCGTCTCCAGTCCGTCTGTCACCAGGCTGTATCTCATGAACCGTGATAGTTAGACAGCCGAAATTTTCACAGATGATGTATTTCTGTTGCCGCTATAACAACAATAAAATAAATATTTAAATGGCCTCCCATACAACAAACGTGCTTTTTTGCTCGTTTTTGTTCGATATTGATAACGGCAACAGGTAGACACTTGAAATATTCACAAAATATTTACTTATATATTCACTTTAAAAAATACAATTAAATTAAAATAAAACAAATATTTAAGGGCTCCCATACAACAAACGTGATTTTTTTTGCCGTGTTTATAGATAATGGTACGGAACCCTTCGTGCGCGAGTCTGACTCGCATTTGGCCGTTTTTATTATACAATTAATAAATATTGTTCGTGATAGATTCATGTTTCTTATGTTGGTGAGTTTGGTCCAAGGATGGCGGTATTTCTGAGTAGAGATGCAATTTAACGATTAAATGCAAATGAAAATTAATTATTTATTTATTTATTACTTTATTAAAACGCTACGACCAACTTATTATGTATAAGAATAAAAACAGCTGTTAATATTATTGGAATTTAATATCCTACTATCCCACTAATATTATAAATGTGAAAGTTTGGATGTATGGATGTTTGTTACTCAATCACGCCAGAACGGCTGAACGGATCTGGATGAAATTTGGCACAGAGATAGATTATAGTCTGGAATAGCACATAGGCTACTTTTTTGTTCCAAACTTCCCACGAAAACGGGAACTATTCAGCTAAACCGGTAACGTAGACCCACGCAGCTAAAATGCGCGCGGGCGGGCATATCGTGGCCTGGGCGTCAGTGTGGCCAACTGCAACGAGATCGAATACGTGCTTCGTCGAAAATAATTAATTGTAATAATCTCACTAATATTATAAACGTGAAAGTTTAGATGGATGGATGGATGGATAGATAGATGGATGGATGTTTGTTCCTTTATCACGCCAGAACGGCAAAACGGATCTGGATGAAATTTGGCACAGAGATAGATTATAGTCTGGAATAGGACATAGGCTACTTTTTATCCCGAAATTCCTACGGGAACGGGAACTACGCGGGTGAAACCGCGAGGCGCTGCTAGTGTTCTATAAACGCATTAGTAAATATATCTCCTAAAAATATGTAAAGGCTAACGCAATCAGCGAAGGCCTACAGCACCGAAAACTCCATCTAACAACTGCTAAAATCGTGAATTCTTTTCATGGAGCTAAGCTTCCGATGCGACCGCCGCCATTTTAAGTCTGACCAGTATCTTAGTTTTTTATCCAAACCCAGAAAAGACAACACGAAGTTGTCAGTTTTCCAAAGATTGTCAATGTAATCCCATCTCGTGCAGCTGGCTGCGCTAGCAGAAACCACGCACAATGGACCAACTTGAGTCTCAGTGCAGAGACAAGAGTACACAATACAATACCCATCTCGTGCATTTGGACAAACAAAACCAGAGGGTGGATAGACATCTCTACGACCCTTGGCAAGGCAACTCGATGAAAGATGATGAGAATAAAACCACTCTCCGCTACCTAAAATACACGCCTCGTCTATATATGCTTAATATTTGACTATACTTATACAATTATGGGCAAAAGAAACGTCGGACGCCCAGTTGCAAGGTGGGTTGATGACATAGCAAGCGTCGGGGGGTGTCAACGGAGGCGGTTAGCACAGGACCGTGGTGGATGGCACAAACTTCGGGAGGCCTATACCCAGCAGTGGGTAAAATCCGGCTGCGGATGATGATGATAATGATACTTATTACGTTTATTTTTTCGTATACTTATACTTATTAATATTTAAATATTTGAATAAATTCTATTGCAAATCATGCAAGGAAGCCTGTTTTTATGCAAATTAGTATGTAAAAATACTAGGAATTAAATGTATCTACGAGTACAATGTAATTTATTCATCATTTTATTAGTCTGTAAAAGTCTGTTCTGATATTTTGGTCTGATTTTTATAAGATAAACCAAAATTCCACGCATTTTGATCTATAATCTTTGAATAAAGGCTTGTCAAATTATTTAAAGAATCTCATACTTTTAAAAGGAATTCAATGTAGAAAACGACAAAATGGAATTGTACTTTCGAACTTGGAATTGCACTTTTTTGCAGCGCGTGTGTAATTTAGCGTTTACCGAAAACAGAATTCGAAAACAATAATGTTTTCAAATTCTGTTTTCCAACCCTAAAAAGGAATGCAATATATAAAACGACAAAATGGATATCTCTCGTCCTTTTCCGAACTTGAAATTGCACTTTTTTGCTGCGCGTGTGTAATTTAGCGTTGTAAAATAATGTTTTCGAATTCTGTTTTCCAAAATTTATTTATCGATTAATAACCCTAGGTCAATCCTGTGGCACACACAAAAAACAACCTTATAAAACCTCTTATAGAGTCTATAATATAGCGTTGTAGCGTGTGTTGTTTTCTGTTATAATTTTTTGTTAGGTTTTTTTATGTTGCTACGTGAAAAGCCCAGCATACCTACACCTACTCGTATTTCTTTTTATAAATGTCTTTGTTTACCTAAAATATCTTGGATTCGAACCGATTATAAAGAGATTGGAAGTTACAAATTATAAGGTCAGTGTATTGCAATTATTGATAAAACTAATTACGAATAAAATATGACAAGTATTATAATATAGCCTTCAGAACCGGATATCCGTCAGAATGTCCAATACGTCAAACGAGTTTCATATCTACCGTGCGAAGTCAGGGACGTACACATTCCCATTTAGGTAGCTACCTGCATACATTGGGAATGCCTCGTTGGACTAGCGGTAGCGTGTTCAACCGCTGATAGCGAGTTAATACCAGGTTAAAATCCCGTGCCGTGCTAAAAGCGTCTTGCTTCTGGGTTTTTTCAGGAAAACTCACAGTTTGCTACTAAAAGTAGAGCGGGAACCTGCATCGCAGGTGAACCTTCACCCGCCGTGCCACATCGGTCGCCTTTCGTCCCAACGCGGGAAAATCCGTTATCGCTTCCCCGAAGAAGCAACAAAGCCATTTTTTCACGGAAATTTAAGCAAAGTCTACCTTTATCTATGGCATGGTATAATGATCATTACCGCACAATAACTTAATGAATAAAAACATTACTATAGTGCAAAAACAAAACCACAAGCGGTACCTAATGGAAGTTTAAGGAAATCCCATTGATAAATAAAACCGGCCAAGTGCGATTCAGACTCGCGCACGAAGGGTTCCGTACCATTATCTATAAAAACCAGCAAACAAATCACGTTTGTGGTATCGGAGCCCCCTTAATTATTTATTTTATTTTGGTTTTTAGTATTTGTTGTAAAAGTGGCAACAGAAATACATCATCTGTGTAAATTTCGACTGTCTAACTATCACGGTTCATGAGATACAGCCTGGTGACAGACGGACAGACGGACAGCGAAGTCTTAGTAATATGGTCCCGTTTTTGGGTACGGAACCCTAAAAAACTAGGTGTTCCGGGTTCGTCCTCGCCTCGGCCGAAAGTACTCGAACACGGAAAATCAAATTGAACGCTGCTATTATTCCTGTTTTGTCCTATTTTAAGATTTCTGACAGTAACAAAAGTAACTGTCGTCCATACACTTTTCGTGCATCTAATCTTGATTTGCCATTATTGTTTGCGAAGGACTAAGGCCTGTTTAGATGTTTGGATGATAAGTTACCTCTTACGCTAAAACTACTACCATACGACGCCATTTTATGAAAAGCATAGACATAGGATTAAGCGTTCATAGGAGCGGGACAGGGCATAGCAACGCAAGCCCAAAAATTAATTTAGTTTTGGTGTTAGTTTTTGGCTAAGTTTTTGGCTAGTGTTTGTGCGTTTTAGGCTAGTTAGTTTTTGGCTAGTGTTTGTGCGTTTTAGGCTAGTTTTGGTGTTAGTTTTTAGCTACGTTTTTGGCTAGTTTTTGGCTTGTGAGCGCACCTATTCCGTGAGGGCTGGTGCGGCGGCGGCAGATTTGGCCGAAGATCTCAAGCGGCGCAAATATGCAGGTCTCGACAGAGACTACGTATTTGCTCCCTTTGGAGTCGAGACCCTAGGTCCGTGGGATACCGAGGCTCTCCGAGTTTTTCATAAAATTATCTGAGCGTCTGGTCGAAGCGACGCGTGACCCGAGAGCTGGTGAGTATCTGGCGCAGCGCATCAGCATTGCTATACAGCGGGGCAATGCAGCTAGCGTCTTGGGCACGCTTCCGACTGGTATTGATATGGACCAGTTGAGCTACCTGTAGATTGTTTGCAATATTCTGCAGTTAGCTCAATTGTTTCAATTGTAAAATAAATACTAGTTTTTTAGTATTCAATTGTAAATAAATTTGTAAATTGTAAATTTATTATTCAATTGTAAAATATATATATATTTTTTTTTTATTTGATTGTAATTTTCTTTGTTCATAAAGATTATAAATTTTTAGTTTTCTAATTTATTCATTAATTTTATTTATTTTTCTATTGTACACCGCAATTTTGACAAAAAAAAAACAGTGTTGTTAACCGATTTTAGGAACAAAATCTTTTTTCCTTTTGCTTAAATATAGTTTTAGACCTCGAATAAAACGTAGGCTAGTTTTTTTTTCATGGATCAGTTCCCATGGGATAGAAACAAACTTCAAACTTTTCCATATTTGTCATTCGCGTGCGAAGCCGCGGGCTTAAGCTATACCTGTATAAAAACCCATACCGAGAAAATTTTGCTCCATCCTGTATAAAAACACAAGTTATCGTCTCACTTTTTGTAACCGGATGTGGTTGTCTTTCCGCTAAGTTAAGATGGAACGTAGCCGTTCACGTGAGAAATTCGTTTTTTATTCAGAATTTTCTACGTTCTGGAAATAATTGTAGCCGTAACGTTCAATCGAGATAGTGATTGTTTTGTTTACAGTTTTTTGAAGTTTTGTGCTTTACCTTTGTTGTAATATTCAGCCTTATTTCCTTTGTTATAATATCATATTAAATACACACTCTATTGCAATGCGAGCCAATCTCAGTTTTTTTTTTGAGAAGTCGTATATTTTAAGATTTTTTTCTCGTAGATAGAGTAAAATAACCTATTTAATCTGACGTGAAATAGTCTATAACCACCGGGGCAATTAGGAGAATCGATCGATACCTCATTTGTTGAAATCAGATATGTAGTTTCAGCGTTACGTAAGAACATAAAATCGGCTACTTAAAAACATACAGGGGCAAATAGGGTACAACGTACGGAGCGGAGACGTGGACCTTGAAAGGTAAAGATCGCCAACGCGTGGACGCCTCCGAGATGTGGTGCTGGCGAAAAACGCTGCGTATTCCGTGGACTGCGCATAGAACAAATCTTTCGGTACTCAAGCAGCTCAAGCTAGAGTGGAAGCATCGCCTCGACAGTATGCCTCCGAAGGATTCTTGAGTTCTTTGGTCACAGCCCGCAAGCCCGGAGACAACCTCCAAAAATTCATCGTCACAGGAAAAGTAGAGGCAAATAGACCGAGAGGAAGGATCCCAACCCGCTGGTCTGACCATATCCGCACCACTCGAGATCAAAATGTCAGAAGTGGTACATGTCGCTGAAAGCCGGAGCAGATGGCGCAACATCGTTCGGAAGAAGCAGCTTCCGTCCGTAATGGGTCACGACCCCCTGTATTGGAAACGACGGAAAGAGGATAGGGTACCAACCTCGTAACCTTCGTCTGTTGTTAGTCGAGTAAAAAATTCTGAAAATAAGAAAGTTCTTTTACAATATAATACAAAATTCTTTATTGTACACCACAAAATAAAGCTACAAGAAACAGATATAAACATTAAACATAATAGTACAATGGGCGGCCTTATCGCTTAACAGCAACCTTCCAGGCAACCTTTGGATGGAAAGACATTTGAAAAATTTAAGAAAGGCAGGGGCATTATTATTATGTATTATGTATACAACATAATACATAATAATAATTATTAAATATTCATAAGCAAGTAGAAACATAAATTAACATAAAATACTTTATAAAATAGATAATATACACGGAATAAATAAATACCAAGAACAAAGAAAAAACATAATTTAGTACCAATATTCACTTTTGCGACAGATACGCGAGCTTTGAAAACAGGTAAAGATCCAGCTTTCCTAATAGACTTTTACATTCTATTTTAAGACTCTTTTAAGTCCTGATAAGGGCTTGGTGTCCGACTACCTGCACCTACCTATCATTTGAGTCAAGTTCACATTCAGAGGGGTAAACAATTCAATTAACAACTAACAAAAAATGTAAAAAATTACTATGTAGTAACTACCGTGTGATACGTTGCGTATACAGGGTTATTGGTAAATTAGTGCTTTGTATAAGAGTGTTTAAGACTTCAGTGGTGACAATTTTAGGTGGTTATGAAGGTTAACAATGAATGACCCCCGCACTAGGCTAGGCCTGTTTCGCGGGGTATCGAAAACATAGTTTGTTTGCCATCTTAAACGGAAAAAAGGTAGTACACTAACAAATTAAGCGAAAACTATAAAGAAACAAAGGAGATGAGTGCTACAAATACTAAAAACCTATTATAAAGATATAAATAATAAACATTATCATTAATTGACGGTAGATATGCAAAATTCAAATTACTTGTAAAGACAAATGTCACCTCAGTTTGCCTGTGACCATGGAAGCTGAAAAGCCTCCGAAACGTCAGGTTATAAACAAAATATAAAACATACGCGATCAATCCGGTAAAAACAGTGTTTTATTATGAGTTCTCGCGAAAATAACCTTAGAATATACTAAACATTATCACGTTAAAACTAAGTTTACGTTAATAATCATGTTTTAAATTAAATAAGACGACCAAGAAGCTTGCAAATCAAACAGATTACCTAATCTAATGATGCATTCTTTCCCTTCCTTTCTGCAATACAAAATATAGAATGGAAACCACAATCTGGTTTTATGGTACCTTCCTCCGTCACGCGCTTGTCTAATGTGTTTACGTTACAGAAATTAGGTAGAAATTTCCTTGTTTTTGTGAATACGTTTTGGTTTTGGGAATCCACCATTTTTTTACTAAAGTAAATGATCATACAAAAAGGTAACCTAACTGGAAATGAGAAATAAACAACAACCTAATGTAAGTTAGCAAAATATTTTTGCAATTTTAGTATTGTGTTATTTGTGCTAGCTTGCTGCTTATAAGTGCTTGTACTCATTAGATGACTTTAAATTTTGACTATGTTAACATATATATAGGTCAATTATAATATAATTTTGACTTTAAACTAATTTTGATAGTATTCTTTAGATTTTATGAGAGAATGTTTTTAATTTTCTTTATATTCACATTAATGTTATAGTCGTAAGTCTATTTTAAGATACCTACTCTTAATATTCAAATACAATTGTAAACATTGTTCATGAATAAACTATCTATCTATCTATCTTTTAGTAATTTACAAATTTGCACTCCTAGTTTGTTTGCTTCTTGGCACAGGCCTCCCCAACCTCCTCCATTCCTCCCTGTCCTGAGTTTTCCTTGTCCACGTTCTGCCTGCTCCTTTGATAAGCTCATCTGCCCATCGAGTGTAAGGTCTGCCCTGATTCCTTTTCCCTTCTCGGGGAAACCATGTTGTTAGTTCTTTGCTCCATTTATCTGGTCCTCTCATTATGTGGCCTGCCCAACTCCATTTGAGCTGTTTTACTTTGTCAGATATGTCATTTGTGTGACAACTGTTCTATAGTCTGAAATAAATGACTATTATTATTATTAGGTGAGGCCTATGTCCAGTAGTGGACTAACATAGACTGATGATTATGATGAAACAAATAACTAATTAATAGATACCTATTATAGCAAAACGCCATCAGTAAATTCTTCAGGTTCGTTATAAAACTATTTGCAGATAATCAATAATTTGTATTTATTTATTCTGTAATCTTTAGAAAAATGTTCAATTAACAATCTTAACAGTGATTTGAAACGTAGTTATTATATTGTCACGTTGTATTGTAAAGGTTGTCGTAGATCTGGACCGCACCGCTCTGGCGTACAACACAAAAATTTGCATTCAAATATAGGCTTGAACGCGTAATATTATAAGGAGGAAAGGTTTGTATTATTGTATGTAACGAATAAACTTAAAACTACCGGACCGATTTCGAAAATTCTTTCTCCATTAGAAAGCTTACTTTTCAGGCTATGTTTTATCCCGGAACTCCCACGGGAACGGGAACTACGCAGGTGAAACCGCGAAGCGCTGCATCAGACAGCTCGCGGGCCACTCTTATGAAGCTTCTGGGATACCCAGTTTGTTATTGTAAAATGTATCTAAAGATATTTGCACACAGTTTAGGCACATGTTTGAATGCTTATTTTTGTGTTGTGCTGTAGCGGTGTTGGATGTATGTACTCATACATACAATTAAGCGCTGTATGCGGTTTACGCATCGTGTTTGAGATAGGTAAGTAGGTAGATTGTATGAGGTTGATAGCCATACAAGCACCCTGCGTCTCCTGAATTTTAGCATGTAGGTTGGATTAAAAACTTACAATACAATACAATACAAAAATACTTTATTGTACACCATAAAATAACATTACAAAGAGACATCACATAAGATAAGTACAATGGGCATAAGGCCGCCCATTGTACCTATCTTATGTGCTAAGAAGCGATCTCTTCCAGGCAACCTTTGAATGAAAAGAATTGTGAATTTAAGAAAGGCAGGGGTGAACCAAAGATAATCTAAAATACATACACTACAAAGACCAATGGATACCAACATTAATATAATAAAGACATCCAAAAAAATCCAAATAAATAAATAGGTAACTAAAAGTGTACATAAATAAATAAAATATTCATATACTAACTACATAAATAAATAAATAAATAGTCAAAGTAAAGTACCATTATTCACTTTTCTAAGGAAAAACTCCTTGACACGAGCTTTAAATACTGGCAAGGATCGGACTTTTCTAATAGACTCTGGAACTTACGGTCGTCAACACTGTAAACGAGTGGTACTTTTTTTTCCCAGTCGTCAACAGTGTTGACGACAGGGTGTTACCGACCGGGAATGACTCGAAATAAAAAGTTGCGGTCGTTAACACTGTGGACGAGTGGGACTTTTTTCCCTGTCGTCAACTGTGTTGACGACAGGGTGTTACCGACCGGGAATAACTCTTTTGTATGTATGTGCTCAGACCTTTAGTCCCCGATTAAGTAATCCATAATCTTCATTGTTTAATCCCACGTAACAAGGTAAATTGTATATGATTGAACTAGTTTCAGCTCACGGCTTCGCACGCGACCGAACAGATCAGGCTGCAATTTTGCAAAGATGTAGTTCTAACCATGGAATAAAATATTAGCCACTTTTTAGTCCGGGAAAACGCGTGTGAAGCAGCGAGCGGTAACTAGTATAAAATAATAATAACAAACTTATTTTAGCTTGATCAATGAAAGAATGGCAAAACAATAGGTACAATATAAAAATGCTTTATCGTAATCCAACAAGAATACATTGAAAAGAGTCAAATCCTGAATTTCCGATGAAACAAAAAGAACCGGCACGTCGACCTTAAGGTCACGAAACACTAAGGTCATGCGATTCGTGCAATAAAGGTCACGTCTAATGAAGCGAGTGGCAGGAGGATTTCCGTTTGCCAATTCACGGCCAACGACCTCTGGTGGGGGTGGGTGGAGATAACTTTGGTTTTTGCGGTTAATGAAATGTTGCAAATGTTGAGTGTGGCCTCGGCTACAGCGCTATGGGTTTAAAATATGCGGATATTTGAATAACCAACTCAAAATAACTTGTGTTTCCTGGTTTTTTAACCCACAAACTTTCAAAGGTTTTTGTTATTATAGTACGTAAGCCCCTCGCACTCTGGGTTATCAATAATACCACAGATAATACTAAAAATTACACCTTATGCCGGGTACAGACCAAGCGAGCGAGAGCGAGCGAAGGCTAACGAACGAACGCAAAAGTACCAGTGTGGACGTCATTGCGAAAGCAAGCGAGTACAAACAAGGACCTTCGTTCGTCTTCGATCGTGCTCCGGCGGGTGTAGCTACAATAAAGCATTAGGGAACGAACGTACCGATTGTCAAATCCCAATCGTTTGCATTCGCTCGCTCTCGCTCGCTTGGTCTGTACCCTGGAAGTAAAATTTTACTTCCATGGTTTCCGTGTTTTGGTTAGACTTGGTACGCTAATAGGACGCAAAGGAAATACTTACATTCGGTGCAAGTACCCAGTGAAATGTTTTCCCGTGTGTTCTTATTTTATTGAAGCATCAATTGAAGGCATTTCTGTGACCAAGCTATGTTGGAGGTGCTCTATCTATTTACCTTTATAACATCAATGCCGCAAACGTGACTGCCGCTGTCATGTCAAAGTGCAACAAGTCACTCAAAATCATTCGAAAACTCTCATCGAGCTAGTAAGAAACGATTAGATCGTTGTCATACTACGATAAGTAGTTCTTTTCGATCCAGTGGGGGCGCTACAAGGCGTTAAATGTATAGGAACAACTCAAAATCGATGGAAGTATTCGAAAGATAATGTTTACAAGTTGTACTAAGCCCTCTGTTGTAGGCGATAATTACATATACCACTGTGAACCAGCGAAACAAGTACCTACCTATACCTACTTGTTTCGTCGATCACTAATATTATCAATGCGTGTAGATGGATACTTAGATGGATGTTTGTTACTCCTTCGCACCATAAATTCTGAATGAATCGACTGAAATTTTGCTTAGATTATATTATCTATTATTAGGTTACCTGGACTGAAACATATAGGCTAATTCTTTTCACAGAAAAACGCATACGAAGCCCTGGCTGGAAGCTATTTTTGTATGTTTGTACTAGTATTTCAATCAATACTTTAACATTTACTTAAACTACCTTAAAATTAGTACTTATATTATTTTTTATTTACAGTTTTTTTGCATTTTTACAGACGTGCACTAGCAATCCCACCAAAATTCGATGGTCCATACTCCCACGACCGATGTAGCATGTATTCCACCGACTGGGCCAAGGCCTTGGCAGAGGGACGGTCTACACCCGACGACGAGTGGCCAGTGGTGCCTTGCACCAACGGCTGGGAATACAACAGGAGTGATGTTCCGTATCATACGATAGCTTCCGATGTGAGTGCTACAGAATCGTGTGTAAAAGTTTGGGGTTGGTCAGGGCTCGATGTTTGGTTTGTTACTGTTTTCTCTTCATGCTGATGAGATATACGTCCACTGCTGTACATACCTTCCACAGAGGGGTTTTGCCATAATCACCACGCTAGGCGGATTGGCGATCGCAGCGAAGGTGTTAAAAGGAAAGAAAGACAAACCTTAATGGACGTGCGACATAGACACAATACTACTCATGCACGGCGACTTGCAACTACGTTTATTGCTATCTCTTTTTACGCACGAATGTGTCGTATATTGCTATCAATGTCTGCTATCGTTGTAGCAACCCCGCGAACGCGAACGAAATCGTCGGCGCCGCGCCGCGCCGGTCCGACTATCACTGAGGTGGGGTGGACCTAATTATACCTATTAACCTAATTATTTGAGCCTTCCACTTTCGAGAACCTAGTACCTAATCTCCCTTTTTTTACTTTTATCTAAGAATAAAACTAAAAATGATTTTCTCTTTCAGCTGGACTGGGTGTGTGAGAAGGACAACCTAGCTGCGACAGCTCAGTCCATCTTCTTCTGCGGTGCCATAGTCGGTGGTCTGGTCTTCGGATGGATTGCCGACAAGTACGGCAGGATACCCGCTTTAGTTGGTAGGTATCTACAAGAACCTTTAGTAATTACTAGCTGCTTCGCACGCATTTTTCAAGTATCCTATGTCCGCCTCTGAGATACTATTTACCTTCCTGCCGAATTTCATTAAGATCCGTTCAGCCGTATATGCGTGGTGTGTGAAAAGGTAACAGACAGACAAAGTTATTTTCGAATTTATTATATGAGTATTATAAATTGATTCATTTAATTGTAAATACTAGTTTTAATTTAATTCTATTATTTGATTGAATTTTCTTTGTTAAGAGGCCTGCGGATGATGATTTGCCCATACAAACGTACTACCAAAATGATTTGTAATTCGAGCATATTTCCACCATATCATATTGTTTTTTGTATACGAATAGAATATATCTAGGTTCCTGGTTGTTTTTTTGTTTAATAATTCACACCTATAATGAAATGTAAGCAAAAATATGCAAAATCGTATTTAACAAATTTTAACGTCCAAAATGATATGTTTTCGTGCATTGATGACCTCTGTGGCGCGGTGGGCGAAGGTCCGCCTGCGACGCAGGAGGTTGCGGGTTCGATTCCCGCCTTGGGACAAATATTTGTACGATCTGCAAGTATTTATTCCGGGTGTTCTGGTAGTTTTCTATGTATAATAAAAAATATATATCTATGTAATGTATTGTATTACGTATATCAGTTATCTAGTACCCATAACACAAGCTCTGCTTAGCTTGGGGCTAGATAATGCTGTGTGAATTGTCCAGCATTATTTATTTATTTATATATTTGTTTTGTATTAAAAACAACAATATCGTACGTTTTGTTTGTTAAGGAACATAGCTTATATTGTCTAGTTACAGAATAACAACACAATGTCGAAGATTCAACAATTTTTGGTATTACGGAACATAATAATTCACGAATTGAAGTTGCGAGCAGCTGTCGCCGGATTCTTAATACAGAATGTTAATAAGTATTATAAGATTATGCTGTTGCCCGCGGCTTTGCACGCGGTTTTCAAGTAGCCTGTGTCCGTCACTAAGATACCCTTTACCTCCCTGCCAAATTCATTGACATCCGTTCAGCTAATTAGGCGTGTAAATGTATCACACAGACAGATAGACCGAGTTACATTCGAATTTACAAAATTCAAAATCAAAAATTCTTTATTACCATAAATACAAAAATGTACACTTAGAAATGGTGAAATTCTTAAAATAAAACACTGACACGGAAATAAAGTGGTACTTTTTATTTCTGTCGCTTCGGTATGTAGACTAAAGTAAAGAAGTGACTAAGAAACCTTTAGCCTGTTAGTTATTATTTTTCGAGTTGGAGCAAAACCCGTCCCAAGCTTTTTTATCTTCTAAATAATCTGATTTTTTGTGTTAAGCCTATTTGCACAGGAAGGTTTTGACAATTTGTTTGAATTTGTTTATTGTTAGATTTTGCAACTCACTAGGAGTTTTGTTGTAGAAACGTAAATTAGCACGGATAGTATACAGATAGTATATAGTAGTAGTAGTTTTTTTATATGCTAGTATTATATTATTTTATCTGTGGTTTAGTATCTATATACTAAACCACAGATCCCTCAGGACGACTTTGTCCACTTCCTAACTTGACCACTTCCAAAGGTGACCACTTCCTAAATCGTCTTGTTCTTTTACTGCATTTTCATCATTGCATCGCTGAGGATTCAAACATCCATTCATACTATTATGAATGGATGTTTGAATCCTCAGCGATGCAGTTTCAATATCAGTAGCCAAATATTTAGTTGACACTAAATCTGTATTGAAATTCAAATTCGATACGAATCAATAATATTGAAAGATTTATACCGCGATTTCCGTGTTTACATTTACAATACACAGGTTATCGTATTTTCCAAAACGATTAAACTGTTCTATTAAATCATAATCAAGACTAACAAGTAAATAGACGTTCGGGGAATTAGACATTTGGGGAACGGAGTTTCAGACTTGTTTATTAGACTTTCGGAGACTGGACATAATATGGAATTGGACCTAATAGACCGAAACCACTGGCTGCATTGCCCCGCTGTATGGTAATGCTAATGCGCAGTTAGAATTAGAACTAGTATTTACAATCATCAGCCTATCTTAGTCCACTGCTGGACATAGGCCTCCCCTAATGAGCGCAATAGCGCCCTGTCTTCAGCTTGCCGCATCCAGCATCTGCCAGCAGTTTTTCGCAAATCGTCATCCCACCCGGTCGGAGGGCGTCCGAATCTAAAATATAAAATACGTTTGCCGAATCGCGGTCTCCACTCAAGAACACGTTTAGCCAGCGGTGGTCGGTTCTTCTCAAAATATGGACAGCGCACTGCCACTTCAGCTTCCTAATCCTTTGAGCTATGTCGACAACCTTGGTTCTCTGTCGGATGTATTCGTTGCGAATCCTATCCTTCAGAGAAACTCCGAGCATAGCTCTCTTCATAGCTCGCTGGGCGACTGGTATTTACAATCGAAACAAAATTAACTGCAAACTGTTGCAAACAATCTACAGGTAGCTCAACTGATCCATATCAATACCAGTTGGAAGCGTCCCCAAGACCTCAACTGTATTGTTGTTGCAATTTGTGTGTTTTTCAACAAAACTCCTTTTAATTCCAGGCACGAACCTGATGGGCTTCACAGCTGGGATAGGAACGGCGTTCTGCAGCAGTTTCTGGTCCTTCGCCGTCTGCCGGTTCCTAGTCGGTCTGGCCTTTGACAACTGTTTTACTATGATGTACATTTTAGGTAAGTTGTGTAACCCAGATCTAAGTACCTACATCTGATACAAGTGGGCCACGTGCTATCCACGGTCGCTCTCAGTGGCTAAAGAAATGAATAATAAATTATGCTGGACAATCCAGACTGTATCATCTAGCCCTAAGCTAAGACTGATAAGTATATGTGTTCTTTTTTGTAACAGCACGAGAAAAAGTAATTAGTTATTAGTAGAGGTGTAAAAGTAACGAAAAAAAGCGTACCCATATGTATTCGTTACTTAATCAATTAGTACTCGTTACTATCGTATCGTTACGTTACTCGTTACTTCTGATTCTGACACCTCAGTCATGTTATGCTATGTTATATTAGAGAAACGAAAATGGCTCTATAGTATAGGTTCGTAATCGAGTTCGTAATCCTTAGTGCGTGACAATTTTTGACAGTCCGTGCGTGACAGTGCCTGGTCGCAAGGGTCAAAGACTTGTTTGTAATAACAAGGGCTCATGGTGATTGTGATTGATCATAATCAGAGCTTTGTACCAGGTCACGTACGGTTACGCCTTGGATAAATTACTTATACGTGGTGTCGACGTGACAATGAATAAGGTTGGTTTTTTCTGCCTGTTTCATTTTTTAGGTGCCTGCTAATTTTACACGATTTTCTTTGGCGATTGCTAGTAAAACTGAGCGTGCATATGGCCGCGCGGCAGACGCGGCATTCCCGGCAGTCATCGAATTTTCTAAATCTTTATATGAAATAGTATGCAACATCGCGCACCTATCGGCAGCAAACCCGCATTATTTCAGTAGAAAGGCCATGAGGAAATTCGATGGCTGACTGCAGGCAATGCCTGCCTGCAGTATCGATATATGCTCGTGATATCAATTATTTCACCCCTTTCGAAATGTATGCTTTGTGTCACATGTATGCCTTTATGATCCCAATCTCATCGGGTGTCTTGAGCTACCAAGCGAGAAATGCTAAAACAAACACCACCATCGAAACTGGTGGTCAGTGAGTGAGACGCCAAACAGCTTTATACATATAAATGGTTGCCTCACCAGCGGGTGATTTGGTTCCCGGCAACAAATTTGCTGAGCAACCAAGCTGATACCAGTTGAGGCACCCTCCATAGAACTGTAGTACCTCATTAGGATACCAGGGTGTGGCCACCTTGGTATCCTAATAAGATAGGATAGAGCCCTAAAAGTGACTTTACAATTTGCTTTCTGATATTATATCAGCCATTTTGTTTCAGTGCTCGAATACGTTGGCCCAAAATGGCGGACCTTCGTTGCAAACATGTCAATAGCTCTCTTCTTCACTTGCGCTGCGTGTCTGCTACCCTGGATAGCGTTGTGGGCTGATGACTGGCGGACCTTCGCGTTGTGGACCAGTGCGCCTTTTGTGCTGGCTGGTCTGACACCGTGGCTGGTACCGGAGAGTGCAAGGTTAGTGTATATTGTATATTCTACCTTGTATCTTGCTGTAAGCTGATGACTGAAGGACTTTCGCGTTGTGGACCAGTGCGCCTTTTATGCTGACTGGTCTGACACTATGGCTGTTCCCGGAGAGTGCAAGGTTGGTTTTAATTGTGTCTTCTACCTTGGATCGTGCTGTGGGCTATTGATTGAAGGACCATACCCAGTGGACCAGTGCGCGTTTTGTGCTGGCTGGCCTGACACCGCAGGTTAGTGTTATTTACTACAAGCTTCTCGCAACTTGGGTTGGAGAAACATAAAATAAATTTATCTGCAGCAAACATCTCTTGTTTAAAGACACATTTTTTGCCCATAAAACCGATAAAAAGTAATAAACAAATAATAAAATTAATTTAATGCAAGCACAAAAAGACTCAAGCAATTGCTGGACACTCAGAGACAAGATTAGAGTTTACTCTTTCCGAGATTAAAATAAGCATAATTTAAGCTTTATCCCTGATCTACAACTAAATCTATTCTTTTTTTAGCCCTATAGGTACCTATTGCTTCCAGCTGCGAAGAAGTTACAAACAATCATAAGTAGCTGAAAATTGCCTCGAGGTGGTTAGTGAAAAGGGTTCCCGGTGGTGGCTACTTGACTTTGCAGGGCAGCTACCTTGACCCCTGATCCCTCAAATATCCAAACTTTCAACATTAACTATTGACTGATAATTAATTTTTAATTACATCAGCATCCTTTAGGTATCATTTCTTACCATTCACCAGCTCCAACTGATTAACCTTCCAGATGGTTGCTGTCACAGGGCAAGGTTGACAAAGCACTGTCCATTATGAAGAAGTTTGAGAGAATCAACAAGACGAAGATCCCTGATAAAGTGCTTAGTGATTTCACTGTAAGTATTTTTTTAACCTCACACCAACTCAGAGACTTTAAATTGAAGGTAACTTGGTGAATCATGATGAAATTTGTAGTTTTAAAAGTATATTTTTACTGGCTAGAGTCCTTGAGGTCTTGAGATTGACCGCTGCCGTGGCCAAAATTTGGCTAGGAGTAGATTATATCATTTATGCTCGGAGTTTCTCTGAAGGATAGGATTCGCAAAGTACATCCGACAGAGAACCAAGGTTATCGACACAGCTCAAAGGATTAGGAAGCTGAAGCGGCAGTGGGCTGGCCATATCGCGAGAAGAACCGACAACCGCTGGGGTAAACGTGTTCTTGAGTGGAGACCGCGACTCGGCAAACGTAGTGTAGGACGCCCTCCGACCAGGTGGGATGACGATTTGCGAAAGACTGCTGGCAGATGCTAGATGCGGCAAGCTGAGGACAGGGCGCTATGGCGCTCATTAGGGGAGGCCTATGTCCAGCTGTGGACTGATATAGGCTGATGATGATGATGTTGAGATTATATCATACAATGCCTAGCAATCCAATAAGTTTTTAAGTTCATTGTATGAGTCATTATATGCTCGAAATATACGCTTTTTTAAAGGTACACTGTTATTAATAAAAAAAAGTACAATCAAATAGTAGAAACAAATTAGAAGTAGTATTTCAATTAAAACAATTGAGCTAACTGCAAACTGTTGCAAGCAATCTACAGGTAGCTTAAACTGGTCCATATCACCAGTCGGAAGCGTCTCCAAGACGCTGCATTGCCCCGCTGTATGGCAATGCTAATGCGCTGCACCAGATACTCACCAGCTCTCGGGTCCCGCGTCGCTTCGAGTAGACGCTCAGATATATTTTTTTAAACCTGGAAAACCTCGGTACCTCACTTTATTTATTTTAATTTATCTATTTATTTTCCAGGAATCCACCCTCACCCAACTTAAAGAATCCGAGGCACAATCTCGCACCTACTCTGTCCTTGACCTCTTCAGAACTCCTCGCTTACGACGCAACACCATTCTACTGATAGTCATCTGGATGGCCATATCGCTGGTGTTCGATGGTCATGTCAGGAACGTGGGTTCGCTCGGCCTGGATATATTCCTGACGTTTACCATCGCTTCTGCTACTGAGCTGCCGGCTGATACCTTCCTCACTGTAGTTCTGGACAGGTTTGTACAACTGCTTAGATACTTTCTTAAAGTTATTCCAAAGTCTTGCGTAAGACGCGGCTGTTTCAAATAAAATCAAATCTTTTATTTCAACCCATAGATTTATTTATTATAGTACAAGTTCGACCACTGATGACATAAAACAAACAATCATGACAGAAAACCCTTTGAATTGGTCAATAAATTACTAAAATAGTATCAGGAAACACGTTTTATAATATACCGCACACTATTGCATAACTATGCCTGTTGCATTCAAAATTGTGCATTCAAATATGACTATTGCATTCAAAAATGTACATTCAGATATTGCTATCCAGACTATCAAAATGTAGATTTTTTAACAATTCCGCGAAAAAAACCTTCTCCGATAAGTTCTAACAAAATGTAGTCCGCGTTGTAGAAGAAAAACGACGCCAACAACAAAATGAAAAAATACCTATCAAAGCAAGACGTCAACTAGTTTCGTCTCTCCACGACGACGAGACATCATCAGGACACCCCAATACTCGACCTTAACACTGAGAGCGCCAAGCAACAAAGGCAGAGTCCCACCAGAGATGTTGCCACTCTGAGCACCGCGCGCCAAGTACATTTTGTTAGAACTTATTGGAGAAGGTTTTTTTCGCGGAATTGTTACTAAATATTTTCATCCTTTTATTTTGCAATGGATTTCCGCAAAGTAACGCCTGATTCTATTATTTATGATATTGTTGTTTTTAATACAAAACAAATAGGACGAAAACATGTCATTTTCGATCTAAAAATAATGCAACATGCGAGTGAATATACAGCATGATATGGTGGAAATATGCTCGAATTACAAATCATTTTGGTAGTACGTTTGTATGGGCAAATCATCATCCGCAGGCCCCTTAAGTGCGCCTCTAGATAGATGAAAATTGTTGAAGTCGTTGTTGTGGAGAAAAATGCTAAAAGCTGTATTATATTTCAGGTGGGGCAGACGATGGCTGGCTTGTGGATCCATGGTGGTCAGTGGTGTGTTCAGTCTTCTCGCCACCGCTGTACCTGTGGGTAAGTTGAAGACACAATGACACCAGTAAAATTTTTACTGCGGAGTAAAACTTTGCGACCCCTGTGGCGAAAAGGGTCCAAAGCTATGTATTATTTAAGAATTGACTTCCTTTAGGCCTACTTTTGTTATTTCTATGTACCTACCTGACTCCTGGACGTTTTGGTTTTAACTGTAAGTCCATTTGTAAATAAACAAATAAATAAATTAAATAAAAAAAAGCGTATACCCACGTGAGTTCCACTACCAATCCAATCTTGTCAAAGAGACACGTGACCCGAGAGCTGGTGAGTATCTGGCGCAGCGCATCAGCATTGCTATACAGCGGGGCAATGCAGCTAGCGTCTTGGGGACGCGCGCGACTGGTATATGGATCAGTTGAGCTACTTGTAGATTGTATGCAACAGTATGCAGTTAGCTCAATTGTTTCAATTGTAAATACTAGTTTTAATTTAGTTCTATTATTTGATTGTAATTTTCTTTAAGGTTTTTTTTTACACGCACTTTGGGTATTTCTAAGAAATGAAATAAGTTACCTTAGATTTAAGCAAAGGCAACACCTCTCGTCAAACGAACTACAAGTAACTTTGGTCTTTGAGCACTGTAATGTTGCCCTTGTAGGTGGAGCCACCGGTGCTATAGTCCGTAAGAGGTCCCAAAGATTTTCGGTTGAACCGACTATAGGGTTTCGTGGCTTAGTAATTTTCTTTGTAATAAAGAGTACAGGTAATCCAATTATATGTAAAAAAACTGTTGTAATTTTATTCCAGGAGGTCCATCTGCATCGCTCGCCATCATGGGCCGCTTCGCCGTTAACATCTCGTACAACATCGGTCTGCAGTACGCGGCGGAGTTGTTGCCGACTGTGGTTCGAGCGCAAGGCGTCGCGTTGATACACATCATGGGATATGTCGCTAGTATAGTAGCGCCTTTTGTTGTTTATTTGGTGAGTAATGTTTACGGCTACTCATTAACGCATTCACTGCCCAGCCGCTGAAAAAATCAAGCCTAAAGAAATAAATAGGTCAGGC
The DNA here is from genome assembly GCA_947086465.1 of Eupithecia exiguata. Taxonomy (NCBI): domain Eukaryota; kingdom Metazoa; phylum Arthropoda; class Insecta; order Lepidoptera; family Geometridae; genus Eupithecia; species Eupithecia exiguata. Next base: position 5,364,561 of record OX352254.1, read on the forward strand.
GAAATGCTTCGATATTTTATTTTTATCTTTATTCTTCCAGGCCAACGTTTCCCCGGACCTCCCCCTCATTATCCTGGGCGCTCTTGGCATAGCGGGTGGTCTGCTCTGTCTGTTGCTCCCCGAGACGATGCATACTGAGATGCCGCAGACACTGCAGGATGCTGAGGAGTTCGGAGCAGACCAGCGAATCACCGATATGCCGTGCTGGCCGAGGTATGCGAAATCACACTAATATTATAAAAATTCAAGATTTGTTTGAAATGAAATGAAATGATTTATTTGACACGACACATTAGAATTGCCATACATTTGAGGAAGGAACTAAACTAGATCGAGTTTAACAGTAAGACAGGTAAGTGCAATAACGGTTAACTACTTAGTACAAACTAAATTGTCGGAAATGTAAACAGAATTGGTTACCTACCTAGTAACTTCCGCAACCTGCCTGGCAAACCACCCAGTGTCGAGCGAAAAAGGTATCAACTCAGCATGTTGCTGAGTAGATAAGTCAAAAATACCTACTCAGCGCTGGTGTTATGTTGACCCTTGTGGAGTAAGTTACAACAATGTTTGTTTGTTTAAATTGAATAGGCTCCGAAACTCATGGACCGATTTGAAAAATTCTTTGAACATTCGAATCCTACATTAACCCTGATAAAATCTACCCATACGAAGTCGGGGCGGACCGCTAGTTCAATGTACATTCATAACCTTACAGGTACGACCTAATACAATTGAGTAGGTAGTAAGTAAAATGAATCCAATAAGTCAAAAAGATAAATTATTTAATACAAGCTGATTACCGCGGCTTTGAACGCGTTCTTCAAGTAGCCTTCCCCGGACAGCGTTTATCTCTCTGCCAAATTTCATTCAGATCCGTTCAGTCGTTAAATCGTGCAAAGGTAACAGGCAAACAGACATAGTTAAATAAGTTCCCAAAAAAATCGATGTCAGTTTTTTTTAAATAGTTTAATAGTGTAGTTAATAATTAGTATAAATAGTAATTTTACAAATGAATTTCAATATTCATTACGGATGTAAGCGGGTTAACTACGAACCTTATTTGTGTTGGAAAAACACCAACGTTTCATCCCGACTTTTGTTTCGAGGGACTTCTTCAGGGTGAGTGCGGTTCTAGGTAAATAAGGTTCGTAGTTAACCCGCTTACATCCGTAATGAATTCGTCAACTACGATAGTTTTTATCAACTACTACTACAATACTACTATTTATCATTTTGTTCAACAAACAATATTATTATGATAATCGATAGATATGGGGGTTCGATTCCCACCTTGAGACAAATATTTGTACGATCTGCAGATAATTCGGTGTGGATCATTTCAATTTATAAAAAAAAAATTGATACATGTATGTATAAATCAGTTATCTAGTATCCATAACACAAGCTCAGAAGCTGTGTGGATAGTCCAGCATTAATAATTAATTTATATTTATTATGATGCCCACAGGAAACGCCTCCCATCCGACCCGGAGCTTCAAACATCAGAACGCTATTCCAAAAGAGCTTCCCTACCTCAAGACCCTTTTATCCGAGCTTCTGCCATCAGCTCGCGCGCTTCTATCAGAGCTTCCATACGAGCGTCAACCAGGGAGTCGATTAGGAAACGTCAGACGAACGTCGTTTGAGACTGGATAACACTGGTTTGGTTTTGTATAAATGCTGACCGTGTTGTACAGTTGATGCCGTTTTGGTTTATTTGGTACAGTTGATTGGTATATTTGCTAGCCTTTTTGTACAATTGATGGTGTTTTTGCTACAATGGGCTATTTGACTACATTACAAATAAGTTCCAAATTGTTTTCATCCTAGTCAGTGACAACGTAACCAAGCGCAATCAGGTGATTTTTATTAAAAATATGCCATTTTTAGGTAAAAAAACAGAGAGACAAGATTAAAATTAAACATTTTTTTTATATAATTATGATCACGTGACCGAAAACGCTGTGTGTTTTGTTGGATCGCAAGTGACGTCACACTATTACAGATTACAGTGTCAATGAGTTCTTCTTGTTAGATGTGGTATGGCGGGGTGACGTCATAGCTTGGAAAACGGGAGCTATGACAGAGATTATCGTTTTGGCGCGTCATTATTTTATTCAAACTTTAAAATTCGTTTTTATAACTAATACGACTGGCCTTGAAGAAGTATTAATAACACTTTGCATTATTTTTATTAGACAAACGTTAGAATTATTTCCCAGTAGTAGTCAAGTAGCCTATTGTTGACGATTTGGTGAGTATTAAATGATGATAACGTAACATGTATTCATGCAATAAAAAGTGATTATTGTAATTATGAAATATGTTCAAAATTGTTTATGAAAGAAGTGACGGTGTACATTTTGTTTTTCTGAACAGTTGCCTACGTGTTCAAAATGTATGATTGTGTATTTGATTTATGATATTTTGTGTCAATGATATGATTCGGAAATATTTGAAAGAAAACAGCTAAAGCGACGCCAAAAATAGTACCTATGCGATTTTGGTGCAAATATTGGCGTTACTTAGCGAAATGCCTGTTGGTGCAATTGAAGTTTTGTACCATAGTCAGGGCGATAAAAAAAACTTAATCGAAAAAACACCTTGTTTGTAATCAAATAGCCAAGAATGTTATTTGGTACAAAAGATGGTGTATTAGGCACAAAATATTAAAATTATTTATTAAGTACGAATCAAAAGACATGTACAAACGTACGTACATGTTATTGAGTTATGTGCAATTGTTGGAGGATTGGTACAATTGTTGGCATTTTTGTGATTTACAAAATGTTCCTTTTGATAAAATTTACGGTATTTGATGATAATTTATTTATTTTATGTGATGATGACTTCGATCAAAAATTTCCGGCTTTGCCGGCCCCCGAACTACTTATTTTTGATCGAAGGATGATGATAAAGTTGTCTGAATTATTTTAAAAGACTACACAACATAAAAAGCTCTCTTTTCTGAATTCTCGATTTTTGTGACGTTACCTATATTACAAAATTTTAAATTATATTTAATTATATTTAGACAGGTTGTCATGTTAGTTTTTTAAGGATAGTCTTAGTTCTCTCGTATGTTATAATTAATTATTTATAACTTATAGTAGCTACCTACTTAATAAGATATCATCGGTAGGCCAATCGCAGGGATTTTTGTCTAGGTTACAACAGAAAAATACGTCTATTCTATCCTAAAAATAAAAACCCTGTGTTTGTCCTACAGTGGTCATGCAAGTCACAGGGGTTGCATTCGTATTAAGCTTTAGACAATGTAACCCGCTGTCAAATTGTCTAAGAATTAAGCCCACAACAGACGGAGCCATAATATATATTAATATAGTAAGCTATTGGTAAATTAGTGACAATACGTGAACTGCAGGTTCAGCCCATCATGACAAACACGTTCGTGAAGGCGCCAAGTCTGAATTCTAAAAAAAACATAAGTCACCTCTGATACTAAATGAAAAAGCATCTTTGTCTGGAACCCAACGAGTTACTTAAGACCGATCTTTCACTCTCATATATTCTGTTAATTCAGGGCAGAGTTGTTTTCAAGTTGAGTTTCAAATAAAACGTCTCTAACGAACGATTATTGAATTGCGGAGGGTACCCATTACCAATACCAAAATTAAGAATTAAGACCTGGCGTCTTCACAAACGTGTTTGTGATGATGTGTTGAACCTGCAATTCACGTATTGTCACTAATTTACCAATAACCCTGTATATTACGGTATAGCAAGCTGTCACAGACGGTGGCTATAATATATATTCATATATTATATAGAAAGCATAGATATTCTCATTAGTATTATAGTTTATGTCCAGAGTTGACAGGTGTAATAACACTATTATAAAAAGCCTGTCCGACCGACTTGTGTTAACAAACACTTATAAACGATGGGTGGAATTAGCCACCTAGATATTACTATAGTAGATATACCTAAAGTAGGTATGTACTTATATTATATTAAGTATATTATATTATTTTGTTTTTTATTGTAATAAGTATTTAAAAGGACTGTGTACCTACTCATATGGATCAAGATATCCGAAATAAACGATTATTATTATTATTAGCTCTGCGGCCGCCATGTCTTACTATGCCAAAAAATATCGTGCTATATCTGTCGACATATTTTGTAGACGTAATAAAAATGTACGCTAAAGCTGCATCTGTGGTCACTCATCTTTATCCCTTGCTAAGATTTATATTAATATTTATTAAAGCTCCGTCTGTTGTGGGCTTTATCCAAATTTGACAATATTGTAGAGACAACTGTCAATATACCTACTTTTTGGTAAATCGTGTGACTGTATTGTTTTTGCCAATTTTACCAATTTATCTATTCTTGCAAATATTTAATTTAGTGCAATACTAGTGTTTAATAATATGCGTATTCAAAATACATGTATGTGAATGTTACAAAATTTGAAATGTGATATTATTTATTTTTACAATAAATTATTTGTTGCCATTTAAATTTGGAAAATTGGTCTTGTTCTGTGATAAAATTGTGACAATAATGAAAATACAATGTTTAAAAAAATATTGTTGTTTTTTTATCTGTTTCCGAAAAGAAGCGTCTTCCGTAAGCAGCCTGAAGGTAGCGAATAATAGAGCGAAAACTACTATAATAGTAGTCCACTGTTGGACATAGACCTCTAATGAGCGCCATATAGCGCCCTGTCTTCAGCTTGACGCATCCAGCATCTGCTAGCAGTTTTTCGCAAATCATCATCCCACCTGGTCGGAGGGCGTCCCACACTACGTTTGCCGAGTCGTGGTCTCCACTCAAGAACACGTTTACCCCAGTGGTTGCGGTTCTTCTCGATATAGGCCAGCCCACTGCCACTTCAGCTTGCTAATCCTTTGAGCTATGTCGATAACCTAGTTCTCTGTCGGATGTATTCGTTACGAATTCTATCCTTCAGAGAAACTCCGAGCATAGCTCTCTCCATAGCTCGCTGGGCGACTTTAAACTGGTGGACAAGCCCTACCGTGAGTGTGACTACGCTACAAACGACAACGAAACGTCGCTCTATTGGTTATTTAAAAATTTATCTTCTTCGCTCATCTCAGCTTTGTTAGAGTCTGGCCCTTACAAATATCGCACCAACTCGCCGGACTGTGTATCCTACTTTAAATCAAATCAAATCATTTATTTGCAGACAACGGGTTACAAGTTGTTATGCTTATTTTAAAATGTCCCTTGCGATGACTTACTAGCTAAACAGCTTTGGTGTGCAAAATTATATAATATAAAAAAATTAAAAGACATGCAGATACAAAAAAATTACTTAAAATGATGCCAGACTATTTGTATGAAAGATAGCATTGGTCCATACAAAATAACAAAAAGATTAGTAAAATTTCAATTAGTTATGTTTACAAATGTCAAAATTATAAAATTAAAATGTCAGACTTATAAAACTTTAATGTTAGAGTCCGTGAAAAATTCATTGATATGATAGTAGCATTTTAATGTCAGTATCTTAAATAATTTTTGCTTAAACATCATTAGGGTTAACTCGCGTAGAGCAGCTGGTAACTTATTAAATATTTTTGGAGCTAGTCCACAAAAGTTTTTACGATATAGAGCTGTGTGGCCTCCGTTTGAGCAAAGGCGGCTTTGGTCACGCCTGCTCCGCGAATGAGTAGGTTTTTGATAGAGCTCTTGATTAGACTTTACAAACAGAGCCATTTCAAATATGAAGAGGGATGGTACAGTCAATATTTTTAAAGCTATAAAGTGGGCTTTGCAGCTGTCAGTGCTTGGTAAACCTTGTATTGCTCTGATGCACCTTTTTTGTGCCCTAAATATTATTATAGTAAATACTATTATTTAGTGTGTATACTCCATTTTTACACCTGCCTTATACAATTCATTGTTGATTCAGTATCAGGTTAGAACATGTATGGTAAGCCAAAATCAAACAAAGTCAAGTAAATAAGGTAAGTCTTGTTTATTAAATTTCTTACATCTAGATAATAACTAAACTACACTATGACAATACATGTTGTTATGATAACAATAGGAATACGTAATGGAAAGTTTAGAACCGACATTCAACATCATCATCAACTTACATTAGTCCACTGCTGGACAAGTGGACATAGGACTCTCCTAATGAGCGCCATAGCGCCCTGTCTTCAGCTTCCAGCATCTGCCAGCAGTATTTCGCAGGTCGTGATCCCACCTTGCTTAGTCGACTCTTAATCCACGGGCTGAATACAAAGGTCGATTTTTACGCTGTGACCGCAACAGTCGCGTAACGGGCATGCGTCGGGCTCTAACAGAATCAACAACTTAATTTCTCTAGGCTTACAAAATAAGTCAAAAGTCAAATAAGCACTTAGACAAGTCAAATTCTTTGTTATAATTAGCTTTAAATACTGTAATTATTATCAAAAATTAATAATGAGTTATTAATTTTGTCTTCAATTAAATTTTTTATTCAGAAGTGTAAAAGAAACCACATTTAGAATAGATAGATATATCAACCCTGCCTGTATCCTGAGAAATGACATCAGATGCATGTGACAGAGTGTTAAATAAGAAACACAATAAACTGCAACTAGACTTTATGTACCTACCATAGTAATAAAGATGAAATAGACAAACAATTATTATTTTAAATTGAAGGGTATATACGCGTTCTTCATCAATGTGCCATAGAATTATGAATTCTAGAATCGGCAACTTGGAATTTTACTTTTGTCAGAAACATCTGAACCAGCGTTTCTCTGCAAAAGGTAAATCAAGGAAACTATTTTCCGCTTCCTTTAAAAAAAACTATAAAAAATGGTTAGAAGAAGGTGCATTTTAAACGGCTCACTCTCTGTACCTACCCGTTCTTTCTCCGACCGGCAACGGATAACTCATATTGCATTCAAAAATGTGCTTTGTTAATCTGGGAGGTTTAATTTAGCGATTTTCGTTTAGGTAAGTCATTAGATAGTCAGCCACAGTCATCTACTGAATGTAACACCAAAATAAAAAATAACAATTACACGATTCATCCGGTACGTCCCGCAGTTATGCAAAGACCTTCAACTGCTGAATTCCTTCATGCACCACAATCCAGAGCCTATCGGGTCCCCGCTCTATCGAAGGTCTCCAGTTCATCGCACCATCCACTGACTTATTTGAGTCAGTTTTATAATTTACCAAGCTCTATGTAGAGTTTAATGAAGTTCGACCATCATCAATTTAGCCACTTTAGAAGATCAAAATACGACATCAAAGCGATTGAAGCACGATATACCCTATTTTATCTGGAAGAAACTGCAAGCACTAAGTATTCAAGTTGATGATGTATTTTGTAAAACTAAAACGGTACAAGCATAGCTATTTCTTATACTATTATGTATGCAAAATTTCATTACAAGAAAGGGAGTAGTTTCCAAATTAATTGGAAAGTACGTTTGTATGGGAGCTTATGTGATTGAACTCACCTTAGTAAAAAGGTACAATACAATACAATACAAAAATTCTTTATTGTACACGAGAAATTAACATAACAAAGAGACATCACATAAGATAAGTACAATGGGCGGCCTTATCGCTTAGAAGCGATCTCTTCCAGGCAACCTTGGGATGGAAAGAATTGTGCATTTAAGAAAGGCAGGGGGTGTACCTAAGATTATCTAAAATACATATGTAAAGGTGGTAGATTTATAGCAGAATCAGTAGGTACGGATGAATTGTTAAATGGTTAAATGTACCTATAAAGTTGTTATAACGCATTGTTTTAATAATGTGGACGTGTTATTGTTACTTAATCTGGACGCACCTTTAATTAAGTATATTTTAAGTAACATTATCATATCCAAGTAGATACCTACCAAGCACATAAGTGAAACTGTTGACAGATAGGTACCTACTTATTAATTAGAAACCACCAATTAGGGTGCGTTTCCACTGACGCGGAGCTGAGCCACCTCCGCCCAGCTGTGCGTCACTGGAAATATGTAACGTTTTCACCAAGAAATATGTTTACAACATGACGTGCGAGGATGTGTAGTGGGCGTGAAAAGAACCCGCTACACATCCTCGCACCGCAGCTACCTCGCACATGGAAAAAAAACGCATCGGATCGCTCTGGTGGAAACGCAACCTTACTGTCTCGTGTCCATTATAAATTCCGTGAATCGATAAAGCTCTGTCTGAAACGCGTACAGTCTGTTCAGTCAGTCTCTCGACCGGACGTGTCTACGACGCGCCGCCGCTATCTTGAAACTGTTTTCATTTTGTCCGGCATTTTCAATTTTCATAGCGTCTTCGGTGGAAAATAAGGAAAAAGCTGGTAAGTTCACAATATTTGAGTAAATGTGAATAATAGTTTGAGTCACAGATTTTATTAGCTTCGGTTATTGTTTAGAATAATTATAAAAAGGAATTCACACAGGCACACACACACTTGTTGCGCAAAATTTAAAAATTCACACTTGTTTTTATATATTTTGAAAAAAAAATGTTCTTTTTTCTTCATCGTGTTCTTCGAGTGAACACGTATTCTTGCATTATCTCACTAATATTATAAACGTGAAAGTTTAGATGGATGGATGGATAGATAGATGGATGGATGTTTGTTCCTTTATCACGCCAGGACGGCAAAACGGATCTGGATGAAATTTGGCTCAGAGATAGATTATAGTCTGGAATAGGACAAAGGCTACTTTTTATCCCGAAATTCCTACGGGAACGGGAACTACGCGGGTGAAACCGCGAGGCGCTGCTAGTGTATTATAAAAGAAATAATTCACAGATGTATTTATCTTTTTTTTTCAGCAAAACCAGTGTTTTGTCATGAAATTATGTCATTAAAATTATGTTATACTTTGCAATTCAAAACAATAATAATAATCGAAGAATACACGTAAAAAAACACAAAACGTAAAAAAAAGTCTATTTTTTTAAGTTAGATAATCTAAAATCTGAAGAACCGAAGTTGACCCCATCAGGGTCCAGAACCATCCCCATTTGGCTTATTTTATTCCACAACGTAACGTGGCACCTTGTAAAACTTTAATATAATAAATATAGCTATACCTACATGCTTTATACATCGTAAATCAATATCTTACCATATTACAAGGTAAAATAACACTTTATGAAGTAAATTCATTCACCTAGCAACCTAAAACATCATGATCTCATAATTACCACGTGGCTATGTCAAGGCCATTTCAAAAATAGAACGCTGAATCATTAATGGCGCCTGAAAAAATTGCCGACACACTTGTAGAAAGCTATAGAATAGACAAAAATATCGAAAAAAACAGTGGTCAATAACATACATATAATCATAATTTTAACAGAAAACTCGGATTAAAACCTTAAAATTAAATATTAAAAAGACAAAATGTAACTAACAGTTTAAAGGCAAATAAGAAACAATTGTAAATCTTTTGTAAAACAAATAAAAGTAACTGGTTATCACCGGTTGACGCAATTTGAAGATAAATATTTGCTTACCCGATCAAGATAGATGGTAACATTATTGACCTACCTTCTTCTAAATTAAAGATAGGAGTACATACCAAGCTAGTCTTCTTGTTTCTTAGTATATACAATGAATAAGTAAATAGAAAATTATTATTTATTTTAAACGACGCGGTAACATATATTTTTTTATTACAATTCCAGATAACCTTTGTCACCTAGATTAGTTGGTTAGAGCAGACCCGTACTGAGGGTGGGGCGCGGGTTCGAGTCCCGCCGAAACGGAAATTTTTGGGAACTTATTTCATTTCTTAGAGATACCCAAAGTGCGGGTAAGCACTATAACAAAAAACACCTAGATATTATAAAAACTCTTAAATTTCCTGTTATAAGTAGATAATTTTAACCTTTTGCGATCCTGTCGTAGCCGTAAGTAGTATTTGAAAAGAGCAATGCTACAGGTACGAACTAATTTAAAATTGTATGTAGGTACCTAATTAAAACCTACAACCAAATTTCTGCATCACCTAACTATACATACCTGTATTATAGTTAGGTGATGCAGAAATTTAATTATACTTATAATTATTAATAATTATATTATTACCATATAATTATACTTCAGCTTTTAAAGCCGGCGTCCACCATAGATATCATAGCCTCTACAGAGTTATTTGAAGACACAATGAATATGTTTGTGATGGCAGAATACCAACTTTTTTGTCATAACGGAGGACATCTAAGTTTTTCTTAGTTTTAATGTAAGACCTAGTCTAGGCTAGGCTCTAAGTATCGCTGTTCTGATCTGTCTCTCGCTAATAACGTTGAATTTGCGGAGATCGCCTTCCACTTCGTCGTTCTTTGAGCAGCCAACGAACTAGTACCTACTCTATACTATGCCCCTTTTATAACTCTATGTTTATAGCACTTGTAGTGTAGGGATAGAGAGCGCAAAACATTATGAGCTGTCGGATGTACGCGCGAGTGGCTGCGCAGTAGCTTATTTAAGGTGTCAGGACGTTGCCAATCGAAAGTAAAGTCGAGTCGAATCGAGTGTCCTTTCATATTCGTATTTCGTACGATTTCGTGGAGGTATACTTACAGCAACAAGCAACAGAAGCCGCCTAAACCACGCCATTCCAAAACCACTTAACCCATAAGACAACAGAAGTCTAAGAAATGAAATAAGTCCCAAAAATTATCGGTTTCGGCGGGATTCGAACCCGCGCCCCACCCTCAGTATGGGTGTGCTCTACACTTATTACTTATTTCATTTCTTAGAGATACCCAGAGTGCGGGTTAGCACTATAACAATAGTAGTTTGTGCAACTGTGCATAATGGAGGGCATTACAACACAAGTGTGGGTTTAAGAAACGAGCCGAAGGCGAGTTTCTTAATAGCATCACACGAGTGTTGTAATGCCTAATTATGTACAGTTGCATACACTACTTTATCTACCCAAATATCATAAGGGCTATATGATGGGTTCAGGAACCATAGGGAAATGACCAGCATTGTTACCAGTGTAATGCAATAAAAAATAAATTGAACACATACAGAAGCAAATTATTTATTATAGTAATGGTAGTTAACATTGACAGTGGTTCTGAGTCACTATCACTCATTTTCGACAGAAATAAAGAACTTATTCAACTTATCAGAAAATTTGTCTACTCGTAACTGGAAATAAAAAGCTAACGAACAAATGATAGCTCGAAATGGCGGCGTTTCGAATATCTGTATTTTTTTTTAAATTATAGACAAACGAACAAAGTCACTATTCTTGTGTCACTCGAGATCAAAATGTCGTGCGATATAAAGTTAGAATGTAGATACTAGTATAGCACACTCACTTGAATTTGACACTTATCCAAATTTAAACTCTATAACCTACGGTTTTCAGTAGGTTATGAGTTCATTACAGTTCCGTTTATTTCTGTTGGTTGGTAATGCTGGTCATTGCCTATGGTTTTTGAACGCATTAGAGAGGGTTTATGATATTTGGGTAGATAAAAAACCTTACAACAGAAGTCGCTATAACACAAGAGAATAACTTAAAACTTTTTTTTTCAGTCCAGCGCTCCCAAGTTCACTTTTTAAGGACAGAAAGCACGTCAGGAAAAGTGTCTTTTAAGGCAAGAACGCGCTTCCAAAATGGAATCACATGAGAAAGCTGTGAACGGGGCGGGAATCGAACCCAATGCCCCTAGAACTGACTCCGTGGTGACCAATGGAAATGCTGGTAAGTGAAGAATTTACCTGAAAAGTGACTAACCTGCAAAAAGAAACGCTTGGTGGATTGGAAACCCGGGACTATTTACTTATAAGACTAACAAGCGACGACAAGACTGCTTACAACTTAGGAGTAACGTGAAAACAGCTCTCTTTAGTAATAGTTTTTTTGTAATGGCTCCCAAAATTTATAATAATTTACCGACTGACATAAGAAACTGTAATGACATCATAACATTTAAATCTAATCATTTTAGTTATTTAATAAGTAAGACATTTTACAGCTTGAATGAATATTTTGACGAAGTATTGTTTTAAGCAAATGTCGAGTAGGGATGAGGTTGATACTCATTTTAAAATTGGTAAACGCATTATTTTCAATTCCTAAAACTTAACCTTGTTTCACTATTATTGTATTTTGATTGTATTTTTAATTGTGTTTAAATTTGTACGCCTAATGGCAGATCACAGTGCTCTTATTTTTATATGGAACATCCCTGTAATACCTGTGTATCACAAATGAATAAATGAACTTGACCTTGAACTTGGTGAAGAAGCTGCCAAGGTCTACCGGGTGCTTTATTGAAAGCTGTGCTTAGTTCACCCAGGTGCATTTTATTGCCAGAAGTTTCCACGACATTTTTGGTTTTCGTAGAGGAACCTATTTTATTTTATTATTACGTTAAACGAAAAACTTTTCATAAAAACCATTGGGCATTTTGTGATACATATCTTAAGCTTATATTATTTTTCTAATAAAACACTGTTTTAACCGGTTTGATCGCGTATATTTTATATTTTGTTTATAACCTGACGTTTCGGAGGCTTTTCAGCTTCCATGGTCACAGGCAGACTGAGGTGACATTTGTCTTTACAAGTAATTTGAATTTTGCATATCTACCGTCATTATACAACTTTAATTATAACGTTCCGTATGTACGCAGTAATCACTAACAGTGTCTTGATGGGTTGTAGCTATGGATTGCTGGGTGTGGGACCTGACTCGATGTAGGACTATTATTATTATATTATTATACTTATTTTTCTAGTTTATGCAGAGATGCGAAGTTGCTCTTGGTGGCCACCAATTTCTGTTTTCGCATCTCTGCTTATTACAAACTTAAATTATTACAGATGTATTCAAAAAAGCTTAAGATAAGTATCACAATCTTCCCAATGTTTTTTTTTTAAATTGCTTTGTTTAACGTAATGATAAAATAAAATAAGGCAGCGCTAGAGTGAGTCATGACTCGCACTAGCGCCGCCTATCTGTTTTATTTTGACAATACCATGGTACTACCTTAAGGTGTGAGTGGTTAGAAATGTGTTAAGATGCTTCTTCATAAAATGACACCGAGACGTTACTAAAGATCTTTTTTTTATTTCTAGAATTATGGTTCTGCCTTAAGGTGTGAGTGGTTAGAAATGTGTTAAGATGCTTCTTCATAAAATGACACAGAGACGTTACTAAAGATCTTTTTTTTATTTCTAGAATTATGGTTCTGCCTTAAGGTGTGAGTGGTTAGAAATGTGTTAAGATGCTTCTTCATAAAATGACACAGAGACGTTACTAAAGATCTTTTTTTTATTTCTAGAATTATGGTTCTGCCTTAAGGTGTGAGTGGTTAGAAATGTGTTAAGATGCTTCTTCATAAAATGACACCGAGACGTTACTAAAGATCTTTTTTTTATTTCTAGGATTATGGTACTGCCTTAAGGTGTGAGTGGTTAGAAACAAAGACGTTACTAAAGATCTTTTTTCTATTTCTAGGATTAGAACCTACCTAATCATCTGTTAATTTTCCAGGTAAGCGCAGGCTAAAAGACCTCGACGACCTCTTCCCGTATGTCGGAGACTTCGGCTGGTACCAGAGGATTCTCTTCCTTCTGATGATACCCTACGCTTTCTTCTTCGCGTTTGTTTACTTCGGGCAAATCTTTATGACCGTTGTGCCGGCGCAGCATTGGTGTTTTGTTGAAGAGCTTAATAACTTGACTGTACAGGCAAGGTGAGTTATAAAAATTTGATTTTGACTTATTTCGAAAGTTCTCGATGCCTTATAAAGCTACTCACTTTGGCTACACATAATTCAATGCTACTTTGGGTGTCAGTTAGCCTTCTGACTTACAAGTCAATTAACTAAAATGAAGACAATTTTCTATTGAAATATTGTACACTAGCGGCCCGCCCCGGCTTCGCACGGGTAGACTCTATCGCCTATAAATAAATAAATAAATAAAAATCTTTTATTTCGGACAACACAATGGATCCATAGTTTGTTAGTACTTACAAAATCTTATCACTAGGGTTAGTTAATTTACACTCAATATAATATCTACAATATATTAATATTAGATCACCCTCCGCACGAAGCAATGCCATGTGGGAGAGTTGATCCTACCGGCTATTGTTTTTAGGATGGTGTTGGGGCTGCCACGCAGCCTGCGCATCAGGGACGCGGTCTTTTTACGGAGTATGGCAGCAAAGCCATCTGTTTCGTATTCTGCAAACATCCCTGATGCACTGCAGAAACGCGGCAGTCCCAACATCATGTTCATCAGGGATAACGTAGGATTCTAATGGTGAAAGAATTTTTCAAATCGGTCCAGTAGTTTCGGAGCCTATTCAATTCAAACAAACAAACCAACAAATCCTCTTTATAATATTATTATTATTAGTGTAGATATATCATATAGGATATGTGAAAGTCAAAGAATCCTAGTATAGAGAAAAATATAATCTTGCCCAACATAAACCCCCATGGCGTACGAAGACTGGGCAGTGAATGCGACTTGTACTAAAATACTTCTAATAAATTTACAGGCGACATCTATCGATCCCGCAAACAGGCAAAGCTGAATTCAAATACAACAAATGCAGTGTTTATGACGTTGATTGGCAGAAGATTTTACAAGATGGCGTTACTGAGCCCGATGCAACATGGCCGACCAAGAAGTGTTCAAACTGGGAGTTTAACTTCACTGACGTGCCGTTTGAGACTATTGCTACAGAGGTCAGTTATTAACATATAAATTTGTAATATCTGTTTTTGTTTTTATTAAAAAGTACCTACATATTTAATGTCTCGATAGATGGCGGTGAAATAGTGGCATAGCCTTGGAATAGTGGCATAACTTCATAAAATCACTTTACTTTTTGTTTAGTGAGACAAGGTTTGATAATAATATATCTCATCAATCCAGTTTTTATAGCTTCATAGTAATCGATAAACGAAGTATTGTATTATATACAACACAAATCACTTTAGTTTTGTACAATAGTAAATAATCATCATCATCATCAGCCTATATTAGTCCACAGCTGGACATAGGCCTCCCCTAATGAGCGCCATAGCGCCCTGTCTTCAATAGTAAATAATGCCTGGTATAACTAAAGATAAATGTTATTCTTACTTCCCCACAGGGTGGCTGGGTGTGTGACAGAGACAGCTACCCGGCCACAGCACAGTCCATCTTCTTCTGCGGCGCCATAGTTGGAGGTTTCATATTCGGATGGATTGCTGACAAGTATGGACGAATACCGGCTTTGGTTGGTAAGGACTTGTTGCGTTTAATAATATCGTATCGTTTTTACGTTACGTACAACGTTAATTCAAGACATTAGATGTGGTTTGTTTGAGTTGCAAATTAAAGCGACATCTCGTGTCTAGATTCTGAAATTTGATTCTGGCTATGGCAGATCTTTTATTGACATGAAGATGGCGCTCATTTGTTATCAATTTATTAAATGAATCAGTTGAAACACCAAACATCAAATAATACAAAGTAGCCTTAATGATTATGAATGTCTACGTTAACCGTGCAACATTGCCTTGTTATACAATTTATTTACCGTTAAGTTCCCAAAAAATTTCGATTTCGGCGGGACTCGAACCCGCGCCCCACCGTGCGCTCTTACCAACTAAGCCACGAAACCCTACTCGGTTCAACCGAAAAACTTTGAGACCTCTTACGGACTGTAGCACCGGTAGCTCCATCTACAGGGGTAACATTACAGTTTAACCAAACCTGCTCAAAGACCAAAGTTACATTTAGTTCGTTTGACGAAAGGTGTTGCCTTTGCTCAATTCTAAGGTTTTTTGTTTTTATTTACTTTTATAATCAAGTTTTTAATCAATAACTTTTCCATCACTTTCGCCCACCGCCGTCGGGCTGCCTGAGTCTAGTCAGTGAAATCCTGTCTGCCTGTCTGTCTGTCCATCCGTCTGTTAGCGGGCTGTTTTATCAGTAGATCTTCACAAATTTGAAGTCATTTTATAGATATTTAACAGACACCATGTTAAATTACTTTAATTTTTGTCTCGGTTTTTCAGGTGCCAACCTAGCCGGTTTCGTGGGTGGTGTAGGAACTGTGTTCACGTATTCTTTCTGGTCATTCTGCCTTTGCCGTTTCGTGGTTGGATTGGCCTATGACAATTGCTTCATTATCATGTATATCGTTGGTAAGTTCTTTGAAATAAGCTTATTATGTACTAGGTACTTACTGATAATGACAGCGCACCTGATCCTGCGATTATCCAAACGATATAGCATGAAGGTTATTCAGGTTTAAGCACTGACCTCCACAGGGGTCCACCTCCGAGGATATGTACGAAGACATATCCAAAGCCTTGCATAACACCACTAAAGCCCACTTCAACGTTGTTATGGGGGACTTTAACGGCAAGGTGGGAACCCAGGCTGACAACAAATCTCGAACGGGCCCGAATGGTTAAGGAGTTGGGAATCACAGACACATGGCGAAGCCTCTGTGACTAAAAATGAGTTCGACTTCATCATAACGGATAGCAAGCACATATTCAGAGATCTCTCGGTGATCAACAGGTTTAATACCGGATCTGATCACCGACTCCTACGAGGCGCGATAAATACCCGATAATATCAAAATTATTTATTTGGGATTATCAGAAAAAATAACGTTAAATACATAGTCAACATAGAACTTTTGGACCCTTTATTCCACTGTAGGCGTCCCATATTTTAGGAGCAAAAGATCAACTAACCGTACAAATCGGGCCCTGCTGACCGTATTTTCCTTTTCCAGTGGTAGAATACGTCGGTCCAAAATGGCGTACCTTTGTAGCCAACATGTCTATAGCAGCGTACTTCACGTTTGCTGCCTGTATGCTTCCCTGGCTAGCACTAGCGGCGAAGGACTGGCGGATCTACACGCTGTCGATCAGCGCACCGTTGGTTCTGGCTGTGTTGACGCCCTGTGTGGTGCCGGAGAGTGCCAGGTAGCGACACCTATCGCCTATTAGAGTAAACTATTTACGGCATTAAAATATAGAAGGCTAGATACTGCACGCAACTTGCAAACTATTTTCCAAGTTGAATAGTAGCCTATATGTTATTTCAGGTCTAGAATTACATTTCATTTTGAAAATATCAGCTCTATCTGTTTTAATTTGGGTGTGTAGAGGTAACAAACATTCACCATAGATTTTAGCGTGATATCTCCGGTATCTCACGTTATTTTGTCTCTCTCCTACACTTTTTTGGAGCTTTTGCGAGCAAATAGCATTAGGTATAATTCCCAGATCGCGCTGATGAAAAATTCTTGACAAAATTAACTGACTAAAGAACAAGTCAATAGCAATGTATATGTAGGTCAAAAGACTCCGAGCATTGTAGAACAGATTGAGAGGCACGGCCTGGAGAGAATTCTCTATGTGGTGACGATACCATCAGCTAACCCAAAACTTAATTACAGATGGCTGATCTCCCAAGGACGAATAGAGGAAGCGATGAAAATCATGAAGAAATGCGAAAGAATCAACGGAAGGAAAATACCCGACGAGATTGTGCAGGAGTTTAAGGTACAAAATACAAATACAAAAGGCATTTATTTACTAAAACAAAAAAAAACAAAAAAATTATAGATAGATTACTTGTGGTCGCACTAGGTGAGTAGAAGGACCTTCATATATCTATGAACATTTCTATGTGCGAAGGCAATAACTTGTTAAAGTGTTATGAAACTAAGCAAGTACAAAGATAAGGTGACAAATCCTCCTTTGAAAGGTGTTTCTTGCGTATTAATAGGTCAAGTAATGAAGTTAGGTGTGTAAAAATTATATCAAATAAATGTGCAGCGCGTGCAAAATGCTGCGTGCGCAAATTTGCTGATGTACGGTGAAACCGTACACAAGGTAGTGATTCCATAAAACTTCTAAACAGAAATTCTAAGTTTATTCTAAATAATCAAACTATTTACGTTTTAAGTATTCATAAGGTTTTTTGTTATAGTGCTAACCCGCACTCTGGGTATCTCTAAGAAATTAAATAAGTTCCAAAAATTATCCCGCCGAAACCGATAATAATTTTTGGGACTTATTTCATTTCTTAAGTATTCATAAGTTTGCAAATAATGTGCATTTAGAAACGAAGTTACAAAATGCAGTTTAGAATTGTTTTCTCAGGCACAAACACAACATTATAAGAAAACTACAGCAGTGAGTATTCTTATGTGTTTAGAAGAACTATTCCGCTCTTAGAATGCTAATTCTAGCATCGATTGTCTTCCACTCTCTGCGCCAAAACACCACAAAACATAGAATGGGATTAATGCTACTGCTGATAGCAGCTCTCTCTCTCTCTTAAAATAGCAATAATTTAATCACCCGATTCGAATCCTCACAAAAATAAAAAACAATCAACTTTTTCACAAAAAAAATACAAACATCTTCCTTTTTCAGGACACAGCCATCGAAATAGCGAAAGCCGAAGCTGAATGCAAGAACTACAGCATCCTCGATCTCTTCAGGACCCCTCGCATCCGCCGCAACAGCATCCTCCTCGTCGCCATCTGGATTTGCATCTCCATGGTCTTCGATGGGCATGTCAGGAACGTTGGGGCTCTAGGGCTGGATCTGTTTCTGACGTTTACGGTGGCTACTGCGACTGAGTTTCCAGCTGATATTATTCTCATTTTGATACTTGATGTGTGAGTTACTAAAGACTTTATTTTACCACTCATCTCTATCGTCATCGTACCATTTTGTATGTACTACTCAACGTGGGCAATAGGCTATTTTGACTACATTAAAAATAAATTCCTAATTGTTTTCATCCTACTCAGTGGCAACGTAACAAAGCGTAATCAGGTGATTTTATTAAAAATGTGTTTTTTTTATGTAAAAATTGGGATTAAAATTACACATTTTTTGATACATGGTCACGTGACCGAAAACGCTATGTGTTTGGTTGGATCGCAAGTGACGTCACACATCCTCAGATAACAGTGTCAATGAGTTCTTCTTGTTAGGTGTGGTATGGCGGGGTGACGTCATAGCTTGGAACACGGTAGCCATGACAGAGATTATCGTTTTGGCGGGGCATTATTTTATTCAAACTTTAAAATTAGTTCTTTCAAATAAGCATCTACCTTAACTACTTCCTAGCGGCTTTTTCCTGATATTTTCTTCAGGCTACCAACGGCCTTTTACATCTGAGCATCTACAATCTTCATCTGCCAATTACAACCTCCGTCCTGGTCCTGCCATCTACAACCTAGATCATAAATCGTCGACCATTTTCGGTTTTTTTTATTTGAAGATACTGTGGCCTCAACTGTCATTCCATGTGAAGGTCTTTCAATCTCAAGTCATCATAATTGCCGCAAAACGAACACTACATAAATCATCTGTCGTGGATGTGAAGGTCATTGATGATGATGATGATTTAGACAGAGATAGCCTGCTCTATTCTGCAGGTAGATGCTGGATGCGTCAAGCTGAAGACAGGGCGTTATGGAGCTCATTAGGGAAGGCCTATATCCAGCTGTGGACTAACATAGGCTGACGATGATGAACCCACCCGCATTATTTTCCAAAAGACAACGAGCCGATTTAGAGGAAATAATGCTAAATGTTATTTTCCAGGATTGGTCGCCGCTGGCTCGCGTTCGGTTCCATGGTCATCAGCGGTATCTTCAGTTTAGCGGCAGCCGCCGTGCCGATTGGTCAGTTTGAAATTTTATTGTTATCAATGCCATTGCAAAAGCCACCCTTTCTTATTCAGACTAATTGTATTTTGCATTCCATTTGAAGTAACATACAAAGTTTATGTTTAACTTTATTACTAGACGTAGCAAGTCTTTTTGGAAATGTTCAACTTTTTCAAGAATCTGATTTAAAAATGATCAACGTATCCAAAAATCCGGTTTCAAAGATTTACTCTATTGGTACAGAAATAAACACCTGACGAAGTTTCAATAACACTTTATATGATAACGTGATTAATATAATATCGTCTTTCACCTTCCAGGGCTACCATCAGCGTCCCTAGCTATCGTCGGCCGCTTCTGCGTCAACATTTCTTTCAACATCGGCATGCAGTACGCGGCAGAACTGTTACCGACAGTGGCGAGAGCGCAAGGGCTCGCCCTGATACACATCACTGGATATGTGGCAACTATCCTGGTGCCATATATTTGCTATATGGTAAATATGAGTATTACAGACAGATAGATCGACAGATAGCGGCGAGGGTGCAAGAGTTCACCCCGATACACATCACTGGATGTGTGGCAACTATTCTGGTGCCCTACATCTGCTATATATATGGGCTCACCCTGATACACATCACTGGAAATATGGCAACAATCCTGGTGCCCTAAATCTGCTATATGGTACGTATAAGTATGACAGACAGACAGGTCAATAGACAGTGGCAATAGATCGCCCTGATACACATTACTGGATATATAGGCATGGCATGGCAACAATCCTAGTGCCTAAGCCAGGCTTGTACTACCTTACTTCTATGCTCAGCGCGCATATTAAGCTGTTGGTCCTCCGGCTGACCTCTCACAGGTCGTGTAGTTCAGCCGTGCACCTGTATAAGCGACCACACATGTGCACTATATTATATTGTAGCGGTCACAGGGAGTCGAAGTATGGAGGCGTCTCGGGACCACCATTCGTGGTGTCGTTTGGAGGAGGCCTATGTCCAGCTGTGGACGTATACCGGTATTCCAAGCCCTGCCTTAATCTCACAATTTCCTTCCAGGCAACAATAGCGAACTTCATCCCACTGCTGATCCTGGGCATCCTGGGCGTCCTGGGCGGCAGTCTTTGCCTTTTTCTGCCTGAGAGCATGGGCAGAACCATGCCACAGACTATACAAGACGGAGAAGATTATGGAAGAGAGCAGAAGTTCTGGGATTTCCCTTGCTTGGGAAGGTAAGGTGCCGTTTACTCGTGGTCCTACTATTTTGTCCTACTAGTAGGACCACGAGGGAGACCAGTTTCTGTTCGTCCTACTATGACTTATTAGAGCTGTAATAATTTACTTATACCACCTGTAAATATAGGTATTCGAATCAGAAAAAAAGATGTGAGAGAAATTGTCACACATGCAAGATAATCATTAAAAACCTACGAATAAATATGGAAAACTGACAGTTTCGGTCAAAATTGACATGGGTGTCTTCATTGACGGTTATTTTCTTAACCCGCTGCGGGTTAAATTGTCTATGGCCCTTATCTATGTTTGATTATAAACAGATGCCGTTCTAACGTTCTGAAACAACCCTTTTTATTTTTCAGGAACAAAATAGAAGAACCGAAGACCGAAGTTCAGAGATTTTAAGACATTTTTTGATTATTTTTTATATTGATTTAACATATAATTACCTACTAATTGTTAGCAGATATTTTTAAGAAAATTAATCATTATTCTAGTCCGAAAATCCACTGAAACTTAATAAAAAAAAAATTACATGATTGCATTTGTTTTAATATAGTTTTTTTTTATAAGTCTGTACTGTACTGAAGAATAAATTCTTTAAAATAAAAAGTCCAGTAATTTTATCATAAACTCAAACTTTAATGAGCATTTGATTTATTATACATATTTTCACATTATCTATACTTATTTCTACTTACCAACAGTGTATTTTAATACTTTTATATTTACTTTATTATCAAAGTTGGTATTATTATAAAAATTATGCAGATATTTATCCTATATTTTGTTCTTAATATAAAATATAAGACTACCTACTAACTTATAGCTTTCTAGATTTCATATTTCTCAGGATGTCCTCGTTCATCCTGAAAAAAAACATTATTTACAAATAGGTATTTGGATCTTTCAAGGTTTCCCCTGTAGGTGGAGCTAATACGACGCTTAAGTCGTAAGAAGTCCCAGATATTTTCGACCACGCACGTATCGATCTCGTTGGTTAGTTGGTTAGAGCGCACCTGTACTGAAATGTGAGGCGCGGGTTCGAATCCTGCCGAAATCGAATTTTTTTGGGATATTATTAAAGTTTTCGTAGAAGATTTACCTTGGTTTGCTTTATAGTGCGAGTAACGCACTATAAAGCAAAAAGCTAAAAATTTACAAATAAATAGGTGTTCGCAACTAATGGCTTAGAAATAACATTTTGACAGTTATTTAAAAGGATATAAGTCACTGGAACAACGTTGTAGCTGAGCGTGTTTCGGACGCAAGTAGAACACTGTACAAACTTGTAATGTTTTGTATTTTGTTTTCGTTCCGAAAATTTGATTTTGTTTTGTCCTAATAAACTCACCAGGGCGTCATAATCGCATGTGCGACAAAGCTCTTAATAAAGTAAAATAAATTAATAGTTAGGTTAGATATACATAAAACATAACCCTCCAGCAGTCGGGTGATAACAAAAGAACCTAGGATTTTTTATATAGTCAATAGGACATTCGCTTGACCACAATGTCACCTGAGGTAACAACAATGACCTACCTTCGCTGTCGTTTAACTATTTCTCAAATCTGGTAGGGTAGGGAGATAGTTCACTAAATAATAACTAGATGTCGCTAGTAAAAGTATAAAAGGTGTAAATATTTTTTACATTGATGATTACGTTGTACAACGGCGCTTAAATTATTCCAATTTAGTATACTAATCCATTCCTACATATATAATTCATCCAAACTAATATTATAAATACGAGAGTAACTCTGTCTTTTTTTTTATACCACCATGGTGGCAAACAGGCGTGCATCAAGCCCACCCCACCTGATGGGAAGCGGTTACCGCAGCCTATAGACGCCTGTAACATCAGGGACATCACACGCACGTTCCCGACCCTTTAAATGCCTTAGAAGACCTTTTTAAAGAACCCCATGTTGTAGTCCAGAGGGAAAACCCCGGCAGGAAAGTGTCTGTCTGTCTGTTACTTTTTTACACCTAAATGACTGAACGGATCATAATAAAATTTGACAGGGAGGTAGACAGTATCCCGGGGACGGCTATACGCGCTTTATATCCCGGAAAAACACGCGCAAGGCTGCAGGAGCTTATTAATGCAATATCTATAAATCTCACTTACTTATTCACAAAAGCTCGCCGTTTCGCCTTTAAATCAAAGGCGAGAGGGTTCATTTCTACCTTGGAGTTACTGTCCGTAAGTCCGGGCACAATGTCTGACATACCGCCGCTGTCGTGTGCTGAAACAGAGAAGAACATCAAAGGATCACCTCCACGGATGGGGTAGAACCGGCGGCAAACTGTCTGTCTGTGCAGTTCTTGTGGAGTCAAATAAATATATCTTTATCAAACGAATTGTCAAAACATTTCTGTGCAAAAAGGCTTAGGTACTACAAAATACCAGATTATCTAGAAGATAAAAAAGCTTGGGACGGGTTTTATTCAACTCGAAAAATAACAACTGACAGGCTAAAGGTTTCTTCGTAGCTTCTTTACTTTAGTCTGCGTACTGAAGCGACAGACATCAAAAATTTCTCTTTATTTCCGTGTCATACTTTTTGTAAGTGTACTTTTTTGTATTTATGGAAATAAATAATTTTTTGTTTTTAATTTTGGCGATTCGTCGTGCTACGATTGGTGATTCTACTGGTACCGAGACTCTCCGGGTCATGATCCGAGAGCTGGTGAGTGTCTGGCGCAGCGCATCAGTATTGCCAAACAGCGGGGCAATGCAGCCAGCGTCTTGAGTCGCTTTGAACTGGTATTGATATGGATCAGTTGAGCTACCTGTAGATTGCTTGCAACAGTCCGCAGTTAGCTCAATTGTTTCAATTGTAAATACTAGTTTTAATTTGTTTCTATTATTTGATTGTAATTTTCTTTGATGATAAAGGGTAGGTATACAATATATGATGTATTTAAATAGTGTGTTTCTTACCGCCATTCATATCGCTGAGATGAAGACTACCGTCATAGTACACGTTGCCTTCGGTGTCAGGAGTCAAGTCTGAAAACCAATAATAATAATAATATTAAAAAAAAAAACGTTGCGTGCAAAAATTATCAATAAATAAATTCAAACAATTTGTTAAAAATATCATTTGTAAACAGGCTTACTATAAAATATCAGATTATCTAGAGGATAAAAATCTTGGGACGAGTTTTGCTCCAACTCGAAAACTAACATTCTAACAAGGTGAAGGTTTCTTGTTCGCTTCTTTACCTCAAAAAGCTTGAAGTGGACAAAAAATCTAAGTGATCACTTTATTTCCTAGTTTTACTTATGTAATCTGAGTTTTGTGACGTGTCCAAGAGTCCTGTAAGGTCTAAAGGAAATAAAGCATTTTGAATTTTGTTGATAACCAAGCATATTCAAAAATTCGAAAGCTCTTAGCAAGACTAATGCAAAGAACCCAAAACTCGACGGGGTTGCATCTCGTTCAGGAAATCCAATGGCCACCTTCTGTCTCTATTATCAGATCAGCTCGATGGTACCATAATGCACTGCACGAACCTCTAAGCTCCCGTACAAACGTTCTTTTCAAATCAAATCAAAAATTCTTTATTTCCATAAATACAAAAATGTACACTTAGAAAAGGTCAAATTCTTAAAATAAAACACTGACACGGAAATAAAGTGGTACTTTTGATTTCTGTCGCTTCGGTATGTAGACTAAAGTAAAGAAGCGACTAAGAAACTTTTAGCCTGTTAGTTGTTATTTTTCGAGTTGGAGCAAAACCCGTCCCAAGCTTTTTTATCTTCTAAATAATCTGATATTTTGTAGTAAGCCTTTTTGCGCAAGAAGGTTTTGACAATTTGTTTGAATTTATTTATTGATAGATTTTGCAACTCACTAGGAGTTTTGTTTTAGAAGCGTATATATTGCCCTTTAAAAGATACATTAATCTTGTGAAGCCTGGTTGTGGGCACAGCAAGTTTATGTTTATTTCTAGTATTTATATTATGTATATCGCTATTTTTAGGGAAGCTTTTGATATTTTTATGAGTGTACAATAAGTTTTCATAAATTTCATTTTCATTTTCGATTCATTTGGAAAATGCGTCCCCGATCTTAATGAAATTTTGCATACATAATTGGATAAGAAATAGCTATGTTTGTATCGTTTTAGTTTTTCAAAATGATATGGATCAGTTGAGCTACCTGTAGATTGTTTGCCACAGTCTGCAGTTAGCTCAATTTTTTCAATTATAAATACTAGTTTTAATTTAATTCTATTATTTGATTGTAATATTCTTGGTTAATAAAGCATTTCAAAGAGTTTGTAATCCAAGTACCTAAGTAACCTATTTAAAACATTTCTTTAGAGTTGTACATTGTACACCAATTTTTTTCATAAGTATCAGAGCTTTTTTCGTTTCGGTTGCTCCTGAATTTTTTTTCAGCACATCTGCTAAGCTATCTGCGGCAGTTTTTTTTTTTGCTGATTGTGTTGCTGCCGGTTGCTGTCATTCTTTCTACTATGAACTTACGACAAAAGAAAGCGAGTTTCAAGTACTCTTTATTTTGTACTAAAACCAGACCTATTAATTTTTTGAGACAACTATAGTTTAACTTACCGTATTGCTTCAAGTTGGACTCCAATTCGTCGTTATCTGAAAATAAGTTGAATTTTCATCAAAATGTTAAAATTGGCGCAGCCTATGTAGGCGCAGCCTGTGTAGGTAAGGTAGGTACTCGTATTTATTGATTCTGTTTTTACAACATTCGACAACTAAGTACACTCAGAAAACTAAACAAAAACACTAACAGCCGGTTTTTCATCCGCTTGTTATTTTTGACAATCATCTCACCTGGCCGGAGGTTGTCCTACACTACTTTTGCCGAGTCGTGGTCATCACTTTTAGCGATTACCCTAAAATTTCATACCTGGAAAGAATATTCCTTGCGGCATTGCGTATAGCGGAGTGCTGGGTACCATCACGTTAGTTGTAAGGAATAGCGTCGATAGATCTAAAATAAACAAAATAATGAAACACTGTTTTAAGGCGAATTGTAAGGGTAAAAGACGAAAACGACGTCTTTTTGGACAATGTTTCTGACGAAAATATAGATCGTGAACGTTTGAAATTTATATATCCGGTAACACATATCTTAAAGTATCTAGTGCCGGTTCCAA
The DNA here is from genome assembly GCA_947086465.1 of Eupithecia exiguata. NCBI lineage: Eukaryota > Metazoa > Arthropoda > Insecta > Lepidoptera > Geometridae > Eupithecia > Eupithecia exiguata. The sequence goes on from OX352254.1 coordinate 5,390,608, forward strand.
ATGCTTGCCGGTAGTTATAGTTAGCACTCAGAACAAGGTTGAAGTAACAATATCTTCAGGTAATTGAGCACACTTTTTGACGGTGTGTCTTATTCGTTTACTACCAAACTCAGTATAGTTATTTCTATAGCTCGTACGCTTCTATTGCCGGTCCATTTGTTTTCAAATGAAGTCAAAATAAGGAGTTTTAACGTAAAAACTATTTGCGCCTATTAAAACATCACTCTCCCACAAACGTTTGCTCGCAAAATATGATCAGGCAATGTTGTAGTACCAACAACTGACCGAGCGAGGGCGCGGGCTCGCGGACGACACGGGGCGCGCGGCGCGCGCTAGGAGAAAACGCGACGTTGCAAGCTCTCGTACATGCCGCCGGCGGCGGCGCCGGCTCGCACTATGAGCGACGTTGCCAGATTGCTTTAGTACCTATGTTATGTGTATTGTATGAGCGCGCGCGTGAGTCTCACTCAAGCAGTTTCAAAAATAAAAGTAGGTACATAATTTCTAAAATGCAGTGTTATTTTTTGTAGGTATCGAATATTTCTTCTGGAGTTGTGTTTTAGTCTTATATTATGGCAAATAAACGTGGACAGAAACGTCGAGTTCCATCGAAGTGGTTGCGAAAATGTAAATCACGTCATGCAAATGCTTTAAAAGCACAAGTTCGGCAAATGGGTGATGCTGTTGAGTAAGTAACCTATCTTGTACTATGCTATACCGGTAATAAATAATTGTTTAGTCTTCCTAGTCAAGTTCTCAGGCATAATCTAATATCGATGCATCGATGCATGGAGTACTAGAGTAGTGCCGTTACAGAGACTTACCTATGTAAATTCCTTTTATTCCTTTACTACTTAGGTTGGTACCTAGCCAATACTGTGTAGTACCTAACTCTTGATTTTTACTCATTCAAATAACGATTTTCGCATCCCAATTAACCCTCAATTTTAGGGATCCGTACCCAAAGGGTAAAACGTGACCCTATTACTAAGACTCCGCTGTCCGTCTATCCGTCTGTCACCAGGCTGTATCTCGATGAACCGTGGTAGTTAGACAATTGAAATTTTCACAGACTCTGTCTTTCAGTATTTCTGTTGCCACTATAAAAACAAATACTAAAAAACAGAATAAAATATATATTTAAGGGGGCTCCCATACAAAAAACGTAATTTGTTTGTTCGTTGTTATAGATAACAGTACGGAACCCTTCGTGCGCGAGTCTGACTCGCACTTGGTCGGTTTTATTTATGATGCCATCGGTTAAAACATATCGAGAGGAGAAACTTTAGTAATGGTCACAAATGAATTACATTTTTTTTTACTACGTACCTAAATATTTAGTTCGTTACTTGGATATTATATTATATTTGTATTATAGGGATTTTACTAAAGATCTAGCTAGTTAGCTACCAGCATCGTGTCTCAATACTAGCTTTTTACTCGCACAACTTTTACATACCTAATAAATGTAACTTAGGTACTTATCTACCTATATAATTTTGTATTTCAGGCAACCACAAATATCTGAATTTGCAATAGAGATTAACACGGATTCTGTTGCACATAGCAGTCGTAATGTGGACACGGACACATGCAACGTGACAATTGATGATAGTGAATTGTCATTCAATATATCAATAGAGTCCAAGCGGTAAGAAATTTACCAAATTCTATTATGTTGCCACTGTATTTTTCGCACATATACGGTTTTGCCAATCCTATCGGGAATTACGGGTGTTCTATTTAATTATTTGTATTTTGCTTGTGAGTCAATATTACTGTTAATTATTCTTCTTTCAGCTGAAAGAACCTAAAAGAAGAAAAAAGGCTTCAGCAACTTCTTTTTCCCCAGACCAGCCATCTACCAGCTCACCTCTTGTAGGTAACTTGAAGTTCTGTAGAACTGTATTTTTAACGCTAAGCTCTTCTAATCGTACCTATCCCATCGGGGGATACCATGTCATGTATTTTTCTTATTATTACATTGTTTACCTACCATATTCTATGAAATATTAATTTCCTACTTACTGTTTTTTTCACGCAAAGCACTACTATGTCCCTTAGAGAATATTTTTTCTTGCAGGTCAATAAATATATTTATTTCTTTATTTTTCAGTAAAAGAAGATAAAGGGTTCCGGTAAATAACTTCTTTCCGGATCAACTTACCACGTCATAAGTACCAACCTCTTACCTAGCGCTGAAAACAAAGATGAATAAAAATAAAAACGCCAAGTGCGACTCGGACTCGCGCCACGAGGGTTCCGTAACTAAACATTATATTAATTATATAAATAAAAGAACTTGTTTCTTGCCCAATATCATGATTCTAGCCCTATAGGTTTTGGTCCATGGCGAGAATCAAAATAATGTTTTTTTTGTGATTAGACAACAATATAAGAATTTCCGCATTTTTCCTTTATTTGTGCTATAAGACCTTGCTTCTTGCCAAATTTCATGGTTCTAGGTCAACGGGAAGTACCCTATAGGTTTTGTGTGCATGTGATACCCTTGGAAAATAAAAAAAGGACATAAACGGCTGTAACTTTTGATTACGTTGACTAAGAAGTTTGATTTATATCGAGGCTCCAAAAGGTTACGAACCTGAGTATATGTTATTAATATGTATACCTTACTACTAGTAACCTACCTACCTACCATCTGATCTACTCCTTCTACAGGACCGGAAACTCCTGTTACCCGGACTCTTAAGAGTCCGGTGTCCTCGGGCACCATGGATTAATTTTACACCCATCTATCGTAGTTTAATTTAATTATTATGTACCAAACTAGTTTCTTAATTTGTAGGTATCTGTTGTTTATAAACTATGTACTTCTACACACATCTAGATTTGTTGATTTCAGCTACTTTCACAGTATTATGTCTTATGGTATACTGCTGTGGGGGGACGCTGCAGATATTAACACCGTATTTGTGCTGCAGAAGAGGGCTGTTCGAGCAATCTATAATATGGGTCCCAGAGAATCCCTACGTGATAAATTCAAAGAAATAAACATAATGACAGTCCCCTGTCAATATATTTATGAAAACTTATTGTACACTCATAAAAATATCAAAAGCTTCCCTAAAAATAGCGATATAGGTACATAATATAAATACTAGAAATAAACATAAGCTCGCTGTGCCCACAACCAGGCTTCACAAGATTAATGTATCTTTTAAAGGGCAATGTATACGCTTCTACAACAAAACTCCTAGTGAGTTGCAAAATATATAAATAAATAAATTCATTCTAAGGTTTTTATTTATTATAGTACTCTGGGTAATATCTAATTTCTAAGAAATTAATAAATCCCAAAAATTTACGATCTCGACGGGATTCGAACCCGCACCTTCCCCTTCAGCGCAGGGTTGCTCTTTTTCCAACTAAGCTACGTGATCTTATCTAGTCGACCCGTAAATCTTTGGGAGTTCTTTCGGCACTTACGCCGTCAGCGCCACCTACAGAGGAAACAATGAAGTTATCCAATTCTGCTCAAAGACCAAATTTACATTTAGTTCTTTTGACGAGAGGTTTTGCCGTTGCTTGATTCTAAGGTTTTTATTTATTATAGTACTCTGGGTAATATCTAATTTCTAAGAAATTAATAAATCCCAAAAATTTACGATCTCGACGGGATTCGAACCCGCACCTTCCCCTTCAGCGCAGGGTTGCTCTTTTTCCAACTAAGCTACGTGATCTTATCTAGTCGACCCGTAAATCTTTGGGAGTTCTTTCGGCACTTACGCCGTCAGCGCCACCTACAGAGGAAACAATGAAGTTATCCAATTCTGCTCAAAGACCAAATTTACATTTAGTTCTTTTGACGAGAGGTTTTGCCGTTGCTTGATTCTAAGGTTTTTATTTATTATAGTACTCTGGGTAATATCTAATTTCTAAGAAATTAATAAATCCCAAAAATTTACGATCTCGACGGGATTCGAACCCGCACCTTCCCCAAAAGTCAAAAGAACTAAATGTAAATTTGGTCTTTGAGCAGAATTGGATAACTTCATTGTTTCCTCTGTAGGTGGCGCTGACGGCGTAAGTGCCGAAAGAACTCCCAAAGATTTACGGGTCGACTAGATAAGATCACGTAGCTTAGTTGGAAAAAGAGCAACCCTGCGCTGAAGGGGAAGGTGCGGGTTCGAATCCCGTCGAGATCGTAAATTTTTGGGATTTATTAATTTCTTAGAAATTAAATAAATTCAAACAAATTGTCAAAACCTTTCTGTGCAAAAAGGCTTACTACAAAATATCAGATTATTTAGAAGATAAAAAAGCTTGGGACGGGTTTTGTTCCAACTCGAAAAATAACAACTAACAGGCTAAAGGTTTCTTAGTCGCTTCTTTACTTTTTGTCTACATACCGAAGCGACAGAAATCAAAAGTACCACTTTATTTCCGTGTCAGTGTTTTATTTTAAGAATTTGACCTTTTCTAAGTGTACATTTTTGTATTTATGGAAATAAAGAATTTTTGATTTTGATTCTTTTGTTGGTGGTTATAATTATGATAAATAAATAAATGGTGTGAATTTTAACACGTTTCTGAGAAAAGAGGGTTGACAGACGGTCAACAAAGTGATTCTATACGGGTTCCTTTTTTTCTTTTGAGTTACGGAACCCTAAAAATGACAAGATAGTGAATTTATATTTTCATGCAGAGTGTATTCATCAATATTAATAAAAACTTAACTAGTGTATGCTGATGATGATGATGATAAATAAAACTTCAACAAAAATTAGTTTAATAATATTCGTTTTACTAAAATACTATTAGACCTATGCAGTTTACAGATAAAAACTAGATATTTTGTTTAGTAATGTTAGCCTAACCATTCTCTACACATATAATATTTTGATACAATTACTCCTTTGAACTGTTTCTCTCAAGGATCTCTCTGTTCGCCATTACTCTTTGATACGTACTACACTTGTGCGCGCCATCTAACGGCAGTGGAGCGTATTATTTGGATAGGGTATATCGACTAAGGTTCCAGGACCGCGCGCGCTCGGTTTTTTGAATCGATAACATGCACTCCTTGCTGCATAGATGGCGCGGGGGTGTCCCCGCTCGGCTGCCAAATGCCCAAGGTCATTTGCCTTACTATTCACCTTAACCGGATTGATCGCGTATATTTTATATTTTTTTTATAACCTGACGTTTCGGAGGCTTTTCAGCTTCCATGGTCACAGGCAGACTCAAGAAACAAAATACTATACAAAAATGTTTTGATAGATATGGTTCTTCCACCTTTCTCATAAAAGACAATTTTCTCCCCGCGTCTTCGCACGAGTTGTTTATGTGGAAACGTTTAATTTTTTTCTCATCCCCTCAGCGAAGAAAGAGTATTTTGCTCTTTGATATCTGAGTGTAAAAGCCGTTTTTATCCGCAAAGGATAAAGTACAATTTACTTTTCAATTTAGAACATGCACGATGTTCTAAATTCAATTTACTTTATCCTCTAGCGGATACGACTTTTATACTCAGATATTGAAGAGCAAAAATACTCTTTCCTCGCTGAGGAGGGATGAAAAGAAAACGTGCAACACGAATCTTAGGCCCGTATTATGAAAGCTTCCCCAAGCATTACTTAAGCAGTCATTACGTGATCTCTACTCAAGCGTTAATTACTCAAGTAATGCTTGGTAACCGTTCAATAATATGTCTAAGCAGTTACTCGAAGGCGTGGACGGAGGAAATCCGCTCTTGACGGCTACTTGAGTGAGTGTAGATTTTGACATGAGCTCCCAAGCATTGTTTGAAAATTAGTATTCACTCAAAACTAGACATAAGCATCACTCAAGCAGAGCTCGATGACTGAGCATGCTTTCATAATACGGGCCTTAGAATTCTTCGCTTGCTCGGTCATCAAAATTGAACACGCGGTTAAAAAGCAACTTTGCACTCTTGTTTAACAAATAACTACTTTTCTATGGGAACTGATTTATGGGTGATACAAAGTTTTATATAGCCTATGTGCTAATTCAGGTGTATACCTAAATCTATGCGAAATTTTGACGTGAGGAGGTAACATCTCCCCCCTAGCACGGGGATTGTTGTCTAGTGTAGAATAGACTTTATAATGACATTGCATCGCCATACATTGCGTACATTATTGAAGTTAATGGAATGCATTTCAAATAGTTTACGCATTGGATGACGAAGTGACGTAATTTTTCTCTATTCTACCCTAGACAACAATCCCCGTGCTAGGGGGGCTGATAATACAAACATTAGCATTTATAACATGAGTGTCGTGTGATTATTTAGATTGATGAGATTCGTGAGATACGGGGATGGAATTCTTTCTTACCAATAGGGAAGACGGTAGTGGGTTTCTTCGTAGTAAAATAAGGAGAAACGGGTGCCGGTAACGTTGTAACTTTCATCATTTTCTGTGGTTTCTTCTCCGTCATCACTGTTACTTGGTTCTTGGAGAATAACTTGTTACCTGAGAAGGCAATCATCGAAGTCAGTATTAGCGTCAACTTTCTATTGTTTTAGCTTCAAATTAAACAGAGCTCTTATGGGACCCAGTCATCTGAATTACTACAATATTTATTAACAAAGAAAATTACAATTAAATAATAGAATTAAATTAAAACAATTGAGCTAACTGTAGACTGTTGCAAACAATCTACAGGAAGCTCAACTGATCCATATCAATACCAGTCGGAAGCGTCCCGAAGACGCTGGGTGCATTGTTCCGCTGTATGGCAATGCTTATGCACTGCGCCAGATACTCACCAGCTCTCGGGTCACGCGTCGCTTCGACCAGACGCTCAGATATTTTTTTTAATACATATAAACGTACATATTTATACATGTAATTCTCTCTTTTAAAGATACAGTATTTTAATTTTATTTTATGGAATAAGTAGGTATTTGGTATGGATGTTCGTATTATACAATAATTTGTCCCGAGGTAGAAATCGAACTCAGTTCGATTGTCCTTCTTAATCGAACTTTCGTCCATTGCGCAACATTTATGGTGTCGATCTGTTCTACGTTTTAATCATCATACATAATCATCAGCTCTTATGCTGGGAGAGATCGCTCTTGACCGATAAGACCGTCAATTGTCACTTGCTCTGTAATTGTTTCTTTTGTATGTGCAATTAATTACTTTCTATCTGTTTTAATGCACTACCCCGGGTCACACTAGCGCCACTACCTATATATTCTTATATTTTCTATAAACAAAGGAATTTTCAAAAATCCTTTGGGTCTAAAGCTTTTTTAATGCCTCCGTAAGAAATAGTTTTATTTTGTATAATATAGGCAGAGATGCGAAGTAGCACTCGGTGGAAACGAATCTGTTTTCGCATCTCTGTCTAAACTGTTGAGCTAAGCTTTTTAAGATTTTTTGAATGCCTCTGTTATAGTTTTATTTTCAACGTAATAGTAAGATAAAATAGGTGGCGGCGTCAGTTTGACCCATACCACAGCCTTAAGTCACCTACTTCTTAGCAAGTTATCTATTAAATTTCTACTAACTCACCCATAAACTTAAGTCTTCTTAAGGCTTTCTCAACGCACCGCTTCATCATTTTCGAGTCTGTATTCTGTCCGATTTCATTGCAGAAACTTGTAGCCATAGTAAAGAACGGATCTTTTGTAGCCATATCCTTCTTCTGGATAGTTTTCTTCGCAATATCTAGATTAGGTGATATCCATCTGCGTACGCGTCTGTTATTTTCTATGTTACTTTTATCATCCAGCTGATTGTTATTTATTGGCAGAAGTACTGTGGTTATCAATTTTTCTCTTTTGTTTTTTATGTTTCTTGCTATTTCGATGCTGTTAGTGTTACTCGCATAATCGTTGAGTATTTTGCTTTTCATTAAATTGTCTATAAATGTATTGTTGAAATAATATTTGTATACTAAGTCGTCTACAGTCCGTTCATCCTTTTCTTTTATGATTTGTTCGTCTTGGTTGTAAGGGAGTTTAGTCTTAGTGGGTATGGAGAAGAGGTTAAATTTGACAGCAGACTCTGTTACTGGTAAGATTGTTGTTTGAACTTTTTCTGTTGTTGTCTGAATTTCTTGTTTTTCTGTATCATTTTCAATTTTCTTTTCTATGAACATTTGTTTCGCTTTTTTTAGTATCCTAGCAAAGTTATTTTGTTTATGTGAAATTTCACTTTGAGTTTTCGCTATTGAAATTTGTTTGTTATTTATCTTTTCGTTCTGAGCCAGCATTACTTTCTGGACAGTGTAAAATTGTTTTTGTTGAGCTAAAAACTTCTTTTGTTGGTTTTCGAATTCTTCCAAATTGTCTTCCATCTGTTTGTGTTTAGATTTTACATATAATTCTTCAGACATAATTTTATCTTCAAAAGTCTTAACCTTTTCGTTAAACTGAATCATGTCAGAGTATTTCGAGTCAAAATCTTGAAATTTCGTGTTAATATCAGCTAGTGATTTGACAAAGTCATCGTTCATAGAATTCAATTTTTCATATATTCGTTTGACTTCGTGATGTTGCCTCATAATCTTCTTAAATGTCTTTGTAAGCATAGACAACACTTTGATCAGCCCTTTTTCTGTTATACCTTTCACTGGCTGCTGTATGACAACTTGTTCTTTTGGTACCACTTCGTAGATGTTTGTGTCAGGGATGGGGACACTCTGATGCCAGATTCTGTCGTCTTCGTCGAAGACGTTGCGGTTTGTTTTATTTTTATTATCTTTACCATAGTTTTCTAAAGCTTCCAGTTGGTTAGTATTATCTGCTCCATAGTTATGTTTTCTTCTACGCTTCGGATGTTCGCTTTCAGGGGTTTCAGTGTAGTTATAGTCTTCAGTAGTTATTTTAGCGGCTTCTGTAATAGCTTTACTTGTAGTAGCTTCAGTAGTAGCTGCAGTGGTTGCCTGCGTGGTAGGTTCTAGAGCTTTTACTAACAAGATCTTGACATCTTCGTTTTTAGAGTTGTTTTCGTGTGGCGTTGCTTTAAGAAGAGGAATAACTTTTTTGCCGTCATCGATGTTGTTTAAAGTTTTGACTTTTCTTACACTACTCTTTCGAGCGTGGCGTTTCGGTTTCTCTGTAATGTGACAGTTATGTGAATACATTTATCCGCAGAAACTTGTATCATGAATATTTTACTAATTGATAGAACAGGCAGAGGTTGTTACGGGATGCAAAATATTTATTATACAAACAAACCGAATACCACCAACAACCATGCATGCAGGACACACACTAGAAATGTGCCCTATGGTACAACGGATAAATTAATATAGTAGGTACCTACCTAACGTTTATATTAAGCTAAGCCTTTCGTTCTAAACTAGAACGCCGACTAAGAAATGAAATAAGTTCCCAAAAATTTTTGGTTTCAGCGGGACACGAACCCACGCGCAGCCCTCAGTATGGGTGTGCTCTAACCAACTAAGCCACGAAACCCTTAGTCGGTTGAACCGAAAATCTTTGGGACCTCTTACGGAAAAAAATGACATGTTTGAATCCAAACTAAAAGCGATACTCATAAAAAATGTTTTTACGAACTTGACGATTTCAATGATAATTTTAGCGACTCAAAATTTTTGTAATAGGTATTGAATGCATTAATAATAAGTAAGTTCATCATAAGTAGAAAGGCATGAAACCTGAACTGTCTTCCATTGCAACACCCTAAATGGGTACATACTGTAAACATTTTATGAACACTCACCTGACTACTAAGACCTGATGACTGTATGAATGCAATAAATAAAATACTGAAATACGGACTTTAACGCCGGTTAATGGTGAATTTTTGGGAACTTGTTTTATTTCTTAGAGATACCCAAAGTGCGGGTAAGCACTATAACAAAACCTTAAAACGCGGACTTAAAATAAACATTAACATGAATAATGGTAAGAGTAAGTTTGACCACATAAATGACAAGGAATTATAATGGAATCTACGTGGTTAAGGTATGTAATTTGTATTATCATTTTATTTTGACATTTTTAACCTAAGCTAAGTAATTACTGTGATATAATATGTTATTTAATTGTGCTTTGAATTGTGTTATTTTAGTTCTGTACTAATTTATTATCTTAATTAATTGAATGTATATTTTTATGTTATGTACCAAATTCCGACACAATTATTATTGTTTGCGAACCAATAAATGAAATGAAATGAAATTTACAGTGTTTTTTAAGTTTCACGGGACCAATAAAAACCCCACGTGAATAACCCACGGGAACAAATCATCTGGGGGTCATTCTCTATATAGAGCCAAAAGAAAACGAACAACAATTGTCCCACGGGATCATCCATAATAACAAAAGTAACTGTCTGCTTGTTACCTTTTCACGCGTAAATGAAATTTGACAGTTATGTAAATGGTAGGCATACCGCAGACGGACATAGGCTACTTGAAAAACGCGAGCAAAGCCGCGGGCACAGCAGCTAGTACCTACTTAAAAAGTAAAATTCATACACCTGAATTGAACACTGCCTTCAGTTTTTCGTCTGTGGGTATAAAACATACAGAGGAATTAAGAACTCCTTTTTAGGGTTCCGTACCCAAAGGGTAAAAATGGGACCTTATTACTAAGACTTCGCTGTCCGTCTGTCAGTCTGTCACCGGACTGTATCTCATGAACCGTGATAGTTAGAGAGTTGAAATTTTCACAGATGATGTATTTCTGTTGCCGCTATAACAACAAATACTAAAAAACAGAATAAAATAAATATTTAAGGGGGCTCCCGTACAACAAACGTGTTTTTTTGCGGTTTTATAGATAATGGTACGGAACCCTTCGTGCGCGAGTCCGACTCGCACTTGGTCGGTTTTATTTAATTCAGTCAAACAGGTCTTTGACAACGCAACGCTGAATACTCACGATCCGGTGACCGACGCCTCCTCGACATCGACCCGTCACCAAGTTCAGGCACGAAGTGACCACCCTCTTCCATACCATTCTCCCCATCTGTCTCAAAATTTGATGGCAACTTAACTCCATCAAACGGTGGAAACACCAGCTCTCCTAGTGACGTCTTCTCGAAATTATCACCTATCTTGGTACGAACCCATACGCCTTTGTTTACTATGTTGCTTCTCTCGGACTTTGGTCTGTGGTAGTTATTTTCTGCTGCTAAGTAATTGCAGGTGACTAGTTTAGCTAACACTATCGATAAAAGTAGGGGGTACATCACTAGTGTGTGAATTGCATTACAGCGGAGCAACGATTGAGAGTTTTGGCAGCTCGAGTGTAGGTAGTTGTTGTAAGTTGATTTGCTTTGTTTGTAAACATCCGTTGTGTGCGATAAGAATTTTATCGATAGTAAGGTGGGCAGCTCTAGGGTTAAATTAAATCTTCATTAAAATAGTAAATGGAATAAAAATAATAATACCTATTAAAAAACATTATTGGTGACAGAAAAAGTAATGTTTTAGAGTAATTACGTTGCGTTGCGTATTCAACAAATAACAAACATACTAGATATTAAAAGTACCTGCAGTTTTTAATACATTTTAGTGTAGTAAGTTTACAATACAATACAATAACACTTTATTGCACACCAAATTAAAAAGATACATAAGACAGGAAAGAACTTAAAATACAGATTTCGTTGATTTCGTTGTTCATTTCTTACAGATTTCGTTGTACAATGGGCGGTAAGTTTAATTTGTAATACCTACTAAGAATTACAAATTAAACTACAGATGTCTATGTTATATGCACAGGGTGAGTTTTTGTTCAGCGGCTCTGAAGGGAAGTCTGAAACCGTGAGAGTTATCGAAAAGTCATGTTAGGATTTACGTTCCCGATTTTGAAAGAAATAAGTTATTCATTAAAAACAGAAGGATTTTCTTTAGTTTTCCTGGAATTCATTGTGGAATAAAGTGCAGTGTTAATAATTAGATTTTTTTATTTTGTGTTAATTTTGCGATAAACACTATATACAGGGTTATCGGTGAATTAGTGAGAATACGTGAACTGCAGGTCCTGCCCATCATCACAAACACATTAAAAAGTGCGCCAAGGCGCCAAGGCGCCAAAGTAAAGGCGCCAAGTCTGAATTAAAAAAAAAATAAGTCACCTCTGATACTAAATAAAAAACATTTTTGTGTGTAACCCAACGAGTTACTTTAGACCGATCTTTCACTTTCATATCTTCTGTTAATTCAGGGCAGAGCTGTTTTTAAGTTGAGTTTCAAATAAAACCTCTCTAACGAACGATTATTGAATTGCGGGAACCCATTACCAATACCAAAATTAAGAATTAAGACCTGGCGTCTTTACAAACGTGTTTGTGATGATGGGCTGAACCTGCAGTTCACGTATTGTCACTAATTTACCAATAACCCTGTATAGTGTTTATCGAATAATTCCTGAACTTTATTAACCAAGAAAATTACAATCAAATAATAGAATTAAATTAAAACGAATAATATAATTTTATTGTATGAAGACTTGAAGACTAATAAGTGTCCAAAGTTGTTGGAACTCCTTCAAAATTGAAAATTTACTAACTCGACATAATGAATTCAGAATCTATTCCACTTTTATTTTCCGTCGGTTAACTAAGCGTTTATCGATAGGTGTCGATATAAAAGTAAATCGACAGCATCACAACTCTACCGACAAACCGAAGAACAACACAAACAGTGTTTACATTTTCTCGAATTTTTTCTCTTTTCGTAAACAATCATGGCATACTTAACTGAAAAATAACAGCCAAATTAAACTCTACCCAACGGTAATAAAGTCCAAAATGAATATGGAAAAATTATCGAGCCAGCATTTTTTGAAACTTTTTATATGTTTTAAGACAAAAAGATGGAATAGTGATTCAAAGTTTTGGAAACATCGAAATTTCCATTGAACAGAGGAAGTCACTTGGTAGTTGACAAAACTAGGTAAGTGGTTTTCAAAATATTCAAATTAATTAAATTCCTGTGACTTATTTATACTACCGTGTGCTTACCTTAAATTGGCTAATGGGTAATTTTGTTTTAACTTATTATTATTGAAAAACATTTTATTATGAACATGTCCATTGGCACTTTTCTTATTGTATCTTACATAAGGTGAAGATGAAGACACTTGGTTCATGTGTTGTGGTACTTTAACTAACACCGTCATGACCCATGACATGACGCACATGGACGTACCTATCCTTACTCGTAGCTGATCAAATATCAAAGTGCTTTATTTCCTTTAGACCTTACAGGACTCTTGGACACGTCACAAAATACAAATTACATACGTAAAACTAGGAAATAAAGACTGACAGGCAGTGAATGCGTTAAGTAATATTATAAAATTGACAAGTTTGCGAAGATGTTACGCTAAAGATAAAGAATAAACTACTTTTCGGATCGAGCTAAAATATTGCAGAAATGTAGATAAGGAATAACATATATATAAATAAATAATACTGGACAATAACTTAAGAAGAACCGACAACCGCTGGGGTAAACGTATTCTTGAGTGGAGACCGCGACTCGGCAAACGTAGTGTAGGACGCCCTCCGACCAAGTGGGATGACGATTTGCGAAAGACTGCTGGCAGATGCTGGATGCGGCAAGCTGAAGACAGGGCGCTATGGCGCTCATTAGGGGAGGCCTATGTCCAGCATTGGACTGATATAGGCTGATGATGATGATGATGAATAACTTAACCTCAACAGCCTATAATGGTCCACTGCTGGACGAAGGCCTCCCCCTTATAACCACCTTCTTCGATTTTATCTCTTGGAGGGTAATGCCTATAAACCCCACGCTGGACATGCCGGTTAGGGATCGCAGTTTGGTGGTAGATCTATTCTGCGGGATGCGCTACTGCCTCCCCCGGTGGATATCCCTTAGTCGCCTCTTACGACACCCGTGGGAAGGGTTCATCATCATCATCATCAGCCTATATTAGTCCACTGCTGGACATAGGCCTCCCCTAATGAGCGCAATAGCGCCCTGTCTTCAGCTTGCCGCATCCAGCATCTGCCAGCAGTCTTTCACAAATCGTCGTACCACCTGGTCGGAGGGTGTCCTACACTACGTTTGCCGATTCGCGGTCTCCACTAAAGAACACGTTTAAGCTTGAAGAACTAAGTTGATAATAAAACACTGTTTTAACCGGATTGATGGCGTATATTTTATATTTTGGTTATAACCTGACGTTTCGGAGGCTTTTCAGCTTCCATGGTCACAGGCAGACAACAGTCGGCAGTCTGCCTGTGACCATGGAAGCTGAAAAGCCTCCGAAACGTCAGGTTATAAACAAAATATAAAATATACGCGATCAATCCGGTTAAAACAGTGTTTAATTATGAGTTCTCGCGAAAATAACCTTAGAATATACTATGAACTAAGTTGACTTATTTTCAGGCCAAGTCATCCTATATATCCTGATGCCACGATGGGATTACGATACGGTGTTCTACAGGGTGTTTTGTATCACGCTCCTCGGCATAACTTTCACATTTACAGTCATACTGACTAACGTCTTTATAGATATAGATGGAATACTGTTCAAGAAGAATAAAGGTCAGTTTAGACATATTGCCAAAAGAATACTAAATTTTATAGTACCTTCGATAAAAGTAAAAAAAGGGAGATGAGGCATTACCTTCTCGAAAGTGTATGGCTCAAGTCAGGTCCAACTATGTTCCCTTACCTCAGTCATAGTCGGACCGGCGGCGCGGGTGGTGGCGTTTGTGCTTCGCGTGCTTGCTACGACGTATAATTTTGTGTGATTTCGACTAAAACACCACGATAATGCCCTCGTGTTCGTTCACCAGGTGTACAAATAGCTCCAAAACAAAAAACAAAGCCCAAGGTATCACATATTTTCCCGTATAGGTAGATACACCAAACTTCAAATTTTCTGATAATCCGATACCTTATCATTAATTCATCTGCGACACGGTACAGTTTTTGAGTGAGCGCTGGGAGAACGTACCGTGTCTTCCTTTTTTTACTTTTATCGAAGGTTAGTACATAACTATTTTACCTACTACGCCTGCTAGAAAAATTGATAATCCGAGCAAAAAAAATTGAATCTTTATTGTTTTATTTTTGACAGATTTTGTTTTGTTTTCTCACACATAGATTTTAATTTGTCTTCTCTATTGATTAAGTATAATATTTATTAGGAAAGTTCTACAATCACAGAAAAAATTGCAACAAGCATTTACACTTATAAATCTATTCTAAAAATCTAGCCGTCACCAGAAGGCAGAGTGCCCAGAATGCTGGCAGCATTGCCACGTTGAATGGCAATGCTAATACGTTGGCCGAAATAAAAGCCAGCATTCCGATCACCTGTGGACTCTATTGGGAATTTTGTCACAATAATTTGATTTATTTTATTTCAGAACATTTATCAGTAAATTCCGAGCAAGGCGAACTCCACGCACAATTAAACTTCATAACTCCAAATATAGAGGGCACCGCTTACGATTATAAAGATTACGGCAATGAAAAGGAACCTGATGATGTTGAGCGGACTAAAAGATCTGTTGGTAAGACCCCAATACTTTTAAGAGTGTACCCTCAAATTGCTTTTTTTCAACTCCGTCGGACGCCCATATCTTCCAAGCCACTGAACATTTAACTTTGAAATATATAAGATAGAGTAAAACGTAACAAAAAAAAATCGTTAAAAAAAATCTCGTTTAAAATTAATATAAATTTTCCCTTACAATGTACCTACTTACGTCCATGAAAACTATTGTTTACTCTGTAAC
This sequence comes from Eupithecia exiguata, assembly GCA_947086465.1. NCBI lineage: Eukaryota > Metazoa > Arthropoda > Insecta > Lepidoptera > Geometridae > Eupithecia > Eupithecia exiguata. Next base: position 5,406,309 of record OX352254.1, read on the forward strand.
CTAGTGCTCTCTTGACACCCAAGATACAAGCCTAGTGCTTAGTTTGGGTCTCACCAGAAATCCTTATGTAAGTTTGTATATTTGGTAAATAAATTTATTTTTAATTTGTATTTGTATAAAGACCGATAGAGTAGGTAAGTCCAGGACATACTCCGACGACCGTTCAAATAATTTGAAAAAACGATTCCATAAAATTTTCTACTAAGCTTTCGCTAAAATATACGTAAATTTCGCAATAAACAGATAATAAGAGAATGAGAATAAGCATGGTGATTGAACTAAGTATACAAAACATTTTATATGTTGCGTTTTTTCAAATAATGTCCTAATTAATAGTTAGTAAACAAATACGAAGTGAATGAGGTAAGCGGTCGCTACTTTAGTGACTGCAGAGAAGAGAAATTGAATAAACTAGCTCGTGACCCAGAAATCCAAAGGAAACTTTGGATTTAATTTTATGTAAACAAATACTAGATTTTTTGGTTTACGCCGCTCTGCCCTATCCCGCTCCTATGAACGCGAAAACATAATACGCCTATCCATTTCACAAAATGACGCCAGAGGTCGCCCCATAACTCGAAACGGAAAGTGGGACCTCCCTCCCTATAGACCAGTGGTTTCTAACCTTTTTGTGATGAGGGACCACTTCGCAAATTTCTTGTGAGGTAAAACCTACGGCAAGGCGTATCCAGAAATCAGCAGTAGGTCCATCAATAGGCATATATCCGGCGCTTGATTAGATGAACGACCCCCCTTCATGCAATCAAGGTCCCAATCGATAAAAAATACGGGCAAGCGAAGCGAGCCTCGAATAATTTATGTACTTTTTAGGTTTTCTTGTAATTTGTTCTATCGGTGATTAGGTTTTGTCAAAAATCACGAACACAGAAAGTTTAACGGCGAGCGGAGCAGCTGCGGAAAAATAATGTCATTTGTTCTATTTTCGTGTTATTTGTTTGCGGTGGTAGGTAAGGTTACCTTTTTTAGCGGCCAGACCAAAGTCCTAAGCAAAAAATTAAAACAATACATCGGCGGCGAGCGGGAAGAGCCGCGAAAAATTTATATTTATTGCCAGATTTTCCTATAATTTTTGGTGCGATAGTGTGTGCGATTTATTACGTGAGGTCACATTGCCCGCTACCGCACAAACTGTCAAGCTGTCGATTGTAGCCTTGTTATCGGTAAACGGAGCGAGCCTCGAAAAAATCATACGTTGTCTGTATTTTGTGTTAATTATTTAGGATGGTTGGCAAACATTGATCGAATCTGGCTGAAACAGACCGGGCCACACCACGGAAAAATAACTTGTTTTCGGGTTGATTTGAATAGCTACAATATGTAGTGCACAAAATATCAGATATAACGAGGAAAGGAGCGACCGTTAAGTCGCGGTAAAGAATTCATTCAATGTGATAGAAGTTAACAGTAAGAAAAAAAATGTCCAGCAGTGGATGTATACGGGCAAATGTTGATGAGAAAAAATATAAATAATAAAAGCAAATTTTCGATCACGATTGGGTCCAGCGTGCGCGGCCCGACAAAATTTTGTTGAATATTCTGTGTCTCAACTCGCACGAGATTTTTATTCGACTTTTTTTTTTATCGTAACGCACATTTTAGCCGAGCTACAAGTAGGTCTTAGCACTCACAAATAACACCTCCTCAGCTTCTAAGAAGTATCTGAAGGTGGGAACTGAAAGGTGTTACAGGGTGTGATGTACCTACCATTCGCAGTGAGCATGATGCGTTACACCGTGTGCGTATCTTCTCGTTGCTCGTTGCACGCGCCTTCTTTCCTTGTACTGACTGCACGAACGCTCGCTGTGTTACAAGTTACATTACGTTCGTAACACCTGTCAGTTCCTGGCTTTTGATTAAGATGCCACTAATATATCTGTATAATTTTAGAAATACAAGATGCATTTAAAACCATTAAAGATATGACCCTCAAAAAAGTTCTATCAAATCGCTTAGCAGCATTATTAGAAGATCTAGAAAAAGAAGAACCAGATAAAAACAGAGACAGTCAAGAAAACGAAAAGAAAAGCAATGACGACGAAAAAGAAAAAACAGAAAAGTCTAAGGAGGTTGTCAGTGATAAAGAGAAATCTGAAAGTTTAAAAGAAAAAGATGTGGAGCTTATAGATCTTAATAAGTCGAGGGACGAATTTGAAAGAGAACTGGTGGATAACCTTAGAAGAGTAAAAACACAGGAGAAAGAGCACCGTCGTATGACAGCAACAGAAGAAGACTTGAAGCATTTAGTGATGCATAATATTATACTTCAGGGACTAGTAGGACACATGGATTTGAACGAGGTCTATAATAAAATGCAAATTTTGTTGAAGAAATTGGAAAGAACGGAAATACAAGTTATTAAAAAAGGTAAACAAAGATTTAACGATGTTCAAATCATAACACCGCCCTATTCTGCTAAGGTTCTACGCGGGTTGGCGCGAGATTCATTTTTTTGTGGCTTTTAATTTTTTCAGAATTTTTTGTAAACCATTTTCTATGAACTTATGATAAAATCAATTTTGATTTTTTTGTATTTTGGAAGTAGGTATTTGGGAAAATGTTAGTTTATTTTATTATTAGCACAAAATTTCGTTTGTTGTTATTTCAAATGCTCCAAAAATAACAGTGAATCAAAGTTGATTTTATCATGAGTTTTTATAGAAAATGGTTTACGATTTGCGGCAACTTACTCTTTCGCTAGTTTGATTGCACTATCCAGCTAGATTTTCTATCAAAGTTTCTTTCTAAAAATTCTCCGTGACGTTTCTGTGACGTATCGTCACAGAAACGTCACGGAGAATAATATTCCCCAGTCCCTGAAGTATAATATTATGCATCGCTAAATGCTTCAAGTCTTCTTCTGTTGCTGTCATACGACGGTGCTCTTTCTCCTGTGTTTTTACTCTTCTAAGGTTATCCACCAGTTCTCTTTCAAATTCGTCCCTCGACTTATTAAGATCTATAAGCTCCACATCTTTTTCTTTTCAACTTTCAGATTTCTCTTTATCACTGACAACCTCCTTAGACTTTTCTGTTTTTTTCTTTTTCGTCATTGTCTGGAGGTTGGCCCCCAGACAAATAATCATTTCATTCATTCACAAGCCTTCATTCAGAAAAAATGTTTACATTACTTAAATACTATTGGTTATGTATTGTTACGACATCGATATTTCATCTGTTTGCCTTCTTTTGGCAAAGGCCTCCTCTAGCCCCTTCCACTATGTTCTATCTCTCACCAACCTTATCCATGTATTTCCTGCTATGACTTTTAACACGTCCTCCCACCTTTTGAACTGTCTCCCTATATTTCTTTTATTATTTATATATTTTGGAAACCAGTCTATTAGTGTTACTAACTACAACACTAATGGACTGGTTTCCAGACAAATATGGAATATTAAAAACTTTGGTTGTGTAACGGTAGTTTCAATGTTCCTCTCGTTTTGCCTTTCAATATTCTATTATTTCCAATTTCAAATCGCCGTCGCCAATTGTTTCTTAGAAAACGTATATATAACTTTTACAGATATGGCAGACGCTCTTAAACCTTCTGACGCGAAAGGGCTATTCGATGAACTACTAAACTGCAAACAATTAAAACAACAAATTAATGATGTATTGAAACTAAAGGTAGAAAAGAACCATCCAACGGAGACGAGAAAAGGTGACCAACCAATTTCTTTTGAGCCTAAAGGACAGAAACATAGAGATTGCGTATAAGATACATGCAAGGCAAGGGATGAGCCTAGCGCTGTGTAAAAACAACCAACCTTTATAGCCAAACACAGCATCAGTTATCTGGTTCCTATAAAAGAAGCAGTGCCTAGTATAGTACTAGACGATGCTGATGTATACAGACTAGTGACTTAGCCAAAGTAGTGTAAGACGCCATCCGGTCAGGTGAGAAATGACCTGCTGAAACTGCAGGCAGATGCAGACCGCATGGCACTCGTTTTGGGAAGCCCATGTCCAGCAGTGGGCTGGTATAGACTGACGATGATGTGTCATAAATATTTCTATATATTTATCAATAATTTTTTTCTTGTTACAGCTAGCAAGAAAGTAATGATCAAAACGATTGTTGATATAAGTTCTATTAATGACAAAACCAATCAGCAGGATGCGTAAGTAAAAGATAGTAATAATCTAATCAATAAATCATTAGCAGCATAGTGGTGGGATGTTCAAGTAGATTCTATAATCACTGCCTCGTCGGTCCAGTAACGAGGTCCCGGGTTCAAATCCCTGGTAGGCCCGGCCTACCTCCTGATTTCTGAACTCTGATTTCTTGACCTATTCCCGGTCTCGTCGTGTCGATTCGTCTATTCCATCGGATCTTGTGAGTGACGGAATAGAAAGTGCCTTCTGTGTTTGTGCACTATACAGGGTGGTTTTTTTCGTGAAAGGAGTCATGCCCTCGATTTATAAGAAAACAATAACTGCATTTTTTTTTTATTTTTTTTTTTACTTTTGACGGAAATAGACACGTATGATTTTTCAAAAAAGAAAAAAAACATCCTGTATTATTGAACCAATGGATGCTGTTGCTGAAAAGGATCAATCTTTGCAAATAAATGTTTTACTAAAAATGAATGGAAATAACTCTCGTGGGTTCGGACTTGGCCATCACCGCCCTTCTCAAAAAACCACCCTGTATTAATGTTCTGCGCACATAACTACTAACTAATTAACTACTAACTAGTCTCCATAGAGATTGAAGGCCATAATCTCTACTAGGTCTATCTTTTTTATAACAACCAATAACCGGATAGGAGGAAACCGGGTATGCCAGGGTTATAAAATTCATAAGGCAAATTATTGATTGAAATTGAATACCTGCCTTTAAGATATATTTGAAATAAATACATTTCATAAATTTGCAGGTCATCCAAAGAAAATGTAAACGGAATCATCAAATTGATATACAATGGAAATGAGGTCAAGTTTAAGAGAGTCGATGGTATAACTACCACAGAGAAGCCTAAATCTAAACAACAACGCATTAATATGTTAACTCACCGAATTGAACAACAACTTCTTACAACCAACAAAACACGAAGAGCAGAGACATATGTACCGAAAATGTACACAAGCAAAATCTTAAGTGAATATTTAGAGAAAATTTCGGAATCAGGAGGATTGTTTAATGAAACCAAGTTTGAAAAACGATTAAAACGCCATATCAACATTCAATACGACAATGAAGAAATTTCAACAAAAAAACCAGCACACCCGACAAATAAAGACGATGAGCTATTTCTAGAAATTGAAACACATTTTAACAGTAAAGGTCTTAAAGGCGCTGACAAAAAGAAAATGATTAGAGATCTAATTTCTAAAATACAAAAAGCGATACGAAACGAAAAAGAAATCATACAGGAAAAACCCAAAAGGCATAAACATTTGCACGTCAAAAAAAGGACTCAAAATCCACTTGATAAAGAAGACCATAAGCCTATGGCACATGAGAAACCAATATATTTTCTAGTGCGACGAGATTCAGACCCCATCAGTAAATCAGTTGCAATTCATGAAAAACCACCTGTAATAACTGACCACAGAGGCGATTTCTGGCGTCAGAAATACAATCAACCAAGATTCTTGGGAGAACAAAAGGGTATTAATTCAATTGAAATGGGTGAACTTAACGCAGATTACAGTCAAGGGATACAAAACACGATTTCTGAAAGAGTACAGAAACCTTTAAACATAGAGACATTATATAACCCACTTGACCCAAGCAGTGCTAAATTCATAATGAAAGATATAGCGGGCTCTGGCTTCTCCATAGGATTCAACCAATATGTTGACGATCCACCTGATGCAGCTTCAATGAATCTGTTTTCAGGAATAGAAAATATAATAAAAACATATCATCAGAAGTATGATGAAGGCACGGATACTACTAACGGTAAAAATAACGATCGAATACCGGAAGATATTCCTAAAATATCTGTTAATCAAGAGTATAATCCTAACCAATACCCTGATAATGCAGACTACCCTCCTAATCAAGAGTACCCAGAAAATAGGGGCAATACCAATCGTGGAAGTCAGGAATATCTGCCATCTGAATCAAATCAGCACACCATAGTCAGACGTTCTATAGAAAACATAAAAACAGATTTCCATTCTGATGAATATGATATAATATATAAAAATATTCTAAATAACAAACATAAAAAGAAAAAAAACCATTCATTTACGAAAAATTATGCCCTAAAGTTCATTGACGATAATATTTTTGCAAAGGACCTAAAACCTTCAGAAATATTAAGCTTAGCCAACTTACTAGGAAGGAAAAAACGAACTATAAACGTTAGAAAGATCTCAAACCTCCATAATCATAGATCCCTTAACAGATATTTAAACACTAAATCGATGGCATCTAAGATGATATTTCAGCATAACAAGAGAAGCAAACGTCAAATTGATAAAATAAGAATCGTGGCTAAAGATCGATCTACAGCGAAAAAACAGAAGCTTAACTCTGCTGAAGAAATATTTGTCTTGGCATCAAATGAAAATTTGTTTTCTGACAGAGCTATGTTTTCTGAAAGAGTTAGGCAAATAGACACTCCGTTCGGGGAACTGCAAGAGGAACACAAAAATAACTACGATACTGAGCATTACGACATAGTGTCATCTAGTCCTTCAAAACAACAATCCGAAGAACATTATGATATAATAACCGCCCAAAAGGAAACAGTACCTGAGTACATTGATCAGCAAGTACCACAGGAGCCCTATTATGTGCCTCCCCAACCCCAGCAGGTGCTAGTACCTCCCCAAGAATTGGACGAGAATGATGGGGCTGCATATGACGTTCCGGGTCATTCATCAGAACAAAATTACGATACCGATTATTTCACAAGACGGTCAAGACACAACCCATTGATGTCTAAATACCCTCACGTTTTCATGGATGAAATAAATAGGTCTAAGGAACAATATAGACCGGAAATATTTCCATACGAGAGAGTGAATGATAAAATACCAGACACTTCCCAAAAAGTAAACACAGCAGAACATAAACAAATGCCGGAAAACGAATTCGCCCAAAACCTTATGCCGAAAACTTCAGATACGGATGGTATAGTCGGCATTTACTCGCCCGAAAATAATAACTACAAGTTAACTGTTAAAATACTACCTAAAAATGGCACTGGTCTTAACTCCGGCTTTAAGGAAACACATACAAGTATAAATAAGAGCTACAATAAAAATGGTCTGATTTATACTTCACTAGTTAACGTTTCTGAAATATCGAAGGTCGAAAAAATTAACAATGCGACCAATGCCGAAACATCAAATCCTTTTGTAAAAATACTTAACGAAGAGCAAACAAAAATGAGGTCTATTATTCAGGAACACAAGAACAGAATTGATGAACAGTTAGCACATTTAATGGCAGAAAAAGAAAAGCTGCTTCATATAGAAGACAATACTGGAGAGTTTCTCAAAGAAGCTCCTACTAATTACTTACATGTCGCCCCATGGTCAGCCCCTGGTCGAACTTTAACTAATGATAACTATAACAAGCAATCAGAAATGCAAGAAGCTGCAACCCCAACTGAAAGTCCTTCAACGACAACACAACAACAAAGTACAAAACCAACTACAACCGAAACTCTACCACCAACTACAACAGAAACTCTACCACCTACTACGACTACAGAACCTCAAACAACCGTTACAGAAGATCACTTTAAATCAAATTTAATAAAGAAAATTAGTCAAAACGAGCACATGACTGACGAAATATTAAAGAAAATTGACAAAAACACTGAAACACTAGAAATGTTTTTAGAAAAGATTATTTCTAAAATACGGAGTGCTTATGAAGAAACTACCACGACTCAAAAACCGACCACGACACAGAAACATAAGAAATATAAGGATCCCGAACCTTCTTATAACACATACGACTTTAATGGTAACTTAAATTCACCAATAGCGAGACCAAATGATTTCTTACAAAAAATTCCTGACATATTCTTCAAGCAAGCACCCTATGCAAAACTCAATTCATCAGTTCCTTTTATATATGCATTTCAACATCCATACATGTCACAAAACAGTAGAGACAAAAACATAGCTAACGTTGTATATCAAGGACATATACACACTCAAACATCGCATAATATACCAGAAATAGCTTTCGGAAATAATCCACATGATCATGAACGTACATATCAAGCACGTCCACAAAGTGCCCATAGTTTACAAAAGATTCATAACGATAAGCCAATAGAATCAAGTTATCCAATTATACAGAATTTGAAATCAGATAGAGGATATCAAAGCATAGATACTTTGAAAAAAGATCAAAATTATCCGAATATGCAAACACATAAAATCGCCCAAAATTATCCAAATATACCACCTATAAAAACTGACCAAAATTACCCAAATATGCAAACAATCAAAACAGACCAGAGTTATCCAAGTGCAAAAATCGGGAAAACAGATTATCCAAATAAGGAAGCAATAGCAACAGGCCAAATCTATGAAAATGTACAAACTACAAAGACTGAGGAAAACTACGAAAACGCACCGCCTATGAAACCAGACCAGAGTTTCGCCGTTAATATTAAAACTAACCAGAATTTCGATAATGTCCAAGATAGAAATGCAAAACAGAATTACGATAACATGTCTATAAAGCATGACGAAAATTTTGAGAACTTACCTAGAAAGCAGTGGAGTGATAAAAATACTGGAAACAATAAAGAATGGAAGAGTAATATACGAACAGATGATATACCTACGCCAGTAGTCGTCCCTAGCACTGTTCAGAACAATAGCACCAAATTTTTCATCGATGAATTAGAAAGTGAATTTAAAGTTGTTATACCTATTGATGGTAAGAAGAAATTCTGACATGATTATACTATTCATTTTTAAAATATCTTTTAACTAGACTAACGAAATCGTGTGTATTGTGTAAGCGAGTATTGTATTACGTAATCATATTGTATTTTTTGATATTTTATAAATCTAGAAGTCAATAATGTACCCTGATGATACCGAAAATATTTTTTTTATAACAAAGATGATGTTCTATAAATTGAGTGATTTAATAAAATTTTCGAAATTTTTAGTAAATGAACTAGAATTGGAATTAGAGATTTCAAACGCTGAGAACCTTATTACATGAAAACGCTCCCAGCTGAAACCAGAAATCTATTTTATTAAGTTAAAAGTAAGTTATTGTCTTTTGTAAGCGGAATTTTAATATAATTTATTTTATTTTCTACAACTTATTGGTGTTTTACTTTATATCCTCGTCGACATTTGCAGGCTGATAACTGATAACTTAATGACTCTATTAAGAAAATACCTAAGTAAGATAAATTCCTCTGAAGATATTTCTGAGATAAAAGATCATAAGAGATTAAATAACAATTAAGATCAGTATTTATATAGAGTTCATATTTTCTACCGTCAGTCTTAGTTGAGAAGTGAAAGTATTTCAAAATGAAGAACAAAGTGGTAAGTAATTTGTTAATAACCAATAAAGAAAAATACTGTTTTGCTGATACACACGCCCTATAACATTGAGCTAATTTAGAAAATGAATCGAAATGCGCGATTGCGCGTCCGCTAAGTTCGAGAATCAGCGACGTTATAACAGTGTGTATCTTCTTGAACAATTGGGAACGTTATTGGTCCCTTCTCTGTATCAAAAAAATCAAACTTCTTTACTTTTACAGGTGTTATTTTTGTTGTTACTCATGAAAGTATCCCTCATTTTCGGACATGCGCTATCAAAAATCGAGGTAAGTTCTTACAACTCCGTCCTTTGTGCAAAAAATCTAACATTCGATTCGAGAAATAAGCTTACACTCATTTCCTTAAGAAGTAATTCGATTGAAGAGCTATAAAAAACCTACAATAAAAATAAAATGATTTTTCTTGAACTGAAAAAAAAACGCATCCAAAAGCTAGAAGCTAGCAGCAAATATTGCTTTATATTTGTACCTATAATAGGCGTATTAAGTGGACTTGGGAACGGTGTCATTGTTTCAGTTAAAAAACGAGACAGATATATACGAAGTGAAGGAAGACCAGTCAGCGTTACTAATCACACACCCCAAAGACGAGGCGACGAAACTAAGAGAAATCATTTACTACCATATTATCGAGAGGCCCTATGATGCCAAGGACATAACACACGTAAGGGCTGCGACAGAGTGAGGTGGAGATGTGTAAAATCAACTAATAGTGGTGTCAAAATAGCAAAATTGCCATGACGACATGTATTTAAGATTCTGTTGGTTGTTTACATATCTCCTCTTCGCTTTTATAGAAAGAAACCGGATGTTAGATTAGTAGGTAGGTCCTCTTCTAGAAATTGTCAATCTATTGAATTTAAATTATCATCAGGATTAGAGAACACTTTTGGTTTAAAGTTAAATTATTAACAATAACTTAAACGTTAGTAATCGGTAAAGGAACAAGCAGCCTTTTCGCTAATCATTTCAATATTCTGTTTAATACAGGATAAAATAGAGCCTGGTTTTGAAAAGCGTTTCTTTACAAACAGCCATTCAGGGATTCAGTTTGAAAAAGTAAGTGGAAAAATAATTTTATGAAATAGAGATGAAAAAATATCAAACAAAATCTATTTCTCGATTACAGAACGACTGTGGTGACGATGGTGAGGAAGATGAAAGCACTAGTGAGGAACTAGATGATGATTCATCAAATTCATCAGAAAAAACTGATGAAGACAGTAACTCGAGCGAGTCCAATGAAGAAAGAGACAATGAACAGTCTTCGGATAAGAATGATCCGTCAAGAGATAAAGTCAATGACCAAAACAAATCATCGAGTAATAGATATGGTGACAATGATTCAATAAAAAACGATAAAAGCGATGTAGATTCACCAATCGATGCAGATTCAATAGAAATAGATATACGATTTAGTGATTTTCTTGTTAATACTACGGAAGGAGTTGAAAAGGTAATACTTTCATATCATTATGATTAGAGAGCGCCAAGGTTATATATAAAAACAACGCTGTGCAAACAGATGAGTTAACATATCTGAATTAAATAATACTGTAAGGTTTGTGTCTTGTGTTTGTGCTATTAAAAAATAGAGTAACTAACACTTCCGTTGCCCGTGACACATGTCCAGGTTCACGGGCTTCGGCACGCCTTAGAGTTGCACCGCAGGGACTAGAGTATGGTTCAACCCATAATATACAATATATGGGTTAAAACAAGTAATACCAAAGAGTTAGCATACCATTGCACAGGTTGTACTTAATTTGGAAGACTAGCTAGATGACAAATTCATTTTTCATTTGATGGGCAGTTCATAGTTTTGATATTTATTTCTTTTTAGGTCGAAGGCGCCACAAACAATGTAACTGCTGTTCCTGAAACAAAAACAGAAGGAATATCTATATATGTAAGTAAAACAGTATTTCAGAACAAATGAGAAATAAAATAAGTAACTGGACTTACCACAGCATGTTTTTTTATTTCAGAAAACACCGCAGAGCCGCAGGAAAAGAGAAATAAACCATACTGTAACAGGAAAAGCGAAGGGTGTAAAGACAGGGGAAGAACTCAATCATGCAGATGGCAAAACTGCGATAACAGAAGGGGGGTATGGTATGAGTCTGACAGGAAACAGGGGAGTGGTGTGGAATGTAAGTATCAAAATAAGAACCGTAATCAACTGATTTACATTCGCGAGACTCAGCGAATTAAACCCACTTATTTACATCTCAGATGACTATTTCATACGTCATGCAGGTCGTAACAACGTAACGCTATTTAAACGTTCAACTTTTTGTTTTTAACAGGACGTAAAACCTACTCATATTAAATACTACGTTGGTGAACCAGAAGCACTTACAACGTCTATACCTGATGTGCTGGCTGAATATACAACTACGTCTGAATCAGCTAAAGAACCTGCAGTTACACAAGGGAACGATGAAGAAAATCAAGGTGACGACAACGGTGGTGATGATAAAGAAGACGAGTTCATAGAAACATTGACTGAAATAGAGAATATATTTGATAAGCTTATAGACAATATGGACAAGACTAATAAATCTGAAAGTAAGCGAGATAACAAAACAGATGGTGGTTCTGTAAAAAGTAAGGGTAAAAATAAACATGAAGATGACAACGAACATGATAACGGAGATTCTAGTTTGGATCCGATAGAAATTGAGAAATCGTTCATTGAAATAATTAACGTTTTTAAAGAACTTACACGGGATGATACTAGCATTCCAACAGTCACAGATGTTAACGATCCAACAAAATCTGCAGATGATGCAGACCTTTCCCAAGAAAATGTTTCGAGAGAATCATCAAGTGGAAATTTCCTAAGAACAAGTAAAGGGGATGAAGAGGTTGCAAATGACACACCAGTTGAGTCAGGTGCTAAGTTAGCACCGAAAAGAAATGAAAAGGTAGGTCTCACAACAACAGTAAATCATGTTCATTGTTTTGAATTCTTTAATTAAATAGCATTTTTTTATTTTCAGAATAAAGAAACCAGTTATCAAGAAAACAATAGCAAACAGCAGCAGCAGTTTGTGAAGGAACTTTTGAAGAATGTAAATTTAGAATATTATTTCCACAAAAAAGTGACCGTAAGACTATAAGACTAAGTAATATTTCATAAATTTTGTTGCAGAAATACTTTTGGGCATGGTTGAAAGACGCTTCAGCGTCTTTTATAGAAATATTGATAAAGGTAACCTGCCATTGCATTACTCAATAGATTTTCATTAAAAAGAGTCGAAACTTAGAATATTATTCCTTCCAGAAGTTGGACGCAGTGATCAAAACCGAAGTTGGAAAGCAAATCGAACATTTCTTTAAGGAGCATAAAAACGAAAACTGCAATCGAGACACAATAGATGAAAATGTGAAAGGCAACACTAGTGATACACCAAGTAGCACGGACCATAATGGCTTATCTTCAAAAGATACAACAGCAGAATCTATTAAAGACTTAAATGAAACTAGCAGCGAAATATTAACCACAAAGCTCAAAGACAAGCCATCAAATGGTAACAACGCAGAATCATCAGTAAAAATCGAAGCTCAAAATTTATTTGGTAGCTCTGTAGGCAGTGACAAAGTTACTAACATATTCATTTACAATATCAATAAGGCATTCGATCTAGAAAATATCAAACCAATTAAAAATGGTACTAATGGTGTTTTTGTTTTCGGACATGACGACAAAAAACCAGTAAAAGAAAAAGAGGATGCTTCTGATAAAGATACCATACCGGAAGTCGAAACTGTAAAACCAGACATACCTTCTGAACATAACAATACAGTAGATAAAGTTTTTGCAACTGATGAAAATCAAACCAACACAGAAAAACCAGAGACCGAAAAAGATAAAATTAAAGACAAAGATCAAGTTGAAGACAATATTGAACACTCAACGGATAAAAGCGAAGTAATTCCAAATGATCAAACTAGCACAGAAGCAAATAATCATGATACGACATCTATTGAAATAAACAAAGAAGAATCGGCCTCTATCACAGAAAAACCTGTAGAAGCAATAAAAGATGATAAAGAAAATGATGCCAAAACCGAAAATGTAGAAACAAAAAAAGATCTCAATGAAAGTAAAGAAACAATAAAAGATAAAAGTAAGAAACAGCAGAAGTTGAGTTAAAAGTAGTCACGACATGATAATTAACGAAAGCATAAAAAGAACGCCTTTAAAAACTAATATATGTAGATTGGGCTTTAACTGAGTTCAGTAGATTTATTTATAAGAAGTATTAATCTCGTGATAAAATTTAACTATGTTCTTATCAGTAAATAAAAAATATGTTAAGGATAATTAAATAAAACAAATGTAATAAAATATAACACAATTTATGATTACTAAACTACTAAATAACAAATTCCTGATATTATGGCACACACAATGAACTACAGAGTTTCGTAGACTATTTCGATTGGCAGTAATGGATGCTTTCCTTACCAAATAAAAAATATACTATAAAATAAACTAAATTAATTAATTTACTCTTGTTCAACAAATACAGGGTGGATCATGGATTAGACTATTCATTTTTGCTTATTATATTTAGAAATTCGTGATATAAAATATAAATACTGCTATTAAAAGCGTATTTTTATTTATACTTGGAGACAAAAGTATGAAGTAACTTAAAATTAAGTTTACTGTCATTCAATTGTAATAAACGAATCAAATTCTAGGCTGTGCTTTTATTCATAGATATGACATGGTTCACATAACATGCCTTAAATTCATATTTACTTTTAAAAAATTATAAATCTAGCCAAATCCCAGTATCTATAAAATAAAATATAATTTTTTTTCCGAATAAATAGTATTCTTATATTAAAATTCTTAAAAACTTACATAAAAAATATATAATCAAAAACTGGGGCGAGTTTAAAATTTATATTTTAAAATTTGTGCGACTCCTTTTTTGAAGTTTGACACTAATGATAATGATACAATAACTATAAAAAAATAAGCATCTATATTATAAAAATATCATTTCATCTTCAGGAACTTATGATTTCTCGGAGGTGATTAATAATTTTATCTATAATAATGTTATTATAACTACTGCTATAACATGATGATCATTACTTTGAACACAGTTTTTTTTTTAAGTGAAACTGAAAATTTTTTAGTTTCAATTATTTTTAGTTAGGTATTGATAATACCATAACTATTTTATTTGATTTGCTGATTCGTTTATATAGATTAATCGATTTATCCTATTGTTTAACTTAGACGCAAATAAACTTTTATTTATACATATAAAAAAGTGTGTAAATAAGTGTAAACTCTAAAAAAATCGGTTCAAATAACACATTCTGTATTAAAAATAAAATAACGCTTAGCTTGTGAGCGAGTTAAGAAATTTCGAGCGTAGCTAATATCGCATTCCTATTTTAAGCTTTTCCCGACACTCGCATAACAGACGTACTTAAAGAATAGGATTGAAAGTGACTCTCGCTCGGATTGGATTTGAACTGAGCAGAACAACTTGAGAGATGACGTCATAAAACTTTTAACCTTTCGCTATTTGTTAACATAGTGATTATTTAAATACGGGTAGTATTCTATTAGTATTATCGCGTGATAACAGAAGGTACACGATAAATACCCGATGAACTACACCATAATAAATGAATAATAAATATGATTATTTATTAAGATGACGTCATTCTCAATCCCATTCTATAACGCGACTTGAGACGTGCCCAAAGTTAAAAATCTACTCGGGAAACGAAATAAGAAAGTCCCGATTAGTTTTCAACGAAAACAAACTCTTATGTCACTTGCTTAAGATAGAGTTTACAACAAAACAAATCAGAAACTTTTATTTTTGCTTTTCCTATTAGACATACTGATCTGTAATAGACTAGTTTCTAAAAAAATTGTTTATGTCCGTCTTCAGATAGATTATCAGAAGATATTGGACTTTTTTTTTCTTTTGATAATTAAACATTAAATTATGAAGATACCCAGTTAAAGTTCCGCGTGACGTCACACCGGTCGACACTTTTTAGCGACTTTGTGACGTCACGAGCCTCCACTCCCAAATTTTGACCGCGCTGCATCTTTGTATTTTTTGTTTGATTGATAAAATATAAAGTATGTGTCCAATATCTCCTGACGGACTAATTAGAATTTTTTAGTAAACTAGCCTATTGAGTATTCGGGTTTAGAATTACAAAATGGCTCACATATCAATAAACAACCAGTGGAACCTGGAATACCTGGTTTGATGGTTATGTGACCCTATTATTAACCCAAGGCGCAAAAAGAGGGTTACTAAAGCCATCGTAGACCCTATACTCCGTCTCTCTACACTTACTTTTTTGTATACAAAAGGGTTACAAAACCCAAGGAATATTGGTTGAAAATATTTAACGACATTCGTATTAGCGAAGCAAAGTACAGAAACTCGAAACAATTTTTGGTTTTGAAAGCTTTCATTCATTATTTAATTGAACCTTCGTTCGTATTCGAATTCGAATTTAAACTTTAAACATTTGTCATTGCACACTATATTGTGTTATAATTTACCTTGTTGTTTTCTGTTATTGTTGTTTTCACTCATGTCTTTGCAAGGTTGCCTGGAAGAGATCGCTCTTGAGCGATAAGACCGCCAATTTTTGCTATTATTATTTCTAAGCTAAGCGTGCAATATTTTTTTTTATATCTATCTATCTACCTTTGTTGATATAAAATATCTTGTATTTTAAATCTGAGTATTGTTCGAATCCGATCTGAGCGGGACAATATGAAAAATTAGGCCATTATCAATCCTTTTATTAAAGTACGCAGTTTATAGTTTAAAACATAACACCACGACATCTAATCGAGCCCCTATTGGTTATTCAGCGTCACATAACTATCACGACATCTATTCAAGATCCTATTGGTTGTTAAGCGTCACGTGATCAACTCGAGCCCCTATTGGTTAATCTGATCCCTTACATGTGTTAGTTATCGCTGATCTTCAACTCGGCAAGTTCTTTCTCCTCGTCCACTTCGTCTTCATCATCAGAGCCGTGGACAGAGGCTGCTGGGGTTGTACCTCCTGTGGACAGAGGGAAACCGTGTTATTAATAAATCAACTAAATATGTAATGCTGGACAAATTTACACATCGTCCAGCCCAAAAAGGGGCCAGTAAGGGGTTATTTACTATGTGTTTATCTCACTATTATTATAAACGTGAAAGTTTAGATGGATGGATGGATAGATAGATGGATGGATGTTTGTTCCTTTATCACGCCAGAACGGCAAAACGGATCTGGATGAAATTTGGCACAGAGATAGATTATAGTCTGGAATAGGACATAGGCTACTTTTTATCCCGAAATTCCTATGGGAACGCGAACTACGCGGGTGAAACCGCGAGGCGCTGCTAGTAAATAATAAGGGGGGATCTTAAAGGGGAATTCTGGTTTATTTTTGTTTCATTTATGCCCCTCACAGGGGCTTGGAAGAAAACTGGATCAAGACGAGCGACTTATTTGCAAATAGCAATGTGTTCAAAAAACAGATAGATAAATATATGTACAATTCAATAATTTAAGGTCGAATTCCATTATGACGTGTTATTGGATAGTCTTTGAAATCAGGGCAATATTTTTGGGACAGTCTTTGGGGTAAATCCATAATCTCACTAATATTATAAACGTGAAAGTTTAGATGGATGGATGGATAGATAGATGGATTGATGTTTGTTACTCAATCATGCGAGAACAGCTAAACGGACCTGGATGAAATTTGGCACAGAGATAGATTATAGTCTCTCACTAATATTATAAATGTCAAAGTTTGGATGGATGGATAGATAGATGGATGGATGTTTGTTACTCAATCATGTGAGAACAGCTAAACGGACCTGGATGAAATTTGGCACAGAGACAGATTATAGTCTGGAATAGTACATAGGCTACTTTTTATCTCGGAATTCTCACGGTAACGGGGACTACGCGGGTGAAACTGCGAGGCGCTGCTAGTCCATAATAAATTATTAATTCGAAAGTAACTGTCTGTCTGTTACCATTTCATGCCTAAACGGCTGAACGGATCGTAATGAAATTTGGCATGGAGATAAATGGTATCCCGGTGACGGACATAGGCTACTTGAAAAGCGCGTGCAAAGCCGCGAGCAGCAGCTAAATGTCTTTTTAAATGACCGTCGATTCAAATGTATTCGTGAGGGTAAAACTCATACTACTATCTGATGTGATTACAAAAAGACAATATATAAAAAACAAATAGGATAAAGGAACACAAAAAAGGATAAAAACATAGAACGAAACTAAAAACAACTAATCAACAAAAAACAAAGTGCATTCGGTGTATTTATGCTACAAAACATAGCAAACCTAAATATATTTAGCAGTGAACTAAATCCACGTGAATTAAACCAAACCTATGTGGCGCAAAAACAAAAAAATTACCGAATCCAACTCACTAAAACAACTCAGTGGAACCTACCTACGGAAGAGCACACACAAACACATTCTAGAAAAATCCTGAATATTCATTATTTTATAATAATAAAAATAATTAATTATAATGCTGGACAATTCACACAGCATTATCTAGCCCCAAGCTAAGCAGAGCTTGTGTTATGAGTACCAGATAACTAATATACTTATACATGGATAGTTTTTTAAAATATACCTACGTAGAAAACGACCAGAACACCCTGAACAAATCTGCAGATCGTACACACGTTTGTCCCGAGGCGGGAATCGAACCCGCAACCTCCTGCGTCGCAGTCAGACCTTCGCCCACCGCGCCACATCGGTCGTCATTATTGTTTTTCATTTGTATAAAATTTATTAAATATTGTGACTGATTCTCTGTTTATTATAATTTTTTTGTATTAACTTACGCTTTAGTCTCATAATTTAATTATTAATAACATGTGCACCTTTGTAAAAATTTCCGACGTAAATTGTTTGAGAAAATAAATTAAATGCCTCTTTCTGTGCATTTTCAATCCCACTGCGTCCATCAGTCCGCCAGCCAAGCGTAGTGATTATTACACTCCCGCGTGCTGTTAGTATAGATAGTGTGTACAAACAGACAACCTTAGCAAGAACCTTCCGAAGACAAGCCACAGCTCGCAGCGCGTGAGCCCTAGGTTCAGCGCGGCCGATCCCTCGAGTGTGCAAACGTTTAGACGACCCAGCAGTTTGAGGGTTTCTTCCACTGGTGAAATACGAACGGGTTTATGATTAGGCTACTTGACTGCATTGAAAATAAGTTGCAAATTAATATCTTCGATAGACGTGACATCTTAACAATGCATAAAGCAAATAGGGCTTATTTTGATGACGTTTACGATACCTACTTAAGGTGGTTCGTCGCGGGTTGGCGTGAGATTCAATTTTGTTGTGGTTTTTAATTTTTTTTGCGTTCCACAAACAATAAAACTAGCGAAAAAGTAACTTGCCGCAAATCGTAAACTATTTTCTATGAACTTATAAAAACAACAGTGAATCGAAGTTGGTTTTATCATAATAAAAACCCTATTTTTACCTTAAGGTGGTAAAAGTAGAGGTTTTATTATGTTCTTAATTCGGATAACACACAAAAAAATTATCAATGAAAATTTTCAATAAATCAGACACCGTGTTGTATCAATGTGTGTGCGACATTTTAGTCCCTTATAATAACAAAGTATATATAATAACAAGAATAACTATTATTTATTATTAAATCAAATAATAGAAACATAAGAACTACAGTCTTTTTGTAATACATTTTATGTAACTCTAAGGTTTTTTGTTATAGTGCTTACCCGCACTTTGGGTATCTCTAAGAATTGAAATAAGCTCCCAAAAATTTTCTATTTCGGCGGGACTCGAACCCGCGCCCCACCCTCGGCGGGCATTTTTCGAAAAGTTTTGGGAACTTGTTTAAATTTTTATGTAACGCGCTAATTAATCATTTTATTACAACTGGCCTTCATAATTTTTGTCTTGTGTTCTTCTGTAGTGCCAAGGTGTCTTTCTGATACATCCACGGAATTATATAAATAAATTTTATTCAAAATAATCTGCAATTTTATGAAAACAAATCAATAATGTTATTTCTGTATGTTATTTCTGTATGCAAAAATAATAACATAGGCTAATTAAATTTTAAAATAAGTTATCTAGTTTTTTTACTGTTATCACCTCAGTGTTTTGTCCACAAGTGGAAGAAATTAAAAGTGATACCCTACCTACCTTAGTTATGTAAATCTAGCCAATCAAAAACCGTGTCATATAATTTCACCAGTGGCAACTCTGAATAAAAAATAACCTCTAACTTCTTGAGTAAAACGTCAAAAACAATGTATAATTTACTATACAATACCCATCTAAACACCGTGTACTTAACTTATTAAAATAAATAAACCAAAAAAAGTGTATTGTACTCTCAAAGTCACTAAAAAACATGTGTGAAAATATGCATTACTTAAATCACACGTATAAAACTTCTAAAGCATTGTTTAAACACCGTGTGGGTTCAAAAGTACGGATAATACTTTAATTATCTGTCAATCAAAAACAAACCCTATTCCTGTGCACAATCCTTCAATTTCGCAATCAGCTGATCAATTTGCTCAGCGACCGCTTCGTTCAACGGCTCCAGAAAATCGCTCGGCGTTCGGTAATTCTCGTGCTCCGATTCGGTAAAGTTCGGCTTTTCGAAGCTAACCTCTAAATTGTCGTCTTCTATGTCAGTTATTTCGAGGATTTCCAATGATTTTTGGAGGGTTAGCTTTTTCTGATCATCGGTTTGGACTTGCTCATCCTTTGTTGTTATTTCCTTGGATTTGGAGCGACTCCCTTTAAATGAATGAATTAACTCTAAGATGAATTAATCCATCAGTGAATGAATGATTTTGTTGGTAAATGAAAAATGACTCTTTTGGCGAAATTTATTATTATTCCATGGAACTACATACAACATTCATTAAATGAATTAATGTACCATTTTTAAACATTTATAATAATAATAATAATGCTGGACAATTCACACAGCATTATCTAGCCCCAAGCTAAGCAGAGCTTGTGTTATGGGTACTAGATAACTGATATACTTAATACAATACACTACATAGATAGATATTTTTTATTATACAGAGAAAACATCCAGAACGCCCTGAACAAACATCTGCAGATCGTACAAACATTTGTCCCGAGGCGGGAATCGAACCCGCAACCTCCTGCGTCGCAGAAAGACCTTCGCCCGCTGCGCCACAGAGGTCGTCAAAAACACATTGGAGGAAATTGATGAAATTGTAACTAAACAGAAATACAGTCTGTCAGTCAGAGTTATGACGTATTTATAGTGTTCTGCGGGAATGCCTGTCACAAGTTCTAAGCTGTAATACTTCTGTTACAGAGCACAACATAAACAGAACAAACATCTTAAGAGGCCTGCGGATGATGATTTGCCCATACAAACGTACTACCAAAATGATTTGTAATTCGAGCATATTTCCCTCATATCATGTTGGTTTTTGTATTCGAATAGTATATATCTAGGTCCCTGGTTGTTTTTTTCTTTAATACACACCTATAATGAAATGTAAGCAAAAATACTCAAAATAGAATTTTGCGTATTTTTATGTCGAAAATGACATGTTTTCGTCCTATTTGTTTTGTATTAAAATCAACAATATCTTACGTTTTGTTTCTTAAGGAACATAGCATTATATTGTCTAGTTACAGAATAACAACACAAAGTCGAAAATACAAAAAGTTTTCAGTCATCATTTTTGGTATAACGGAACATAATAATTCACAAATTGAAGTTGCGAGCAGCTGTCGCCGGATTCTTAAAATCTACAAATAATTAAAAACCAAGGATTACAAATGATCACGATTTCTAGCTGAACACGCCAATCTTTTGATGATGTTTTCCCATGGAATTATTGACACGTTAGTCGTTGTCCTAATTGGCTAACGATCGTACGTCTGAACGATGCAATTTCGTCGCACGATGAAAATGATCGTGCGATGGTCCAACACGCGTTCTAATAGGATCGCGTGATGCCCATTGCGCGATACCAGATGTCTATGTCAGTGCACGCGTGATGACGCAAAACCAACCAAAATAGTACCAAAATACATCAACATGTCTTATAAATATATTAATTGTGAGTAACATAAGAATTTGTATCGAAAACGTTTATAACTCCAAAATAACATAGGTTTATAATTTTATGCGTAATAATCAGTGAACGGAAATTCGGGCGCTTATTTACCTAAAGTTGGTGTAAGACACAACATGGAGCAGTTAAAACCATCTTTCTCGGGAATACTTTCCCGTAAATTCCTGGGATTTCAGAATATTCTACAATAATGATTTTTCACCGGAATCTTATTTATAGACGAAATATAAGACACTTTTATTCTGACGTGTTTTTCACTAAAGTCAATATTTCTGAAAAAAAAAAACATTTTTAATTATATTTATGATTTTATGCCAAAATCCTTTTTCTACACGAAATTTAAAACACTTATTCATACGCATTTATAATTTGTTTGATAATTGCGTAAGAATAATAGAAACAAATATTATAAAAAAAAATATAGGTATATAATTGACTGTTTTGTGAGATGAACCCAAACTGTTTTTATTCCAAATGGGAATTTTGGAATTTTCTAGAATGTATTTTCACTGAAATCTTATTTATAGACGAATTATAAGACACCTTTTTTGAACGCGTTTTTTTACAAAAATCGATTTTCGCGTCAGAATAAAAGTGTCTTATATTTCGTCTTTAAATAAGGTTCCGGTGAAAAAATCATTATTTTAGAATGTTCTGAAATCCCGGGAATTTACGGGAAAGTATTCCCGAGAAAGATGGTTTTAACTGCTCCATGTTGTGTCTTACACCAACTTTAGGTAAATAAGCGCCCGAATTTCCGATCACTGGTAATAATAGATAGAAAGATGGATAGTTTTTTTTATTGCATTCTTTGAACTAAAAAAAACAATTTACAAATGAAACAACTAAAACAAAATAATAATAAGTTTCCGAATAATTTCTACAAATAATTTTAAATTTAATGTTGTGTCCTATTGTGATTTCGGGAAGGAAATGGGTCAACAACCTGTATTGTCAAGCTATCTATCTGGCGTCTCTTTCGTCGTGCGACGAAATCGCATCGTACGGTCGTACGATCAACGCCAATTAGGACGCCGCCTTATACTTTCAATCACATTTACACAAACAAACTTACTAGAAGACGACGGACTCGGTGGCTCAGATTCAGGCTTAGGGAAGCTGAATCCTTTATCTCGGCCTCCTAAACCACATACAGTAATAATAAATAATACTGGAAAATCCATACAGCATCAAGCTAAGAAAAGCTCGTGTTATAAGTACAAATTAACGGATATAGGTAACACAATACATTGATGTTTCGTTACCACGGAGATCTTTTTCCATCATCATCGGCTTAAATTAGCCCACTGCTGGACAGGCCTCCCCTAGTGAGATCTTTTTATCGGTGTACTTACTGGACTGAGAAGGACTTGGCGGCTCAGAGATTGGTCGCGGGTAGTTGAATCTCTTCTCTAAATCTTGGTCCATAAGGTCCACGTAGTCTGGATAGACGATCTTCAGCGCTTGTGCTCTGGCTTGACGATAATACTGGAATAAACAAGTAATCAATTCAAATTAAAAAAATACACATTGTATTAGTTTCTTAACAATTTCTCAGCCGCCGCAAACTTCCAAATTTTCAGGGCTCGCTTCGCTCACTGTTATTAATTACGAATTACATACGTTAGACCAACCGAATACGTAACATAAATTTGGGCATTTCGGCGACTCCGCTCGCCATTATCGATTACAATATATTTTTCAGTACTTTTTTTTGTAACCTTAACTTTTTTGTAAATCGCTGAAATATAACGCAATAATGCTGCAACTATCTCCGCTCACTGTCGTTTCAGCTTTCCTACTCTTTTTTGCTTTTTTACCCAACCTCACCAAAATTACTGGGGTTCGCTCCGCTCGCTGTTATTTATATTTGTAGCTTCGTATCTACGCGGTAGTAAATACGAAGCTATAATTTTTTTATGTCTTTATAATTTTCGGGTTTCGCTTCGCTCGCAACGATTTCTTTTGTCATAGGAATTGTTACTTACTTTTCCTCAAAATCCAAAAAAGACTAAAAAAACTTATTTATTTTTTAAGTGAGTTTAAGCGGTCAAGTTTGCAATAAACTAAATCACCACCAGCTTATGCTTGTCCTAGCTAAGTAGTACCGATATTACCTAATGATAATAGAAGAAAAATACTTACGATTCCAAGATTCCTCCAGTCCATCAGATCAGACAGTCGCTCGGTCCTGTTCCTCTGGATGATACGCTGACGACGGGTCAACCTAAAAAAATAACATTTTTTAAAGGATATTTCTTTGATCCTACTTTAATAAAAAGACTGTTGTAATGAACGCAACTGTATCTACTTAGATACGTAAAAAAAAAAAAAAATTACTTAGATACGCCTGCTCATTTTATAAGAGCAAAACATCGATGAACATTTTGCATGTCAAATGATGTAGGTGACACCTTCCTTCTTATCAGGTACGCCATTTATGCTAAACATTGTGCAATTACATTTATACTAAATGTTTTGGGTTCGATACAAGAATCGAACCCACAAACTACTGCGTCGCAGGCGGGCCTTCGCTCGCAGCGCTACATCGGTCGTCAATTAATCGTTGTCATTCTACAACTTATTTGGTAGATTGTTTGCAACAATCTGCAGTTAGCTCAATTGTTTCAATTGTAAATACTAGTTGTCATAATCATCATGATGATGTATGAGCATGATCATCAGCCTATATTAGTCCACAACTGGTCATAGGCCTCCCCTAATGAGCGCCATAGCGTCCTGTCTTGCCGCATCCAGCATCTGCCAGTAGTCTTTCGCAAATTGTCATCCCACCTAGCCAGGTGGGATGACAAACGTAGTATAGGACGCCCTCCAGCCTGGATGGCGTCCTATACTACGTTTGCCGAGTCGCGGTCTCCACTCAGGAACACTCTTACCCCAGCTGTACTAGTTCTAATTTGTTTCTATGACTTTATTGTCATTTTCTTTGTTATTAAAGTATTAATTAAAAGATTTAAAAAAAAACTTACTTGGTAAAATCGAACATGTACTGCGCTAGCTGTTGCACTGATCCTTCCAAAGAGATGTACCGACGGTCGACCACGTATATACCGTACGACATCGGGTCGGCTATGTGTTCTTGCATGAAGCAGCCGAAACCTGGGGAGAAACATAGCTTACACTTATCCACTTATATGCATACACTTATCCATACTAATATAAAAATTTCGAAAGTAACACTGTCTGTCTGCCTATCTATCTGTCTGTCTGTTATCTTTTCACGCCAAAACGGCTGAACAGATCTTAATGAAATTTGACAGGGAGGTAAATATGGTATTTGACTACATCTCACTAATATTATAAACGTGAAAGTTTAGATGGATGGATAGATAGATGGATGGATGTTTGTTCCTTTATCACGCCAGAACGGCAAAACGGATCTGGATGAAATTTGGCACAGAGATAGATTATGGTCTGGAATAGGACATAGGCTACTTTTTATCCCGAAATTCCTACGGGAACGGGAACTACGCGGGTGAAACCGCGAGGCGTTGCTAGTTAAAAATAAGTTCCAAATTGTTTTCATCCTAGTCAGTGACAACGGAACAAAGCGTAATCAGGTGATTTTCATTAAAAATATGCCATTTTTAGGTAAAAAACGGGATTAAAATTACACATTTTTTGATACATGATCACGTGGTCGAAAACGCTGTGTTTGGTTGGATCGCTCGTGACGTCACGCATTTACAGATTACAGTGTCAATGAGTTCTTCTTGTTAGGTGTAGTGTGTCGTGTGACGTCATTGCTTAGAACACGGGAGCCATGACAGACATTATCGTTTTGGCGCGTCATTATTTTATTCAAACTTTAAAATTAGTTTTCATAACTAATACGACTGACCTTGAAGAAATATTAATTACACTTTGCATTATTTTTATCAGACAATACGTTAGAATTATTTCCCAGTAGTAGTCAAGTAGCCTATTGTATCCGGGCGACGTATATTGGCTACTTGAAAAGCGCGTGTGAAAACGCGAGCAGCCGCTAGTATTAAAATGCAAGTTTGATCCAGCCAAAGGTTGCCTGGAAGAGATCGCTTCTAAGCGATAAGGCCGCCCATTGTACTTGTCTCATGTAATGTCTTTTGTAATGTTTTTTTTCTGGTGTACAATAAAGTGTTTTTGTATTGTGTTGTATTGTTTGAATGTTTAGATGGATGGATCTTGATGCATTACCTGAGAGGTTAGTAGTGACGCTAGGGATCCCCATAACAGTGCATTCAGCCGGAGTGTAACCCCACGGCTCGTAGTAAGACGGAAACACTCCGAGATGGCAACCCCGGACGAATTCCTCGTACTCTAGCCCGAAGAGGGGGTTGGTTGATGTTAGAAACTCTGGGTGGAATATCACCTGGTAAAAAAAACGTGCTGTTAATTAAGGTTTCTTTTTTATTATAGTGCGTAAGCCTTCGCACTCTAGGCAATCTATAAGAAATTAAATAAGTTCTCAAAAAAATTCGGTTTCGGCAGGATTCGAACCCCCATCAATACGGGTATGCTCTAAAACCAACTAAGCCACGAAATCCTAGTCGGTTTCGTCGAAAATCTTTGGGACCTTTTACGGCTCTAGCGCCCTTGGCGCCATCTACCGGGGAAACAATTACAGTTATCCAAATCTGTTCAAAGGCTAAAGTAACATGTAGTTCGTTTGACGACTGCATGTTAACAGTTTATAAACTACTACTTACCTTGACTTTATCGTTGACTGTATTAAAAAGCTCGCATCTCCTGACTCCGTTCAGTACGGGATCACTCCAGTCATCCACCTGTTGGAAAATATTTGATATCATGTGCATCTCATTAAATACAATTACAGCGGAGGACAGTCAAGTTATCTGTAGGAAAGATCCCCCGGTGAGATCCTACACTAGATAGGGTTAGTTATAACGTTATTTTCAGGCAGAAAACACCGCCAAAATTAATACCTGGGTAAGGGAAAACCACTTACGACATTATGCGCGATTTTCGCCTTTTTGGCGCTATGCGTTTGCGTGAGCGGCGTTAGCGTCCATTGAACTGATATTTTGGTTATAGTATTGTTTTAGTACCCTCAGCAAATGTTAATTTTAATACTAGACGCTAGAGAATGCGTAGAAATGCCCATACCCCCCACGCTGGGCATGCGGGTTGGGGATCGCAGTTCGGTGTGAGAGTTGTTCTACAAGAGGCGCTGCTGCCCGCCCCCCGGTGTATATCCCTTAGTAGCCTCTGACGATCCCCACGGGAAGAGTTGGGGTGGTCCAAATTCTAAGTCGACACTGGCTGGCCGCAAAATTCTATGTCCAATGAAAGTAAAAAGCACTTGCAACATTATGCGTACTGACGGGCGGTAACCCATCGCGTTGGAAATTCAAAATTCAAATTCAATTCAAAATTCAAAGTGCTTTATTTGCTTTAGACCTTACAGGACTCTTGGACACGTCACAAAACTCAGATTACATAAGTAAAACTAGGAAAGTGATCACTTTGATTGTTTGTCCACTTCAATATTTTTAAGGTAAAGTAAAGAAGCGAACAAGAAACCTTTACCTTGTTAGAATGTTAGTTTTCAAGTTGGAGCAAAACTCGTCCCAAGCTTTTTTATCCTCTAGATAATCTGATATTTTATAGTATGCCTTTTTACAAAGGACCGATGTGTTTAACAATTTGTTTGAATTTATTTATTGTCAATTATTGCAACTCACTTGGAGTTTTGTTGTAGAAGCGTATACATTGCCCTTTAAAAGATACGTTAATCTTGTGTAACCTCGTTGTGGGCACAGCGAGTTTATTCTTATTTCTAGTATTAAATTTATGTATATCGCTATTTTTAGGGAACCGATTGATATTCTTATGAGTATACAACAAGTTTTCATAAATATATTGACATGGTACTGTCATTATGTCACAGACGGTGTCAGTCAAGTACTCTGTAGGATACTGCCATCTATTCCCTAGCCAAAGACTGACTTAGAACAGTCTTATTAGGCAGAAAGGACCGCAAAAGTCTTTACCTAAGGTACATAAAAGCACTTACAATATTATGCGTAGTGACGGGCGGTAACCCATCGCGTTGGAGTGCGTAGATACATCTCTTCAGACGAACTGTGTCTTCTTTGTGCATCAGCTCGGACGGCTCGGGCAGGTGACCTCTGTGAATAGAGGATAAATTATTAGTAAATATATAAAAATATTATTTTAAGACATTTTAAGTTTAATTTTGTAAAATGTAAATCCTTTTTTGGCTGTCGGTATCGTTATAAGTGTATGTGTATCATCTAGATTTAAGAGCTGTGGATTTTGTTTCCTAAATTAATAAATAAAATAAATAAATAAAGATTTTGAGAAACAACAACCGAATTCAATTATCCAAAATCTTTCGTGTTTGGATGATCATTGTCAACTTTTTGACAGTTAAATAGTGAACATAGCAAAAGCTAGAAATCAAAATGTGTCTTTTCAGTCTGGAAATATATAATATATATTTCGACGACCGATGTGGCGCAGTGTGCGAAGGTCTGCCTGCGACGCAGGAGGTAGATAGTTCGATTCCCGCCTCGGGACAAATGTGTGTACGATCTGCAGACACGATTTATTATTTATTAAATAATTAAATGGCCCCCTAGCTAGACTATTTTACGATATTGGTGTTTTGTTGCTATCGTTGTTTTGCTACATTCATACATTAATACATTGGTATTCTGACAGGTAGCCCGTTTTTTTATTTATTTAACCGACCACAAAATACGATTCCAACTCGTGTGCCAAAAATAGCAATTAATATCGCCTTTACACAGGGGAGGTCTATGTCGTTCCGTGTCAGTGTTTTATTTAAAAAATTTGACCTTTTCTTAGTGTGCATTTTTTTTATTTATGGAAATGAACAATTTTTGATTTGATTCTCGTCTTGAACAGAACCAGGTTGGAGTCTTTGCCAGGTCTACGTTGACTTACCTCAAACAGATATCGTACATCCTCCTGCCGACCTTCTGCTGTATATCCTGGATGGTGTCCCGCAGTGCTTTAGTGACCGCGTGCCCTCTGAGACTCTCTACGTTGAAGTTGTTCGTCTTAGCTGGGAAGATTAGGAAGGCGACTACTGTCATTTCTGAGCCGGAGGCCTGAAAAGAAGAATTATAACATTGAAAACCAAATGAGATACAGAAAAAGCTATTAAAATAAACAAATATTATTGGACGATTCACATCGTACACAATAGTAGTTTTAACGACAGCTAAGAGTTAATGCTTTGTAATTTGTCTAGTAAAATTTCATTATTTATTTGATAAGGTTTGTTCACACAATCTTTTAAGAAAAATGTACGTAAAATGGTAGGCGTTTAATGCTGCCGGATCCCTTGGATTATCGCATCCGGTTTTCCGGACTGCGAACCCTAGGTGGTGCTCTACCTCTAGGAGATTCCTTTCAGATATTACGACATCCACGTGCTGAGTTGGAGAGGTCGATTCTTGCGTCGCGACCGTCACGAACATAGTTTACCTTCAGATAATGGTTCAGCCTGGCCAACGCCTCGATGAATATATCGGCTCCTTTATTCCCGTACTCGTATCGTCCAGCTATGAAGAAGTACAGGGTTTTGTCTAAGTCGAAGTTGAAGTGCCTGAAACAAAGGGTTTTGATTAAGGCGAATATGAAGGCAAAAACACGAAAATTAGGTGTTTTTGAACCCGTTTTCTGACAAAAACATTGATTGTGGAGTTTTGAAATTTATATATCCTGTAACACATATCTTGACGAAAAGCTTGGCGGTCCCAAATGTTTGCCGTTAATTATAGTTTAGTTGTTATAGTGTTAGTTATAGTGTGTGTTTAGTTGCTTCGAACACACTTTTTATCGGTGTCTCAAATTCGATCAGTACTAAACTCAGTATAGTGATTCACATAGTTCATACCTATCTCTTGGCGGTCCATTATCGTCGAAAAGCAGTCAAAATAACGATATTAAACGTAAAAACGTATTTTTGCCTACAAAATCTGTGATACAAACCTGACCAGTTACTCGTCACCTAGCCGCAGAGGATCGTATTATTTGGTTGATTAGGGCACTACATGGTATGCTGAATCGAAAACAAGCACTCATTGCTGCATATAGGCGCGCGGACATGCCCAAGGTCATTTGCCTTACTATTCGCCTTAATACAAAAATACAAAATAATTTATTTACCATAGCGCTTACCAATGACAATGTTACAAATAAGAGACACATAATACAGATGAAAAAACCTTGTTGCCCGTGGTCCCTGCACTAGGATTAGCATCTTAGGTTTAAAAAACTTTAAACTTTAGCGGTCCGCCCCGGATTCGCATGAGTATATTCTAGTGCCTTTGTTCATCGGAGATAATGTAGGATTCTAATAGTGAAAAAAAATTTACAAGTCTGTCCAGTAGTTTCGGAGACAACAAACAAACGAATTTTTCTCTTTATAATATTAGTGTAGACAATCACATGGACTCACATCACTTATAATGAGATACATGAAAAACAAATTAATGAAGGTTTCACATTACTCCAACTCCAACTCAGCCCGTGGATGTCATAACGAGTCGACTAACCAATAAGGTTTACCTAATAACAAATATCAATAAATAATTTGAATTTCGAACAAATTTCTTTCCGTGTTCGAATGGCTTTGTTTTTGTTTTCATGACTTTGTTGCGGCGAATGGTGCTTCTTAGAAAAATGTATGGGAATTGTTTTTATAAATTATTGCCAAAACTTACGAATTGATTTGGTATGTTACTTAAGGAAAAGTGTTCCTGGTTGGAAATAGAGTCGATTAAGACCAACTTGTTTTTTTTGACAAATGTCATTTTTTGGGTGAAACGTACTTTTTTTCAAAAAACTAAAAATGGCAATATTTTTTTCTTCAAAAGAAAACAGAAAGTTCCTCAGAACAAAACCTTCTAACTACAAAAAAAAAGGTAGCTACCTTTAAGGGGCCAAAAATTTGCCCCACCCTGTATATATATACATACCGGTATGATTTATATCGATACCAAAGATCCACAAGGTACCACGTCAAGATCAGTCGAACCGGTATTTGAAAATACCGGTATTTCAAGCCCTGGTCATGCCGAAACCTCACCCATAGAAGTGTCCTCTGGAGAACTCGTTGATCTTCTCCTTGGCGAGCGCGTGCAAGTTCTGGAACTCGTGCAGCGCAGAGAATTTCTTCACGTTCAGACCGTTAGGTGTTATTATGTCCGGTTTACGGTGCAGTAGATGCTCCGCTTCGTAGCCTGAAAGGTTAATGTAATCAAATAAACAACTGCTGGACAATACACACTGCATCATCTAGCCCCAAGCTAAGCAGGGCTTGTGTTATGGGTGCTAGATGTCTGTTATATATAGAATGCATTTACATTGATAGATATTTGTTTATTATTCAGAGAAATACCCAGAACACCCGTAACAACATTATAAAATTGATCAACATACATATTAATTTAATATAATACAATACAAAATTCTTTATTACACAAAAGAAAGCTAAAAGAAACAGATGTAAACATTAAACATAATAGTACAATGGAAGAAATCGCTGCTAAGCGATAAGGCCGCCCGCCTTATCGCTTAGCAGCGATTTCTTCCAGGCAACCTTTGAATGGAAAGAAATTTGAAAATTTAAGAAAGGCAGGGGTGCATACAACATAATACATAATAATAATTATTAAATATTCATAAGCAAGTAGAAACATAAATTAACATAAAAATACTTAATAAAATAGATAATATCTGATATTTAATGTTATTTATGTGCAAATTACAAGATTTGTTAAAACAGTTATATCGATTAAATAAATAAATAACCCACATGCCCAGCGTGAAGATTATGTCCATTAAGGCTGTGGTATGGGTCAAACTAACGCCGCCATCTATTTATTCTGCAAAAGACGCTGCTGACCGCCCCCCTGTATATGTCCCTAAGTCGTATTATTATCGTTACGAATATAATTTTATATTAGTAGTATTATAACTAACCTGTGATATCCGAGACGGTGGTAAAGATGTGCGTCATATGCGCCGCGGCTCGCTCCATGCAGTAGCGGTGGTAGATTTGACGCTTACCAGCCTCCTCATCTACTGAGAACTGAAATAAATAATAATAAATAAATAAATAATGCTAGACAATTCACTCAGCATTATCTAACCCCATGCTAAGCAGACCTTGTGTTATGGGGACTATATATCTGATACTATAAAACATTGTCATACAGCGGGGCAATGCAGCCAGCGTCATGGGCACGCTTCCGACTGGTATTGATATGGATCAGTTGAGCTACTTGTAGATTGTTTGCAACAGTCTGCAGTTAGCTCAATTGTTTCAATTGTAAATACTTCTATTAATTGGTTGTAATTTTCTTTACTAATGAAGTTTTATAACTGCCGACTGGTATTGATATGGATCAGTTGAGCTACCTGTAGATTGTTTGCAACAGTCTTCAGTTAGCTCAATTGTTTCAATTGTAAATACTTCTATTAATTGATTGTAATTTTCTTTGTTAATGAAGTTTTATAACTGATATACATAATACAATATATTACAAAGATAAATCTTTTTTATTACATAGAAAACGACCAGAACACACGAAATAAACATCTGCAGATCGTAAACATTAGTCACGAGGCGGGAATATAACCGCGTCGCAGACGGATCTCCACCCACTGTGCCACGGTGTTCGTCATAAAAATATCATTACATGCGCATACCCGACCCAAACTACCTACGAGTACGTTATCTTATTATTCCGTTGAACAAAGGAAATTTCAAAAATCCATCGTACAGTTTGTGATACCTATTATAAGCTTTTTTTAATGCCTCTGTAATAGTTTTATTTTATTTAGTTTAGGCAGTAAATCGAAGTTGCCCTTGGTGGACACCAAAATTTATTTTCGATTCTCTGCCTTAACTAAATAGAATAAAACGATTACAGAGGCATTAAACAAAAGCTTATAATAGGTATCACAAACTGTGCGATGGATTTTTGAAATTTCATTTGTTAAACGGAATAATAACATAAAGTCGGTGGCGGCGCTAGTTTAGGTCGGGTATGCGCCTTAAATTTTTTTATCGATTCTTTAGATCATCGTCATCATCATCATCAGCCTATATCAGTCCACTGCTGGACACAGGCCTCCCCTAATGAGCGCCATAGCGCCCTGTCTTCAGCTTGCCGCATCCAGCATCTGCCAGCAGTCTTTCGCAAATCGTCATCCCACCTGGTCGGATTCCTTAAATACCCTTGATTAATTTATTTGGACTTGTTTACCTTATCAAGGTTATTGTAGAAATCAGTGTTGCCCGCACACAGATATCTGCCCAGCAGCGTTGCGTGAGTTGTGAACACCGTCGCTACATCCACGTGGCGTACTCTGAAATAAACGATCATATTTTTATCAACTATGTGTATCTTGATAGATAGATAATACTAGTACCACAAACACAGATATCGAGTAGACGAAGTACAACGGCGGCCTTGTCGCTATGAGCGATCTCGTTCAGGCAACCTAGGGCCATCCCTAGGTATCAGTGTCATATAGGCATCAGCCTATATTAGTCCATCCATTCGTCCTCATCACCAGATGATGATGAATAAATACCTAAGCACGATAAGTCCGACGCCGGCCTGCCACTCGTGGAAATGCGCTACCACTCGCGGAGGCATGTCTGCGTAGCCCTCCGCTGCTTTGCGGAACTGTAACAAAACAAATGATGACAAAATAGGGTATTTTTAATCCATCTATGAAAAAAAAAATTGAGATAGCTTAAGTAGCTAATAGCAAACGGTAAATGTTAGTTGTTAGACGGTTATGTCTAGGTCATAAAGTTAAAAAATAAATTTTAAAATTCAATTCAAAGTTTTCAGTTTTTTTAGACTGTTTATAACACCATGAATTAATAGTTGGCGCAATGTTGTTACGTCATACGGCTGTGTAGGCAAATTAAAAAGTGTCAACTGTCATCAGTCAGGCTGTATCTTATGAACCGTGATAGTTAGACAGTTGAAATTTTTAAAGATGATGTATTTCTATTGTACTTTATTAACAAAGAAAAGCAACAGTCTGCAGTTAGCTGAATTGTTGCAATTGTAAATATTAGTTTTAATTTAATTCTATTATTTGATTGTAATTTCTATTGCCGCTAATGTATATACTAAAAACAGAATAAAATAAATATTTAAGGAGGCTCCCATACAACAAACGTAAATTTTTGCTTGTTTTTGCTCGATATTGATAACGGCAACAGGTAGATGCTTGAAATATTCACAGAATATTTAGTGATATATTTACTTTAAAAATAAATAACTAAATTAAAAAAAAAAACAAATATTTAACGGGGGCTCCCATACAACAGACATGATTTTTTTTTTGCCGTATTTATAGATAATGATAGGGAACCCTTCGTGCGCGAGTCCGGCTCACACTTGGCCGGTTCTATTTCAAAACAATCAAATTCTTTGACACTGTATTATCAATATTATCATGTATACCTCAGCTATGAAGGTGGCCACCATGAACCCGAGGATCACTGCGTCGTTGGCCTCCGAGTCGAGATGCGGAATGCCAATGGAGGTGGTGTCCCAAAGCTCCTGCTTGAACCCGTCCAGCTGCCACGCCGCTGAGCCGATATCGAAGAGAATGATCTGGGGGTTGCCGTCTACGAGCCATGTGCCGACATGTAGCTGAGGACAGAACAATAAATATATACTACTGGACCATCCGCTCAAATCCATCAGCAGCTCAAAGGATTAGCAAGCTGAAGTGGCAGTGGGCTGGCCATATCGCGAGAAGAACCGATAACCGCTGGGGTAAACGTGTTCTTGAGTGGAGACCGCGACACGGCAAACGTAGTGTAGGACGCCCTCCGACCAGGTGGGATGACGATTTGCGAGAACACTGCTGAACACTGAGAAGACTGCTGGCAGATGCTGGATGCGGCAAGCTGAAGACAGGGCGCTATAGCGCTCATTAGGGGAGGCCTATGACCAGCAGTGGACTGATATATGCTGATGATGATGATGACTGGACCATCCACAGCATCATCAATCCCAAAAGTAAGGGCCTTATCACACTGGCGATTCGAAATCGAGTGCAAAGCAAACGTTACGCAGCTCGCCGCGAGTTCACAACGAGCGCGCGCCGAACTCGCCGCAACACCGCTGGCGCGCAGCGACGAACCTCTTCCCATGCTTCCTTCGTAATCGCGGCTAGCTCGCTGTGCACCCGCGGCGTGTTCGCTGCGCATTCGCTTTGAATTCGCTTGCATCGTTCAAACGGAGCTTATGTTATGGGCACTGGATAACTGGTATTTTTCATCTATATACTACACATGGAGAATGAAAATTAAAACAAATGCGACGTCACCTTATACCCCTGACTCCTCATGGCGTTGACGGCGGCGGTAAGGGGGGAGTTGGGGGGAAACTCCGCCTCCTCCACTTCGGTTCTTGCGCAATGCTCTTTGTACGGTCCTAGAAGAAGCAATGGTTTATCATCACAGTTTTTGACGAAAATATAAATCAAAAAAATTCAAAATTCAATAACTTTATTTCTTTAGGCTTACAAAATAAGCACTTAGACAAGTCAAATTTTATACATAAACAGCTTAATAAATAGTAATTATTATCAAATAAGAAACAAAATGTTATTGATTTTGTTCGCTTCAATTTTTTGTCCACTAGTGGAAGAAGCGAAAAATAATATATAATAATAATAAATCAATCTGATTCGACGATCAGATAAAATCGGACATGTACGGCCGACTATAGTTTTACAAAAAATAATAAAACGTCAAGTGCGAGTTGGACTCGCGCATCAAGGGTTCCGTACAAACTCAGGACAGGAAAAGGACGGGACTAAAGAATGTCATTAAAGCATCAACCCCATCAACACCCACAGAATCGCTGAAGCGAAGCTGTCGTTGCTATAATCACCATACTTGGCAGACAGATTGGTCTTCGCATGAGGTGTCCAGATCCATGGGCTGAGTAGGGATCGATTCTTTCGCCGCGACCTCGTGGACCAGTATTCAACAGTATCACAGACCGATGCCACTGAGCGGAAGATGTGATACCTATGAATGTTTGAAATTCCTTATGCATTAAGTGCTACACGGATGGTCCGTACGCACGTCCGTTGTCCGGAGCTATCGTATAGAAATCAATTATTGCATTTAGTAGTGCACGGCCCGCGGAGCTTCCGTCCTTCCAGTCGAGGACCCTCGACATGGCATCTAATGTACGCGTTTAGTGCTCTGTGGACGCAGAACCTGCCCGGACGTGTTTGCGTACTACCGCAAACAAACTACAATGTCCGAGCCGTATCTGGTTCGTGGAGCACTAAATGGTCGACCGTACGGACGATCCGTACTGCGGAGCTCCGTACGGACCATCCGTGTAGCACTAAATGCACCCTTACCAAGAAGACAGTAGTTTTCGCCCATTTCTTCAGTCGAGACGTAAGCCTTGGACCGGATGACCGTGTAGATTCCACCAACTGAAGGAAAAAATCATTATTACAAAAGAGGCCGGGTCTGTGTTAATTGAAAATGCAATATTATTGTAAAACACTTTTAAAAGAACTCTAAATTTGTCAAAACCTAAGATCAAAATATCAAGACGATCTCTATGGCGCGGTGGGCGAAGGTCTGCCGGCGACGCAGGAGGTTGCGGGTTCGATTCCCGGGACAAATGTTTGAACGATCTGCAGAAATTTGTTCAGGGTGTTCTGGTCATTTTCTATGTACAATAAAAAAAACTATCTATGTAATGTATTGTATTATATGTACCTGTATCAGTTATCTAGTACCCATAACACAAGCTCTGCTTAGCTTGGGGCTAGATAATGCCGTGTCAATTGTCCAGTACTATTTATTTATTTATTATTTTCATTCGTGAAGATTTGTCATAATGTTGAACGTTGATCGTTCAACCATTGGTATAGGCAATTTCAAAATTCAAAAATTCAATAACTTTATTTCTTTAGGCTTACAAAATAAGCAAGTCAAATTTTATACATAAACAGTTTTATAAATAGTAATTATTATCAAATAAGAAACAAAATGTTATTGATTTTGTTCGCTTTTTTTTTGTTCACTAGTGGAAGTAGCGAAAAATAAACCAATAGTAAGTTTGTATAATGCTTAAAATGTAATACAATGTTATTCGCCTATCTAAGTCTAAATATAATGTGATTTAGATACAGGTCAATCTCACTAATCTCACTAATAAAGTAGCGAAAAATAAACCAATAGTAAGTTTGTATAATGCTTAAAATGCAATACAATGTTATTCGCCTATCTAAGTCTAAATATAATGTGATTTAGATACAGGTCAATCTCACTAATCTCACTAATATTATAAACGTGAAAGTTTAGATGAATGGATGGATAGATAGATGGATGGATGTTTGTTCCTTTATCACGCCAGAACGGCAAAACGGATCTGGATGAAATTTGGCACAGTGATATATTATAGTCTGGAATAGGACATAGGCTACTTTTTATCCCGGAATTCCACGGGAACGGGAACTACACGGGTGAAACCGCGAGGCGTTGCTAGTATTTATATAAAACTAAGCTTATGATTCACTAAATTCACTAAATTGCGTCGTTTTGCAATCGGTGTAGCCATTCTACGAACGGGCTAATTCTGCAATCCGGCGGCGAGATATCTACTATCATAATATTGTGGGCAAGCCAGGATTTAACACTTGTAATTTTAGCAAACGGCCTACATACCTGAAGACCTTATCTTAGACAAAAGAAGTGAACCAGTAATACAAGTTGCACCTAAGAAACGCATCTTGAGCAAATACAATAGGTGTTTTATTACTTACTACGTTTTGGCGCTAAGACCTAAATATGTTTTAAGACTTAAGACGGCGCCATTTTGTGAACAAGATAAAGTTAAAAACTACAACCCGACTACGTGAAAGTTATAAAAGTTTGAAACATTTACATTGACAAAATAGAATGACGTATCGGTCATATTTGATAGGCATAGAGTTGAAAATGAAAATAGGTCGTAGGTATTGTAATTTTTCTCTATGGGGCCTGCAGCCTACGGCTACCTAAACTTTAATACGCGTTTTGAAGGCTTATTCGGGGTCGGAGCCCTAAATCCTATAGCCTATAACCATCGGGGTATTGAGACGAATCAATCGATACATAATTTGTTGAAATCAAACCAGTAGTTTCAGCGCTACGTGGGAACAAAGAAATCGGCCACATACATACAAACATACAAATATACAAACATACAAACATAGGGTGCTAACCTCATAGCCCTCCCCTGTTGGTAGTCGGGTAAAAACGTAGGCATAGGATTTCGGGTCTTTAGGAGCGGGACAGAGCATAGGTAGGTACGTTTTTGGGACGGCGTTAACGCAAAAATCAAGATTTTGCTTATTTATAAGAAAACTACACAACAGAAGAAACTGTTAGCCTATTCTATGTCTGTCCTTTTCACAAAATGGCGCGCATTGCGGCCTCTTAAGGCCAGGATATTCGAATTTAGCCAATTTTCGATTCAATTTTAAACGATCAAATATCCTTTGTTTTGATTGGACTAAAATTTATGTTGTAGTTGGATTAACATTATTGATTATTCTACGGTTCAAAACACGATATTTATCACTTCACCTGATGATAAAAATTACGAAGAAAGGATAGTTTTTTGTTGTTTTTGTTGTTGTACTTCTAGTGTATCAACGTATTACTCTCAAAAAACATGTCAGAAAATAGGCAACGACGTTTAGAAGAATATTCTACGGTTAGTTTTTCTCAAAACCTTTTTAAATTTTGATAATAAGCAAAAACTTGATTTTTGGGCTTGCGTTGCTGTGCCCTGTCTCACTCTTGTGAACACAAAATTCTATGCCTGTCCTTTTCACAAAATGGATCGAATATCCTGCCCTTAAGGCGAATAGTAAGGCAAATGACCTTGGGCATGTCCGCGCGCCTGTATGCAGCAATGAGTGCTTGTTTTCGATTCAGCATACCATGTAGTACCCTAATCAACCAAATAATACGATCCTCTGCGGTTAGGTGACGTGTAACTGGTCAGGTTTGTATCACAGATTTTGTAGGTAAAAATACGTTATTACGTTTAATATCGTTATTTTGACTGCTTTTCGACGATAATGGACCGCCAAGAAATAGGTATTAACTATGTGAATCACTATACTGAATTCGGTACTGAAAAAGTGAGTTCGAAGCAACTAAACACACACTATAACTAACACTATAACAACTAAACTATGATTAACTGCAAATATTTGGGACCGCCAAGCACTTCTTCAAGATATATGTTACAGGATATATAAATTTCAAAACTCCACAATCAATGTTTTTGTCAGAAAACGGGTTCAAAAACACCTAATTTTCGTGTTTTTGCCTTCATACTCGCCTTAACCCGAAAGATCTTCCGAGATTCTTATTCCCGTGTATTCTATACGCAACTTACATTCCCTGTCCATTTTCTATCTTTACTATAAATATGTCTCAAGCTCAACACCGCGCATGTTATTTTTCTTTTTTAATTGTAATTTATTTACAAGCATTTCACATCGTTTCCAGCAGGAGTATATAATGGCGCCTAAATCTTACAAGTATTCTGACCTTTATTAGCAGCTTCCCATGCAGTCTCAAAAGTCCATCT
Source organism: Eupithecia exiguata (assembly GCA_947086465.1). Classification (NCBI taxonomy): domain Eukaryota; kingdom Metazoa; phylum Arthropoda; class Insecta; order Lepidoptera; family Geometridae; genus Eupithecia; species Eupithecia exiguata. The sequence continues at coordinate 5,445,704 of OX352254.1, forward strand.
GTTCTCGTCGCTGGCTGCTTGTCCCTTGTCCATGAACGACAGGAGATCATGCGTGGACTCGGCGCGGTAGAACCGCCTCGAAGATCTGTCACGCGACATTGTGATCTGTGAACAAGAGGTAAGGGTTAGAATTGTCTGAAACATCCAACTGCTGAAAAAGACTCCCCAAAGAAGGGTTTCGTTACAATTACAATCAACAATGCAGGGGCCCAATTCTGCTAACGAATCGCTATCTAATAAATAATGCTGGACAACACACAGCGTTATCTAGCCCCAAGCTAAGCAGAGCTTGTGTTATAGGTAGGTACTAGATAACTGATATACATAATATAATACAATACATAGATAGATATTTTTGTTATACAAAGAAAACGACCAGAACACCCTGAACAAATGTCTGCAGATCGTACACACATTTGTCCCGAGGCGGGAATCGAACCCGCAACCTCCTGCGTCGCAGGCAGACCTTCGCCCACCGCGCCACAGAGGTCGTCAAAATATCTAATATGACAATGGTATAGTCTCAGAACAGATAGATAGATAATTCTTTATTCACAAACAACTATAATCTAAATTAGATTGGTAAATAAAATAAAACCGGCCAAGTGCGAGTCGGACTCGCGCAGGAAGGGTTCCGTACCATTATCTATAAAAACGACAAAAAAATCACGTTTGTTGTATGGGAGCCCCCTTAAATATTTATTTTATTCTGTTTTTTAGTATTTGTTGTTATAGCGGCAACAGAAATACATCATCTGTGAAAATTTCAACTGTCTAACTATCACGGTTCATGAGATACAGCCTGGTGACAGACGGACAGACGGGCAGACGGACAGAAGTCTAAGTAATAGGGTCCCGTTTTTACCCTTTGGGTACGGAACCCTAAAAATGGCGGCCTTATCGCTTATAGCGATTTCTTCCAGGCAACCAAAACGGAACATAATAATTTACGAATTGAAGTTGCGACCAGCTGTCGTCGGATCCTTAAATACTCGATTCATCAAACGACTGTCAAAAATACTCAAATACCACACTTTTACCAGAAGACCTTGAACTCTACACGTGCAAAATTCAACCTTATTCCTTTTAATTAAAATGCAGTATTCCAGTTCCGTGGTGGGTTATGTTTGGTCGGCTGATAGTTTGCATATTACATACGTACTTACGTAATATACTCGTATGACATGTTTAAGATTCATAGGGCTGTCGCTGTTGTAGTGATGAGCATTTATACTACGAATGTTGTTTTTACTCGGAGATCAAGCTCCCTGACGCGTATTATGATAAGATAGTATTTTATTAATAATAAAAAACACAATCACAAACTTAAATACTAAAAAATTCATTAAGTCCGTGAATTTAAATAATTTATAGTCAGTATGTACATTGTTTTTATAATAATGTAAAATTATATTAATAAAAACAGATTAAGAATTAGGTATTTTATAATACACTAGTGGTCCGCCCCGGCTTCGCACGGGTATATTCTATAGCCTATGTTACTCAGTGATAATGTAGCTTTCTAACGGCAAAAGAATTTTTTGAAATCGGTCTAGTAGTGTTTTAAGTTTATTCGTTACATACAAAAATACAGATCTTTTCTTTTAATATTAGTATAGAAAAAAATATTATATAAAAATATGATACTTGTAAATAGATCTGATTATCTCTCTCTGATTAAAAAAAGAGCGTCAAAATATACAGAGCCACTCCCGGCGGACGGGATGGAGCCATTATATTAGAAGTTTAAGAAGAGAAAACTCATTATAAAGCAAAGTTATGTTTTTTTTTAATGCTATTAAATGTAAAACATGGGAAAAATTCAAAATTCAAAGTGCTTTATTTCCTTTAGACCTTACAGGACTCTTGGACACGTCACAAAAACTCAGATTACATAAGTAAAACTAAAAAATAAAGTGATCACTTTGATTTTTTGTCCACTTCAATCTTTTTAAGGTAAAGTAAAGAAGCGAACAAGAAACCTTTACCTTGTTAGAAAGTTAGTTTTCAAGCTTTTTTATCGTCTAGATAATCTGATATTTTATAATAGGCCTTTTTACAAAGGATGTGTTTAACAATTTGTTTGAATTTATTTATTGACAATTTTTGCAACTCACTTGGAGTTTTGTTGTAGAAGCGTATACATTGCCCTTTAAAAGTTACGTTAATCTTGTGTAACCTAGTTGTGGGCACAGCGAGTTTATTCTCACTTCTAGTATTAAATTTATGTATATCGCTATTTTTAGGGGACCGATTAATATTTTTGTGAGTGTACAATAAGTTTTCATAAATATATATAAACGCTTTACCTAATACTAACTTCGATTAAATCATGCCGTGGCATCAATAAATCGAAGCTACAAAAAACAACGACAACCCTAACCCTGTGTTTACCGCAATGTTTGGCGGATATTGGACATGTTCCAATATTTCTCTGTACTACGTGTAGACGAGACGTAGTAACTAAGACACACCTACGAACTGCTATTTAGGTAGCTATACCTAGCCAAATGTTATTCTAGGTTAATGTCAGGGGTAGTACTACACAGGTGTACACTTCGATAAAAGTAACAAGATAAAGTTAAAAACTACAACCCGACTACGTGAAAGTTATAAAAGTTTGAAACATTTACATTAACAAAATAGAATGACGTATCGGTCATATTTGATAGGCATAGAGTTGAAAATGAAAATAGGTCGTAGGTATTGTAATTTTTCTCTATGGGGCCTGCAGCCTGCGGCTACCTAAACTTTAATACGCGTTTTGAAGGCTTATTCGGGGTCGGAGCCCTAAATCCTATAACCATCGGGGTATTGAGACGAATCAATCGATACATAATTTGTTGAAATAGAACCAGTAGTTTCAGCGCTACGTGGGAACAAAGAAATCGGCCACATACATACAAACATACAAACATACAAATATACAAACATACAAACATAGGGTGCTAACCTCATAACCCTCCCCTGTCGGTAGTCGGGTAAAAATGAAAATAGGTCGTAGGTATTGTAATTTTTCTCTATGGGGCCTGCAGCCTGCGGCTACCTAAACTTTAATACGCGTTTTGAAGGCTTATTCGGGGTCGGAGCCCTAAATCCTATAGCCTATAACCATCGGGGTATTGAGACGAATCAATCGATACATAATTTGTTGAAATCGAACCAGTAGTTTCAGCGCTACGTGGGAACAAAGAAATCGGCCACATACATACAAACATACAAATATACAAAAATACAAACATAGGGTGCTAACCTCATAACCCTCCCCTGTTGGTAGTCGGGTAAAAAAGGAAGATACGGTACGTTCTACCAGCGCTCACTGAAAAACTCTACCGTGTTACAGATGAAATAATGATAAGGTATCGGATTATCAGAAAATTTACAGTTTGGTGTATTTACTTACGCGGGAAAATATGTGATGCCTTGGGCTTTGTTTTTTGTTTTGGAGCTATTTGTACACCTGGTGAACGAACACGAGGGCATTGTTGTGGTGTTTTAGTCGAAATCACACAAAATTATACGTCGTAGCAAGCACGCGCAACACAAACACCAGCGCCCGTGCCGCCGGTCCGACTATGACTGAGATAAGGGAACATAGTTGAACCTAACTTGAGCCATACACATTCGAGATGGTAATGCCTCATCTCCCTTTTTTACTTTAATCGAAGGGTGAACAGGATGGATTTTTTGTACGGGACAGTAAGGGCTGGTACCACTGAACCTAAACAGATCGGACCTGCGTATCCTGGTGGGAACACTAACAGGACACTGCCCACTAAACAAATACTTATTCACCATCGGAGCGACGGACAGCCCTCTCTGCGGAGGGTGCCTCAGTGACGACGAATCAGCTGCCCACGTAATCCTGGAACGCGCGGGAATAACAGCACAACGAACAGAAATCCTCAACTTGCCGAGGTCACTCCGCGAAGCCTGTGGAACCAGGCCAAAACAATTATTGCCAAAACTTACGATTTGATTTGGTAAGTTACTTTGGGAAAAGTGTTCCTGGTTTGTAATAGAGTCGATTAAGACCAACTTATTTTTTTTGGCAAATGTAATTTTTTGGGCAAACTGTACTTATTTTCAAAAAACTAAAAAGGACGATATTTTTTTCTTCAAAAAAAAATAGAAGGTTCCTAAGAACAAAACTTTCTAACTACAAATGGAACGGTAGCTACTTATGGGGCCAAAAATTTGCCCCACCCTGTATATATGTATTAATCTCACTAATATCTCACTAATTCTCACTAATATTATAAACGTGAAAGTTTAGATGGATGGATACATGGATGGATGTTTGTTCCTTTATCACGCCAGAACGGCTGAACGGATCTGGATGAAATTTGGCACAGAGATAGATTATAGTCTGGAATAGAACATAGGCTACTTTTTATCCCGGAATTCCCACGGGAACGGGAACTACGCGGGTGAAACCGCAAGGCGCTGCTAGTATATAAATAAGCACGTAAAAACACCTACTTGATTGATTATTTTGATCACTCAAGATGTTTATGATGCAGTGTACAGACGTAGACAGACGTACATGTGTGACGAAAGTAATCAAGGACGCAGGCATAGATATAGTAACAAAGGGCATCTCAGAATGTTTATTCACCGAAAACAGTAACTAAAAGCACTTTTAATCACTATTTTGGTGTTAAATTTAGAACACACCAATATATTCGACCTCCATCTCAATGCTGTACAACCTCCTTGCGCAAAAAATTACTCGATACCAACTCCTTGTAGTCATGGGATAAAGTATAGTACAACTGTTGAATAAAACGGATTTCTATCGAGGGCCATGAATCACTCGCGTCGTTCAGGATTCTAAAACTTTAATTTGTTTGGCAAAAGGGTTGATACCCAGTGCCTTTGCAAGTTACTGCAGTATCTATCAGCCAGAACCTTTAACAGACAGTTAGTGCTGCCCAGCATCCTGCGCTTTGTAGATGCTGTCTTATTGCGGATTACAGCATAAAAGTCCTTAACACATGCGACTGCAAACTAATGACCCCCAACAATCGTGATTCAGTCGTTAGAATCTTTCACTTGATCGTGATTCATCTATGGTCCTCGCTTTAAATCTGTCCTTTATTCACAATGATTTCAGTATTACGCGCCAATCACAAACAGCAGCGGGTGGGGAGTGGTCTCAATAGCTTGGCGGGCTTTTTTAATTTAGTATCCATGAAACGGTTTAAATCTTAAACGAAAAACATTCTGGTTCACCCTTTACTATACGCAGGTAATACAGAGTAGACGTACATAATGGTGTGACGTAGGTAATCAAGGACGCTCGTAGATAAAGATAATCAGAAAACGTATCAAAATCGTAAGAGCTAATCTTTAAGTATTTTTTTATGTGTTTAGTTTAATCAGATATGAATATTAGGTAAATAGTACGTAATCGAGGATCTATGTTCGACTGTTAGATGTATGTATGGTTTTTATTTTATTTAATATTAACTGCTGCCCGCGTCTTCGAACGCGCTTTTCAAGTCCTATGCTCTTCCCCGGGATATCATTTACGTCCCTGCCAAATTTTATCCAGATCCGTTCAACCGTTTAGGCGTGAAAAGGAAACAGACAGATTACTTTCGAATTTATAATATTACTAGCAGCGCCTCGCGGTTTCACCCGCGTAGTTCCCGTAGGAATTTCGGGATAAAAAGTAGCCTATGTCCTATTCCAGATTATAATCTATCTCTGTGCCAAATTTCACCCCGATCCGTTGAGCCGTTCTGGTGTGATTAAGTAACAAACATCCATCCATCTATCCATCCATCCATCCAAACTTTCACGTTTATAATATTAGTGAGATTATTCAATTCAATTTCAATTCAATTCGTTTATTTAAGACTAATTTATATAGTATGGACAGAACACTACCCAAAAAGGAGGTAGGTACACATACTTCAAAACTTCAGGGGGGAAGTCAAGAAGTTACAAAATATGTCAGTTTATCAACGAGATAGAGATTGTACTTGACTGATAAGTAGGGTTGCCAACCCTTCCGGAATGCTCGGGAGACTCCGGTAATAATTGTTTATCTCGGGAAGCAATAATATCTCCGGTTTTGGCCAGAATTAAACTTAGGTAAAGTTCGGTTAAAAGAACATACTACGTGGTTATCGAAAAAAGACGAGTTCACAGCAAAATGTACTATTATTGTATTATTTATTATGTATAATATCAGTTATCTAGTACCCATAACACAAGCTCTGCTTAGCTTGGGGCTAGATAATGCTGTGTGAATTGTCCAGCATTACTTTTTTTAAATTTATTTTTTTAGTAAAAGCGATATGTTTGAAAATAAAAATTATTAGTTATTTGATCCATTCCATGCCTTCCCTTCAATTTCCTCCCGGGTTAGTTCATTCGTTGGCAACCCTACTGCTAAGCCTTATCATAACTAACGCCATTGTCTTAATAGGAGTTAAACATTCGATGTCGATTGATAAGGGTACCGATACTAAATATTGTTCAGATTAATTTGATTTGAAGCATTAGTTGTGAATAAGATGTAAATTTTCAAAGTTTTGGGGGCATACTACGACGCCATTTTGTGAAAAGGATAGGGATAGAATTTCGCGTTCATAGGAGCGGGACAGGGCAGAGCAACGCAAGCATCATCATCTCTTGGTATTCTTTTATTTTATATTGATAGTTTAGGAGAAACATTTTAAACTAAGAAAACAGATGGTACTACTTTGCACTATTATTTCTGATATATAAAAGTTTTTTTTTTTTTCATTTTTGAAACGAAGGGTATCGGCCTTATAGGTATCCCGTAAACTATAATTTTTTTTTGAAGCCATTTTTTTTTAAATAACGAAGAAAAAAGGTTTTAACGTAACCCAATAACCACGCCATAATAATAAGTCATTAAAATCAGTATCTCTATATGCTTATGAGGCTGGTATCAGATAGAGGATAGGGTAGGCACGTTTGATAAGTCCAGATACCATGTGACCAAAGCCACGGCCAGTAGGTCGTGTAAAGACCTTGAGAGTAAGACCGAGCGCCATTGATAAGGTCCAGCTGATATCCACGTTTATTAAGATGGCTGAATATTAGGCTGTCAACATGCGCGTTATCTATCTTATCACAGGTTCATTATATACACGCATGGCACAGTGTGTGAAAGACAGAAGGGCATGAATGATTTTATTTATTTATTGCCTTTCTGCGAAGCTCGGGATGGGTGATTCTGTGTGAATTGTCCAGTAATAAATATTTTTAAACTTACGCGATCTGAACACATATTTATAAATACTTTAACGGGTATTTATCGCGTTTAATTACCTTATTTTCCAGACTTTTCGACAGGTATACTCGAGTACGCCAGTCATCCCGTGACCACGGCAGTGTGTAAGCCTGTCGAAACGTCGGGAAAATAATGTAATTAAACGCGATAAATACCCGTTAAATAGTATTTATAAATATGTTGTCCAGTAATATTTAATTAAAAGCTGTTGTACGCGCTTTTCCAGGATAAACAGCAGCCTTATTTCCGTCCCCGGGATACCGTCTACCCTGCCCAAATTTATTAAGATGGCGCATTGCGTGCCATTTTGTGAAAGGATGGGCATATGATTTCGCGTTCTAGCGGGACAGAGCATGCGTTTTTGGAACGGCGCATGTGCAAAAATGAATTTTTTGCTTATTTACAAGAAAAATAATAATCCCACTAAGGTTTTTATTTATTATAGTACTCTGGGTAATTTCTAAGAAATTAATAAATCCCAAAAATCAAGCAACGGCAAAACCTCTCGTCAAAGAACTAAATGTAAATTTGGTCTTTGAGCAGAATTGGATAACTTCATTGTTTCCTCTGTAGGTGGCGCTGACGGCGTAAGTGCCGAAAGAACTCCCAAAGATTTACGGGTCGACTAGATAAGATCACGTAGCTTAGTTGGAAAAAGAGCAACCCTGCGCTGAAGGGGAAGGTGCGGGTTCGAATCCCGTCGAGATCGTAAATTTTTGGGATTTATTAATCCCACTAATATTAAGGATTACGTGATTATTAAATTTTTTTTTAATACCTAGATATTTTTTTAGTATGTATAGGAAATACCCAGAACACACGGAACAAATATTTGTCCCAAGGTGGGAATCGAACCCGCAACATTCTGCGTCGCAGGCGGACCTTCACCCGCCGCGCCGCGCCACATCAATAGTCGACTGAAAGATGAAACGTAAAGGAGGGACGTGATTTACAGTTATAGATGGTTTGCTTTATCTAATCATGCATGAGTTACAATAATAAGCAAAAAAATTCAGGCCACTTAACGTTACATTGGCTTTACACGCAATCATTGCCGACCTCTATGGCGCACCGGGCGAAGGCGCAGGATATTGCGGCTTCTATTCCCGTTTCGGAAAAAAAAATGTTTATACGATCCGCAAATATTTGTCCTGGGTGATTTCTAGGTATAATTTGAGTGTATATCTAATGTATCGTTTTATCAGTTATCTAGTACCCATAACACAAGCTCTGTTTAGCTTGGGGCTAGATGATGCTGTGTGAATTGTCCAATCTCACTAATATTATAAACGTGAAAGTTTAGATGGATGGATGGATGGATGTTTGTTCCTTTATCACGCCAGAACGGCAAAACGGATCTGGATGAAATTTGGCACAGAGATAGATTATAGTCTGGAATAGGACATAGGCTACTTTTTGTCTCGAAATTCCTACGGGAACTACGCGGGTGAAACCGCGAGGCGCTGCTAGTATTATATATATTCATTAAGGGGCTATACTACGACGCCATTTTGTGAAAAGGATAGGCATTGGATTTTGCGTTCATAGGAGAGGGACAGAGCAGAGCAACGCAAGCCTAAAAATCGGTTGATTTTTTATTACCCGACTACCAACAGGGGAGGGTTATGAGGTTAGCACCCTATGTTTGTATGTTTGTATGTTTGTATGTTTGTATGTTTGTATGTTTGTATGTTTGTATATTTGTATGTTTGTATGTATGTGGCCGATTTCTTTGTTCCCACGTAGCGCTGAAACTACTGGTTCGATTTCAACAAATTATGTATCGATTGATTCGTCTCAATACCCCGATGGTTATAGGCTATGGGATTTAGGGCTCCGACCCCGAATAAGCCTTCAAAACGCGTATTAAAATTAAGGTAGCCGCAGGCTGCAGGCCCCATAGAGAAAAATTACAATACCTACGACCTATTTTCATTTTCAACTATTTTGTCAATGTAAATGTTTCAAACTTTTATAACTTTCACGTAGTCGGGTTGTAGTTTTTAACTTTATCTTGTTAATTAGGGCATTATTTGAAAAAAACGCAACATATAAAATGTTCTTTACACTTAGTTCAATTACCATGCTTAATCTCAAGATCTTAACTTCTGTATTTATTGAGAAATTAAGGTTTTAGTAAAAATTAAGAGGTATTTAACTTTTTTCTATCGAGAAAATTTTAAAACTATCGTTCGTATGTTTCGAGAAAAATAGAGTAAGTCCTGAACTTTACCATAAATAAATTTCAAAGTTAAATAAATAAATAATGCTGGACGATTCACACAGCATTATCTAGCCCCAAGCTAAGCAGAGCTTGTGTTATGGGTACTAGATAACTGATATACATAATATAATACATTACATATTTAGATATTTTTTACTATACATAGAAAACGACCAGAACACCCTGAACAAATATTTGCACATCGTACAAACATTTGTCCCGGCGGGAATAGAACCCGCAACCTCCTGCATCGCAAGTGGACCTTCGCCCACCGCGCCACAGAGGTCGTCAAATATTTAGTACTTTGGAAGTTATGGACATCCGGCGGAGTTGATTTGAGGTAGTATAGACTCTTAACATTTATTTATTTCAGGTCCGTATTTTCTCAACTTACTGTATTTTATCACACTACGTTCACTATCAAAACGTGATATAATAGTGTAAATGTACAAATAAACATAGTATTGTAATATTTATTTTACAAGCATGATTGATTTACACATGATTGTCATCTTACTTACTATTATTACGAGCTTTTACATACGAGAGGATAAACTTTAGAGACAGAAGTCTATATAGACATATAATTTATTCATAAAACATTGGTTACATAACTTGGTTAGTAGCTGGTTAGTGCCTTAAAGCCTATCTTAGGTTTGTCACTGAGTTCTCCTTAACATTTAATGCACCCTGACTACTGTAGTTTACATACAATAATAATGACATTAAACTAGCATTAAAGTTGTTAATGTTGATGATAACCAGTGTGTAAACAGTAAATAACCATTCATGACAGTATATCAGTTATCAAGTACTCTTAAGGGGGTACCATACGACACCATTTTGTGACAAGGATAGACATAGGATTTCGCGTTCATAGGAGCGGGACTGGGCAGAGCAACGCAAGCCGAAAAATCATTTGATTATTTATTAATAACGGACATTATTTGAAAAAAAAACGCAAAATACAAAATGTTCTTTATACTTAGTTCAATTATCATGCTTATTCTCAAGATCCTAACTTCTGTATTTTTTGAGATATTAAGGTTTTAGTAAAAATTTAGAGGTAACTTTGCGATTTTTTTCTAACGAGAAATTTTTATGGAATCGTGTTTTCGAAACATGTGATCGAACTTTACCAATAAATTTAAAAGTTAAATATGTAGTAGGAAGATATGGAGGTCCGACGGAGTTGATTTAGGTGAACCAAGCGTGTATGCTTGTCAAACTAGATCTGATCGGACTAGATCTCAGTACTCACGGGATTCCCGTGGTTAAAATGAATTGAATTACATAAAATTCTACATTTTTTCCTTGGTTCCTTCAACATGAAAACACGATTAAGAAAAAAAACATGAAATTGCACTGTTTTGCACATAATTTGGTAAAGATCTTAGGAACCCTGCAGTCTATTGAAATAACGTATCTTTTGATTCATAGGTTATTACTAATTTCTTGGTTCCTTCGGATAGTTTTTTCATAAGTTGTGTAGTATTCTTGTAAATAAGCAAAAACTCCAAAGATATCCCTATTCGGATTAGGGCCCTGCTTACTTTGGGGCTAGATGATACTGTGGGTATGTACAGCATTATTTACTTAAATAATGTTCTTAGCTAGCTTAAAATGCTTGGAGACATAAGAATCACTATACAGTTGTCAGCTTGTAGCAGATCCTGACTGCATCAAGCTGCCTGTGTTAGGTATGAAAAGGTAACAGACAGACAGAGTTACTTTTATATTTATAATATTAGCATGGATGTTACTAATTCAGTTTAGAGATTAATTTTGGTGTTCAGTGTGATCCTCTTTTTTTTTTTTTGTATACTGGAGGCCTAGAGTTGAAACATCAGAAAAAACAAAAGAGAATCGCTCCAACTTTTAGAAATTATTTAAAGTTATCAGGCTTCTCTATTGCTTACGTGGTCAGTACTTGGCATATCGTAAGTATAGTATTTATTAATTGCAACAATACACTTCCTGGGCCCACTCCACGGTACTTCAATGTTTAGTTGTACCATTCATGGTACTAGCGATACATCAATTTTTATGATGGTACTAAGTACTGATCCTAAATAGTTGTCACTAGTACCATTAATGGTACTAAGGATACAAAGCTGTGTCACTTGTACCATTAATGGTACAAATCAATGGTACTTGTGACACAAAGGTCAATTATTTGGTTACAAATTATAAAATTCTAGAGATACTTCTATATCTCTTCTACAAATTTTGTGAGGAATTCATAAAAAGAGGAACTGCTCTCCCTATTATTCAAGCAGTTCCTCATTACTTATTTACTTATTGAATAGGACATCCAACATGAGATCACAAAGCTAGATTCTATTAACAATTTAAGGGTATTATGTCTATGTGTCTCTTTAGAATAGGACAACACAGTATGCACATAAAAAAATAAACACTAGGCATACCATAATTATCTACTCATTAACAAAATTAAATTAACATAGCTTTAATCGGCAGAATATCGAGGTGTATACATTATTTGAAAGAGCGCTATAATGATTACCTCCTTCAGAATCGAATTGATCAGATCTAATTTTAATTAGGTACTTAAGTATCACATATTTTGGTTATTTTATTGTGTAAAATGTTTTGTGATCCTTTCGCTGGGAGTCCTAATAAATATACCTACATTAGTGTAAGTGTGTAACTAACTAAAAAAACTTGCAAAACGACAAAACCTCGGACGATAGTTCCGATAGCCAATAATACGACTTTTGTAGATAACAAACTTTTTGTGCGGAACGATATTTACAACTAGCGATAATAGAAACTATTTTTATCCTCGATCTTGAATGAAACGTGCGCGTACGACGATTTGAATACAATTTACTCACCAAAAAGTTGACGCAGAACGCCGCAAAACAGTTTCCTTGACAGAATCACACGTTTTTACACAGTTCTAGCACTGTAAAATCTTCCAGCCACGTGGTTGGTAGTTGTTTTATTCACTAAATGCAAGTTTCGATGTAATTTCGATAATAATTACTCGCAAAACATGTCTACGCGGGTAGGAATTTGAAATGAATTAAATTTTTCTTTGACAAGACGTCTTGGCCGTCAAACGTGTTTTTGTGAAGGTCACCTTGATGGGACAGAAGTAGTGATGGGGTAAACTATCGTTGGTAATATGGTCGATGATTGACTCTGTACTGTATTTCTTTAATCGTTTCGTTATTCAATGCACGCTTGGATATTTTGTCGTAAAGGTATTTTTACCCACCCGCACATGGGTTTAACAGGTCAGGGTTTCTAGCGGACTAGCGCTAGTAACCCTGACCTGTTAAACCCAGGGACCGCTAGTAGCGGTTCCTGTCCGGAAAAAAAATCATGCAGGTTGTAGTCGTACCTACATAGATCTGTAACATTATTAATACATCTAAAAAATAACTAACATTTAAGTCAAGTAAAATATCGTTTGTTCGAATTTCTGAACAGTAGAACAGTAGGACATCACTTGCTGATCTTTTTTGAGTTGCCATCTGCAAATTGCTTCTTACTGTTTTGGTAGTTTTTGTGGTAGTTTCTTTCTACCTAAGCAGCACACGTCATTGTACGTTCACGACGACGACGACGACGACGGCGGCGGCAGCTGAAACTGCGTTGTATGTAGGTTCTCTTAATCGACTCTTAAGACATCCATGGGCACCGAGTAGGTGGGGACGATTATTACGCCGCCACACGGACTGCTAGTGGTAGGTATCTACCTAGAGTACCTACCTACTAATTTTCATGTTTTATAAAACAGGTACTTCATAAGAAAGGTCTCACCAATAATAAGTAGTACCTACCAACCTACTTGGAAATGTTATCGACGACGACGCGACGCACTGGACACTCAACTTTAAGCTTGGGCTATGGCTTGGGTCTAGGAGTAAATAGAACGAACGAACGCGCCTAATAGCTGTGCCCTAGCAGGGTGCATGCTTGATACAATTTATTTTAAGTCCTGTAAGCATGTTACGCAATAAAATATTCATCATAGTTATCATGTTTGTCCGCGCAATGCACAATGTTAGTCCACAGCACAGCCTCTCCGAGTGAGCGTCATAGCACCCTGTCTTCAGCTTGACGCATCCACAACCTGCGAAAGACCTGCAGACTTTCTCATGTCGTCACCCCACCTAGCCCGAGGGAGTCCTTCACTATGTTTACTGCGTCGTGGTCTCTACTCAAGAACACGTTAAACGCAAAGGATTTAGGTTCTTCGCGAGATATGGCCGGCCCACTGCTAATTATTAATAATACTTCAGTTTGCTAATTATTAATAAAATGTTATGAAACTTAAATTCCCCCTTTATTTAAGGGTATGATTCTTGTTTTTGCATGTCATAAATATACATAAAACACCTCCTTTATGAGTTTAAAACATTACTATTATTATCAAAACAAGGTAACATGTGATTTTGCTTAGCAAAACTTATAAAACACCTCCTTTATGGGTTTAAGACAAAAATCGTAGCAGCCTGCACACATACCTACTCCTACAGAATGTATATCAGATACATGTTCAGTTCAGACTTCAAGCATGTTCAATCAGTTTACTCAAGACAAAATAAAAGCATCAAGTTGCTTGTTTCAAACGTTTTATTTGTAATACACTGTAACACTGTACACTATAAACATATTACTATTATTATCAAAAAAAGGTAAAACGTGATTTTGCTAAGCAAAACTTATATAACATCTAATCTAGACTCAAAGGCGGACTTGCGTCAAAATCTTCAGCAAAATGATCTATAGATTCACTTTTATTTTCTTCAAAATTTAACTTCACTGGTACACTTTTCTCATAAGTCCTTTTCATTGATATAACTGGACTCCTTGGAAAAGCTTTTGGACTATCTTTGGGTAAATTATTTACAACGGCAACACTGTTTTGAACATCAGGTGAAGCCACGTTATCTGATGCTAACGGGCTTTTGTACGACCTTTTCGCGTTGATAGATTTGTTTATGATATTGATAGGGCTTAGTGGAGGCGGTTCTCCATACATTTTGAGCCTCGATATTTTTTCATTAACTTTTTTCTTCCTCTGCAATGTGTTAGGCGATAGCTCTTGAGTGTCTCGTTTGAAAGTGGACTCAAAATCTAATCCAGTAAGGTTTAGATTAGCATCTTCGTTTCTATTTAGTTTTACACCTATTGGTGTGTCTATGAACATTTTGTTTCTAGTGAAACTATGTTCGCTTTTATTAAACCTATATGGAGATTCGTTTTCGTTATTATTAAGGCATCTTATGGCAATGTAATTATTCTTAATAGCTATACAATCATCACAGAACTTTCTTCTATCCAAACTATACATTTTCTTGCTCAATTCATCCACAACATCTCTAGCATGGAGATTTCTGGGCGTCTTTGTAAAACTCGAGAACTCAGTTACCCGAAACTGTGGAATATTCCTCCTGGTGTTGCCAGCTCGCTTCTGCAAATTCGCACACGCGACTATCTGGCCCGTGTCTAAAATATTTTCGAATCCGAACTTTTTTATGCCTCCCCAGAAGTTGATGCTGATTATATTTTTATCGATATCAGCTAGGTAGACATTTTGGAAGTTATTGTTCGATTTTATTTCCTCGTGTGGTGGTTCGATTAAGAACACGACTCCTGCGGTATCGATTTCGTTGTATTCTGTGTTCATTGAAGGATTGTCGGCCACTTCACTAATTCTGTAACATTTTCGTTGCAATGCTGGTGGGTTGTCTTTGCTTTTTGTTTGTCTGAACATGGTCTGCCTGCCCGCAGTTATTTGTAGCTCAGAATATCTGAAAAAGAAATTAAATATAATTTTTTAAAGGTTTATAATCTGAAATAATAGGATATATACCTGTGACCTCAACAAGGCTGATTATTTATATTTTTATGCTCTATTGTTATAGAAATATATCTGCATATTTATTTTTATATTTTGTGATGTTTTTATAGTGAAATTCAATAATTAAAAAGAAGATATTCCAAAACTCAATCGCAAAATTTCTATGGCCTATATCCAGCAGTGGACTACTATAGGCTGATGATGATTAAGCACAAAATTTCTAAACGTGACGTCACCGTCCACCATATTGTCATTCAAGCTTTTAGCGGGATATCTTTTTTTAAAGAAAGAAAGAAAATTAAATATTTATAAAACACAACACACAAACAACCCACACGATGATCACCCGAAACTGAAAGCAGTTTCATTTACAGTTTTTTCTTTACTGATATAAAAATGTGTGGTTGTTATATATTTTTTCGGTAATGTAATAACATCAAAACTTAATCGATAAAAAAATTAAACAGCAGTTATCTAGTCTAGTACCCAAAACACAAGCTCTGCTTAGCTTGGGCTAGATGATGTACGGATTGTCCAGCATAATTATCATTTCTTTTACCTCATAGCGGTAGGCACAGCGTTCATAATTTCGATGCTAGCGCCCTCTCTGAACAGATCTAAGACATCTTCATTTGGCTTCCAAATTGACAGCATACCTGGAAAAAGTTTTTATGCATTAATGTTGCCAACAAACACCAAAAATAAATCAAAGTCGGCTCATTGGATTGGGTTATTATTATTACTAATCTTATTGAAATTTGTCAGGGAGGTAAATGGTATCCCTCTCGCAGACAAACAAATATTTGCAGAGCGTACAAACATTTGTTCCAAAGCGTGAATCGAACCCGCAACTCCCGCGTCGCAGGCGAACCTTCGCCCCCCGCGCCACATAATAATAAAAAGTCATCTATGTCGGTGCCCATTTATCTCACTGCCAAATTTCATTAAGATTTGTTCAGCCGTTTAGACGCCGTTTAGATTAGAAAGGTAATAAACAGACAGCGTTACTTTCTAATCTATATACTAATATTATAAAGAGGAAAGACTTGTTTGTTTGAATTGAATATGCTTCGAAACTACTGGACCCATTTGAAAAATTCATGCACCATTAGAATCCTACATTACCCCTGATGAACATAGGCTATAGAATATACCCGTGCGAAGCCGGGATGGACCGCTAGTTTATAATATTCATCATCATCAGCCCATATCAGTCCACTGCTGGACATCTTCTCACTAATATTATAAACGTGAAAGTTTAGATGGATGGATGGATAGATAGATGGATGGATGTTTGTTCCTTTATCACGCCAGAACGGCTGAACGGATCTGAATGAAATTTGGCACAGAGATAGATTATAGTCTGGAATAGGACATAGGCTACTTTTTATCCCGGAATTCTACGGGAACGGGAACTACACGGGTGAAACCGCGAGGCGCTGCTAGTAGTTTATAATATTAGTATGGATTTAATACCTTTGGACACTCTTCCCCCCTCGTCTTCAACAATCCTACCCCTGGCCAGCGTCACAACGTTTCTTGTAGACAATCTATCTTGTATCCTCTGTTGCATGGTGTCAGCCATCTTCTGTCTCGTTTTACTTGTATAGTCTTGTAGAAGGTGCACTTGGGATGATGTTAGTTGTGCCTGCGAAGGTAAATTACATAATCAATTACCTACCGGGGGTCGAAAAATTGCCAAAATCGCCTCACGTAATCAATGGATGCCTCCTTAGGCGTGAAAAGGTAACACACTGACAGAAAAGTCAAAAGTCAATAACTTTATTTCTTAGTTATGTTTTGTTTAGTAGGCTTACAAAAAAGCACTTAGACAAGTCAAATTTTATATATAAACAACAACTTTATAAATAGTTATTATCAAACAAGAAACAAAATGTTATTGATTTTGTTCGCTTCAATTTTAGGAGAGAGACAGAGTTAGGTACTTTCTAATATAATACAATACAAAAATGCTTTATTGTACACCATAAAATAACATTACAAAGAGACATCACATAAGATAAGTACAATGGGCGGCCTTATCGCTAAGAAGCGATCTCTTCCAGGCAACCTTTGTATATAAGTATACATTTAAGTGATATCACACTAATATGATAAATGCGAAAGGTAGCCCTTAGTTGGCTATTCTGATATCCACGGACTGAGTTGAAGGGGTTGATTCTAACGCAGCGACTGCCACCACAGGTACTATTAAAATCTCACTAATATTATAAATGTCAAAGTTTGGATGGATGGATGGATGTTTGTTATTCAATCACGTAAGAACGGCTGAACGGATCTGGATGAAATTGGGCTCAGAGATAGATTATAATTTGGAATAGACCATAGGCTACTTTTTATCTCGGAATTACCACGGGAACGGGAACTACGCGGGTGAAACCGCGAGGCGCTTCTAGTAGAGTTATATATCAAGTGGGTCGAAATACCATACCCTGAATTCCATGGGATCTCTGCTGCGCTTCATCATCTTCGCAATTTGAGAGCCGCTGTCGGAGCACCTCCGTTTGCCGGAGTCTTGAACCTCCGAGTCTTGAGATTCCTGAAATATTATACAAAAAAAGCTTTGGCATGTTATGTGTACGGTTTATGTGAATAGCAAAATAAATATATGAATAGCGAGATTTAATATTTCTATTCTTTCTATCTAAAAAGTCATTGGGGCAGAAAATGCCATCCACCCCATTGACTTGTGTAATGGGGCGGATGGGATTTTTTTCCCAACCGCCCCATTGATGGGGAGGTTAATGGGGTGGTTGGGAATATATCGGTTTCACCATACATACCTAAACTAAATAGCGCACGCGTCATTTTGCACGCGCTGCATTTTACCTCTAACCGTCGTATTTTTATTACTTACATACTTCAGTACTTGACCTAATATTACGCGAGACACACTTATCAAAAGAAGATTTGCCACCTTATCTTTGTACTAAACATCTTATATTAAACTTAACTTTAACAGTGAATCTTGTGGTCGTGCTCATTATAACTGAGAAGAGAAGTTAAGTAAAATATGTAATGAATTAACAGTAAGAATTTGACCTTTTTTAAGTGTAAATTTTTGTATTTATGGAAATAAAGAATTTTTGATTTGATTCTTTTGATATGGAAGTACAAAGTGATCTCGCTCAGGCACTCCATTCCAACCGGTTATCTCTATAATCTCACCTGATCAGAGAACTCCTTTTGCACTTCCTCGTAGATCCTCTCCATCATCAGCTCCCTGTCAGCTTCGTACTTCATCTGGTGTAGGTGTTCTAAGCGCTCCGAACGGGTTACTGCAAAAGAAACGGAAATACACTCTTCCATACTAATTCTACTATTATCTACTAATATTATAAATGTGAAAGTTTGTATGGATGGATGTTTGTTACTCAATCACGCCAGAACGGCTGAACGGATCTGGATGAAATTTGGCGCCGAGATAGATTATAGTCTGGAATAGCATATGGGCTACTTTTTATCCCGGAATTTTCACGAAAACGGGAACTACGCGATCATCGAGTTAAAGTCCATATTAGAATGCATATTTTTTTGAGTAGATGCATTTGATTAATATGTGCAGAACTTTACCGGTACTCCCATCTTCAAACCGCTCGACATACAAAAGCGGGTAGACCCTCGTTACAAACACACGCATCTTGCTGATTCTGCCGCCGTCCACTTTGACAGATGACAGGTGAGACAAGATGGCGGCGTGCGTGTAGCCCAGCTTGGAGTACCACGGCGCCGGGCGGGTGGAGTTGCCGGAGATTTTAAGACGTGCGGCTGATGTGTCCTAGGAAAATAAGAATAAATAAATAAATAAATAATGCTGGACAATTCACACAGCATTATCTAGCCCCAAGCTAAGCAGAGCTTGTGTTATGGGTACTAGATAACTGATATACATAATACAATACATAGATAGATATGTTATACAGATATATTATAGAATGTTTTAATACAGCGTCTTAAAAGCTTTGACGATCTTTAACGTATATTTTTTAAATTTCTACTTCTGTATATTTGACGACCGAGCTGGCGCAGCGGGCAAAGCTCTGCTTGCGACGCAGGAGGTTGCGGGTTCGATTCCCACCTCGGGACAAATGTTTATACGATCGTTTTGTGCGATCTGCAGATATATGTTCTGGGTGTTTTCTATGTATAATAAAAAACTATGTATTGTACATATTAAGTTTATCAGTTAACTAGTACCCATAACACAAGCATTGCTGCTTAGTTTGGGGCTTGATCATGCTGTGTGAATTGTCAAGTATTGTTAATTATTTATATTTATTTATTTACCTCCCAAGGCGCCATGCCTTGATCACAGTTAACTAGCTCAGCTCCCGAAGTAACAATCTTACTGCCGACCACTATTCTGCCGTCTGCCACTAGTTTTGACAGCATCCTGTCTATGGTCGCCTTTATGAAGTACCAGCCGTCGGTGAGGAGAAGCTCTATGTTGTCTGTGGTTGTGGCACTGTGAACAAATCGGACTTTTAGTAATAATGCAAAAAAATGGATGGATGTTGGTTACTTCTTTACGCCAAAACCACTGAGAGGATGGGACTGAAGTTTTGAATCCAAACTAATAGTAACTCTGTCTGTCTGTCTGTTACCTTTTCACGCCTAAACAGCTGAATGAATGAATGAAATAGTTTATTAGACATACAAACTACACGCAAATAGGTACAATTACTATAACTAAATTTAAATACAAACAGAATAAACCAGGGTAAAGTACAAACACAGAGACGCTACTTAAAGACCTACAGTCTATTTCAATTTCATTTATTTGCTTACATGTACGTACAATTCATTCTTAGTCTATGTGAATGGCTAGGTGTAGGTGGTCAGTACATGCACCCTGTAAGGGCACTGCAAAAATTAAGGCTCTTTATACAATAATAGTCGATTGAATATGAAAGAAATGTCAAACTATTAATAAAAATTTAAAATTGGAAGTAACATTAATTTTGCAAGCATAATAGAACATAATTTATATTTATTTATGATACTAATTTACATTCATACACAAATTTGATAATTTAAAACTTATACTAGAGCAACCCTGCGCTGAAGGGGAAGGTGCGGGTTCGAATCCCGTCGAGATCGTAAATTTTTGGGATTTATTAATTTCTTATACTAGTATTCAGAATGTCAGTTATTTAAGTCTACTAGCTAAAACTACTAAGACGCAGTTAAAAACAGTGGGCACTAAGCAGCTCATCCGTGGGTTGGTGCATATAGCGTGTGTAGCGCTGAATGGATCTTAATGGAGTTTGGCAGGGAGGTATCCCGGAGTCGGACATAGGCTACTTTAAAAGCGTATGTGAAGTCGCAGGCAGTAGCTGGTTTAGATATTGACGACCTCTGTGACGCGGTGGGCGAAGGCCCGCTATAAATGTATTGCATGAAATTAATGTTATTGTAAAATTCCATTTGACAATGTAAAAATAAAGTTAACTGTTTTGCAGTGCCCTTCCAGGGTTCATGTATGTACCTAGTGATAACCAATTACCTTAGAAATAAGATGGAATGTACCTACATGCAAGCAAAAATAAATGAAATATGAAATAATAATAAATAATGCTGGACAATTCACACAGCATTATCTAGCCCCAAGCTAAGCAGAGCTTGTGTTATGGGTACTAGATAACTAATACACATAATAAAATACATAGATAGATATTTTTTATTATACATAGAAAACGATCAGACAGAACCCCCTGAACAAATGTCTGCAGATCGTACACACATTTGTCCCAAGGCGGGAATCGAACCCGCAACCTCCTGCGTCGCAGGCAGACCTCCGCCCACCGCGCCACAGAGGTCGTCGTCATACTATTTCTTATTTGTTTCTATTATATTATTATCATTTTCTTTGTTTACAGAGCTTGTTTTACGAAAACCAGGTAACTAAGATTAACTTTAAACTCTGTTTAATAAAAAAAAAAAAAAAAAAAAATAGATTCAGGCGTTACCTTGCGGAAATCCATTGCAAAATATAAGGATGAAAATATTTAGTGCCACTCCGAGCTCCGCGCGCCAAGATACTTGGCGCGCGGAGCTCGGAGTGGCAACATCTTTGGTGGGACTCTGCCGTTGTTGCTTGGCGCTCTCAGTGTTAAGGTCGAGTATTGTGGTGTCCTGATGATGTCTCGTGGAGAGACGAAACTAGTTGACGTCTTGCTTTGATAGGTATTTTTTCATTTTGTAGTTGGCGTCGTTTTCTTCTACGGCGCGGACTACATTTTGTTGAAGCTTGTCGGAGAGGGCTTTTTTCGCGGAATTGTTACTAAATATTTTCATCCTTATATTTTGCTCTGTTTAATGTAAAATCTTTTTACAAAATGTTTAGAATCTAGCTCCAGCATCATTTGCATATTTTGGAGCTGAATTGTTGATGATGAAACGCGAAATTGTCTAACATTTTATCTTACCTGCTTACACTTGCGCCGTCTACGTACACCCCAGCGACGCACAGGACCATAGTTTTTGTAGGCACATCATCCTTTTCTAATATCTTTCTAAAGGCAGATCTCTCAGCGTTGTACAACTCTTTGTCGTATCTATACTTTAGTTGGTCTATGACACTTTGTACTGTACATTTGAAGTTGAATTTTATTTCGTATGATAGCAGTTTCCATAGTATAAGCTTTATATGGTTGTCTAGCCACCCTTCTGGTACAAATTTTTTGTTCACAGCACTGAGAAATATTTCTTTTAGTTCTGTTATAGATATTTTAGTATCTGTTAGGTCATTTCTGTTTTTATCAAAGACGAGGTCATTTCTGTTTTTATCAAAGACGAACATCAGAATATTGTCTAGAGCAAATTGTAAAATATATGGATCTATAACTTTTTTACTATTTTTAACCTTGGGTAAGTCTTTGATAGTAAGTTCTTTGTTTTTCTTATAATCTTTACTGAATATCACTTTCGTATCTACTGTTTTAGGTTTATCTATAGCTTTTATGATCTCTACAGGTTTTTTTTCTTGTTCTTTGTAAGGAGCTTCGAATTTCTTCCTCTTTTTAGCTCTGGGGCATGAGAGAATTGGACTGCCAGATCTTTTGTTTCGTTTTGGCGTTTTATTGAAATCTTCGGTGTATAAACTTTTTTCAAAATTGTCCAACACTTGTGTGTTTATTAAATTGTCAAGGTTGTAACATTCAACATCTTTTGTTTTATTTACATAACTTGCTGCAGTATTTTTAACCATCTTTGCACAATTGAGAATATTTTCCGAGTTTATCAAAGCGTCTTTAGAAACGTTCATATTTTTATTAGCAGTTTCAAAGCAAGATTCTCTATGTTCATTTAATTCCACTTCTTCATTGATATGTCTGTCTATTTTGTCTTGAAGAAATTTTCTGCTCTTAGCTAATGCTTGTTCTGAAATAATAACCTTCTTTTTATTACCTGTTTTAAAACCCAAAAATGTACCAACATTTTTATTTTCAGATATTTCAATATCATCAAAGAGTGCTTTAGTCTTTTTCAATGCTTCTTCGGATATTTTCACGTTTTTGTTATTTGCCGTTTGAAATCCTGTAAAACTTTGCTCTTCTATAGCAGGTAGGTCAATGTCATTGAATAGAACTTTAACCTTATCTATAGCTTCCTTTGATACTTCCACGTTTTTGTTGCTTGCAGTTTGAAATCCTCTAAATTCTTGTTTATTTGTCTCAGTAATTTCGAAATCATTGAATGGAGCTTTCATTTTTTCTAAAGCTTTTTTAGAAATTTCAACGTGTTTGTTGTTTGCAGTTTGGGACCCTTTATAATTATGTCTGTCGTGTTCTGGCATATCAGGAATATCAATATTATTGAATATATTTCGTGTTTTTTCTAAAGCTTCTTCCGATATTTTGACATTCTTGTTACTAGCTGATTGAAAACCTTTGAACATACCATTATGTTCCGGTGAATAAATATCACTGAAAAGAGTCTTCACTTTATCAATAGCTTCTTTCTTCATATCTACCTTTTTGTGGCTTGCTGTTTGAAAACCACTAAAGCCTTCATCTTTTATAGCAGTAATTTCGATGTTATTTAATAGGGTCTTTGATTTTTCTAAAGCTTCTTTTGATATTTCAACTTTTTCGAACCCTTTATATTCTTGTTTTTCTATCACTGGAATTTCGATATCATTGAATAGAGCTTTTGTCTTTTCTAAAGCTTCTTCCGATATTTTAATTTGCTTGTTACTAGCTGTTTGAAAACCCTTGAATATACCAGCATCATTATTTTCTTGTAGTAATGCAATATCACCAATAAGAGTTTCCGTTTTTTCGGTGACTTCCTTTGATATTTTAACTTTTTTGTTACTTGCTGTTTCAAAACCACTAAATCCTTGTTCTGTTATCTCAGGAAGTTTGATATCACTAAATAGGGATTTAGTCTTTTCTAAAGCATTTTTTGATATTTCGACCTTTTTGTTGCTTGCTGTTTGGAAACCTTTAAAATTATCATCCTTTATTTTAGGAATTTCAATATAATTTAAAAGCCCTTTTGTATTTTCTAAAGTTTGATTAGACAATTCATCTTTTTTAATACTAGACGTTTGAAAATGAAACGTTTTTTCTACTGTTTTGGGCATAATTTCGTCATTTACAGGAAGCAAGGCATCAAAATCAAGGACTCTTTTCGATCTTGCTATGGCCTCTTTGGTAACGTCTATTTTTTTGTTACTGGCTGTTTTGAAGCCTTCAAACTTATTTGCATCTTCTTTTTCTGTTTCTTTTGATAACTTTCTATCAAAATCTTTTTTAAAGACAGATTTTTTCTCGGTTTTGGTAGCAATATTTCCTTCTAATGGGTTAGCTTTATTATAATTATCTACTTCTTGAAATATCTCTTTACTTTTCTGTAATGCTTTGATAGAAACGTTAACTGGTTTTTTAATTGCTGTTTGAAAGTCTTCAAAGGTGTTATTTTGATTTTTAGAGTCATTGTACAGTTTATTGTCATGTAGATGTGTCATAGCAAGATTTTCAAACAATTTCTTCATTCTGGCGCTACTTTTCTTAGGAAGCGTCATAGTATTATTTTTGGGTGATTTCGAATTGCTGCGATTTGGATTATCTTTGAAATGTCCAGTTTTTTTACAATCAAATGTTTGTCTCCATTTTAATACTTTTTCTATTGCTTTATTATTAATACTTTCGTTGTACAATTCTATCGATTTTAGTTCATCTTTAAATTCGTTCATGTTTTCAGAATTTTCAATATCTTCAAAATTGTTACAAGACTTTGATCGTGCTGCGTCGGATTGTTTAATAGCTCTATTATTTGACGTTTTAAAACCGACATTGCTTGTAGAAGGTTTGTTGCAATTAGATTTATGGTTTTCATCATCATTCAAGTTACCATCATAAATTTTATGAATATCAGTATCAATGTCTTCAAAAATAGCTTTGGTTTTTGCCATTGCTTCAGTTGACACTTTGATATTCTTATTGTTTGCTGTTTTAAAACCTATGAACTTAGTTTCAATGGCAGTAATAATTTCTTTGTTACAATTAGATTTAAATATTTCATCTAAGCCTTCAAAGTGATCTTTTAAGTTAACATTGCCTTCACTGCGTATGTTTCTGTTACTAGCTGCTTTATCATTGAAATCTGAATAAGTGTTGTCTTTACTTGCAATTTCTTCAAGAGACATCTCAATATTTTCTAACTCTTGTATTAGGAGGTCGTCTATTTTATCATCAATATCGTTTTTAACCTGTCTCGCGTCTTTTGAGTCTTTATTAATAATGTTTGAGTCTCTAATGCCATTTTTAAGGTCATTTTGCATGATCAAATCATATTTATCTTCCAACTCGATATCCATGAAAACTTTATTTCCAAATTCTAATGCTTTGTCTGGTATTTCGATTTGTTTATTACTTGCTGTCATAAAACCAACGAAGTTCGACTTTTCTGATGGATTTTTCACCGTATCGTCATAATCTATGACTCTTAATAGTCTCTGCTCTTTTACTTTGTTATTTTCAATAGGTTCTTCATCATTATTGAGACTATTTTCTTTGCCTTGGGGATCATTGTTATTTTCAACCAGTTTGACTCCCACTTCTTCAGTCTCAGAGTTTATTTTACTGAAACTTTTCTCATTATAAATCTCAACTAGCTCTTTCATACTAAAATTGTTGCAATCATTTTCATTATCTAGTATGTTCTGTGCTTTATGAAACGAATCTGTAGATATTTGTATGGACTTATTATTGGCTGTTTGAAATCCTACAAACATTGTTTTACCTAAAACATCAGAACGATCGTAAAATGAAGTTTCTAATACGGCTGTAAGAGGCATGTCATGAAATTCTTTGTAGATAAAATCATTTTCTTCATCGCTGCTAAAGAGGATCTCATCTTGAAGACTGTCACTTCTCTTATCCCTAGAATCTTTGATATCAACTAAGTTTGTGATTCTTATTTCTTTTCTTTCTTCTTTCTTTTCTTCATTGTTAAGGAGTATTTCGCAACTTTTTCCTAATATAGGACTGAATTGATCATCATGAAATATATCACAATTTTCTGCATTCAGACACAACTCTCCCTCTAATATTTGAGAGTTGATCAAATGTTTACATGTCTCAAGATCTTTGTCTATATCTATGAAGGGAAGTGCAATTTTTTCAAAATTTTCGAAATCTTCCAATGGTACTACCAGATTTCCAATTGATTTTGCTTTCTTTGTTTTGTTTTTGAATACAGGGCTAGAAGATCTATGCTCACAAGTTCCTAAAAGATCATCTATTTTACTACTTTTTTCTATTTCAATTTTTTTACTTTGTAAATTGATTGTGGTTTTATTTACACCTTCATTTTCTGGGCAAGACCTCATATCTTTTGAAGTGAATTGTCGTGGTTTGCTTTCAAGTGCTTGCCTACATAATTCTTTTAAGGTTCCTATAGGTTTAAAAGCCAGTTCCAAGTCTGCTAATTTCTTGTTTGGTGATTTATCATGATTATTTTCTTCTCTTGCCATCACATCATTGAAGAAAGAGATAGTTGCATCAACATTTGTTTGTGTGAATGTAGTTTCGAACTCTTGTGTGTCTATATCAAATTGATTTGTGTCTGTTGTGGTTGCTACAGTGTTGGTTTTAGTGTCTTCATGGGTTTGAAGAAATGTACTTTCAAACTCCTGGGTCATTCCCTGATGAAGAGCTTCTGCATCATCAATAATGTTTATCAATTGCGTGTTGGAGAAACATTGAGTTTCAAAGTTGTTTGGTTTGGGTCCCTGAAATCATAAATAAATAAATATTGCTGGACAATTCACACAGTATCTGCTAGCTAAGCAGATCTTGAGTTATGGCCCTAACACAAACTCCGCAAGTAAATTGTTCAGTTTTTTTATTTATATACAGGTACATTATATCAGTTGTCCAGTACCCAGAACCAACTTAAATATCTCATATACTTAAATCAAACAGAAAAAGGTTTTCTATGTAATGCAGTGCAGTCTTGTATTGTAGTGGTACAAACTCTTTGTTTATAAAAAAGGTTTTTCCCTTAAATAAATAAAGAGGTTGCCCATTGTACTTGTCTTATGCTATGTCTCTTTGTAATTTTCTTTTTCAGGTGTACAAAATAACTTTTTTGTATTGTATTGTAAATAATGCTGGACTACCAGTGCCCACAGAGGCTCATGTTGAAACTGTTACCTAATCAACCCACTTATGAACAACTTAACTCAATAAATAATCTTGAAGCATCTTTTAGCCCCAAATAAAGCAGAGCTAATGTAGTACCCATGTAATAGAATAGAGATAACTGAATTGCATTTTACTTAAATGTTGCATCTGATGGGATACAGAATAATAAATTTATTTCTTTAGGCTTACAAAAACTCAAAACTCAGTGCTTTATTTCCTTTAGACCTTACAGGACTCTTGGTCATAAAACTCAGATTAGCTGGAAACTTTGGATGGAAAGAAATTTGAAAATTTAAGAAAGGCGGTGTTTAGTAATTAATAAGTTAGAAAAGAAACTTCTTTTATATATCACTTGGGTGTTTACAAAATATTATATCTCTTAGTTTTCATTCAGTATCAGTTATCTGGTAAAGTACCTAGGACTATTGATATATGTAATCATAAACACTAATTAATCTATCCTTCGTGGATGTACAGACCGAGATGGGTTTAACGCCCAAATACTCAAAAGCATCTCCGATTTAAGCACATCTTAAGTCGTCGTTTTAGGACAGCTTTCAATTAAAATCTGTGAAAAATTTGTGGCTTGAGACATGCATATATCAGAGTTGCGTTTGAGTACCTATTCGGGTGTAAGAAGTTGGTCTTATTTTTTATTTATTTATGGCTCTGCGTCTTATGTAGCCCACATGAAATGCAGAGCCATTATATTAAAAAAAAAAGACCAACTGTTCTTATTTCCACAAAGAAGTTATCAAATACATCAGGAGGTATAGAATTCAAATATAAACATACCTCATTGTACACAGGTAACCTGTTGACAGACAAAAAGGTAGATTTTTGAATTGGATTTTCTTTGACCTTGGAGCCTCTTATATCCGCTAGTTGTATGGTTCGTATTTGAGAATATACACAGTCCAGAACGTCTTTCGGTTGAATACTGATGTTATTTTGAATAAGATCCGAGTAAAGTGCCAGAGGTTTCTTCTCAATGTTTTTCTTGAGTAATTCCTCAAAGTTATCTATTTCAACACTAGCGTCGCCGTCAGGCGACTGCATTATTGAAAACAATGCTGTGTGATCGCTAATTACTGATATTCAGATGGAAAATCATTGATTTCAACAAATAAGCGCGCAAAATTGTGTACTACGGACGAAAAATAGTGGGAACTGGGACAATACTTATAAATCTGTGAACTGGGAAAAAAAACAATCTTGCAAAAAAAAACTTTGTTTTGAAATATTGATGACTTTGACAGCAGAAACTATTTTGACAGATTACCTGTACATAATTAATGATCTGTGGGGTGTACACATTGGGCCAATGGGCCAATGCGTTGGGTTAACACATTGTAGTACATTTTAATTCAATGAGGGGTTTTCGTTTCGTATTAAAAAAAAAAAGCTAGTTCTAAATATCTCGATAGATGGCAGTGTGTCAACTGGCGATTAGGGTATGTCTATGTCAAATGAAGGGAAAACAAACTTTTTCTGAGTGTTGCCATTTACGCATTTTTTTAATGATAAAACTGGCAGATTTAGTGTTCGGTTCACCTTCTAACATCAAACCGATGACGGGAACATAATTAAGTCCCGTCCCCGTCGGTTATGGTACGTAAAAATCGTAAAAAACGGGGACATAAGTCCCAATTAAAAATATTTTGGTTTTGAGCTTTATTTTGTTCAAATGAAGAACTCTTTTTATTTTTGAATGACGATGACGAGAATGAGATGAGATGAGATGTATTATTACTGAATAACGAGTCACACAATCACAAAAAATCTCCGCCATCTTAGTACAACATGTCGTCCCAAACAGCTGCGCAAGGTCAGTAACCCGAGCCGGCGCGGCGGCACTCGAGTTTCGTCTCAAGTCGTGAATGATTTGTTGTTTTTATAAAGTTTTGAAAAAAGAATCGAATAGATCTGTGAAGGTTATACCTAAAAATGTCGTGTTTACCTGTAAGTAGGTAAGTAACTTGCATATCAGAAAAGGACCTATTTCAGTTTTTAATACCTAAGTGAATGAAAAAAACTATAGACCTATAGCCTTGCTCCCGACTCCGTCTAAGGTTTTTGAGAAGGCAATGCAAACGCGACTAAATTCTTTTTGTGAAAAGTATTATATCTTTGACGACGCACAAAATGGCTTTAGAAAAAATCGATCTACAATATTGGCAACCTATAAATATATCCAACAAATTCTAAATTTAATAAATGACAAATTCTATGCAATAGGTATCTTATTGGACAAGACAAAAGCATATGACAAAATTCAATTCAAAATATTATTAGATAAACTACATGGAATAGGTATCCGCGGTATAACACACGCCTGGTTCGAGTCTTACCTACATAACCGAGTACAATACGTAAAGATAGAACATTTTAACGAAAAAACAGGGAAGATTGACATGGTTAGATCAAATGCGGTGCAGATTAACAACTCAATACCCCAAGGCAGTGTCCTTGGATGTATTCTTTTCTTAATTTATATAAATGACTTACCGAAGCGTATAACTCAATTGTGTATTTTATTTGCTGACTATATTTCAATATTGACATCTTGCAAAAATGACATTAATTTAAATATAAATCTGACCGACATCTGTAATATTATTACTAAATGGATGACTGACCATAACCTCGAAATTAATTATAAGAAAACTAAAATTATGCAATTTAGACCATACCAAAAACCTCCGCTTGACATACATTTGACATACAATAATACTAAAATAGAATGCGTTGACACATTTACCTTATTAGGATTAGATATTGACACGAACATAAACTGGAAAAGCCATATAAAAAAATCAAATCCAAATTGTCTTCTTTCTCGTATGCTTTGATTGAACTCTGAAAAGCGACAGACCTTAAAACGAGTTTGGCCGCGTACTACGCATACGCATATTCTTGGATCCGCTACGGAATTATACTATGGGGAAATAGCGTAGACGCAAACGAACTTTTCATCTCTCAGAAAAAATGCGTCCGTACCATAGCAAATATAAGAGTACCAGAGACGTGTAAACCCCACTTTATACAATTAGAAATTCTTACCCTAGTATGTATATACATCTTAGAAACATGCAAATTTGTAAGGAATAACCCAATTTTTTTCCAAAAAATAAATGACCAGCCTCGCCGATACCAAACTAGATACAAACACAACCTTGTCATGCCGGCATCAAAATTAAAAATCGACCAATCCTCCCCCAACTCGATGGCGGTAAAAATTTACAACACTTTACCAGAAAAACTAAAAAGTATAGAAAAAAATGACATGTTTGAATCCAAATTAAAAGCGATACTCATAAAAAAATGTTTTTACGAACTTGACGATTTCTTCATTGATAAATTTAGCGACTCGTAATCTTTTTAATAGGTATTGAATGCATTATTATTAAGTAAGTACATCATAAGTAGAAAGGCATGAAACCTGGCCTGTCTTCCATTGCAACACCCTAAATGGGTACATACTGTGAACATTTTATGAACACTCACCTAACTACTAAGACCTGACTGTATGAATGCAATAAATAAAATACTGAAATACTGAAAATACTGAAAAATATGTAGGTAGGTATGTTGTTGGTAAACCTTTATTATATAAATAAATGAAGTCGTCACAAACACACTATACATTTTATACGTTATTTATGCCTAGTGATATTAGTTTTAAAGGTGATTACTGTTCCTATTTTCAGCTTGCAATATATCATTTTGCAGTTTTCCGGATATTTTACGAAACATCTTTTAATCATATATTTCGGACAAAATTTAAGTTCGGTTTGGAGTTTTTTAATTTTGACTGTGGCAACACTACATTCGTTTCCTATCTTTGAGAAACCAAAATAATTTCAAGATTTTCTTCAAGTTTTTAGTGGTTTCCCGTCCTTCGTCAGTTCTGGAATCGAATGTTCTTTCTCTGGCTGCGCCGCCGCCGCGCCGCGCCGCCGGTTTTTGCTGTTGGTGAAGTTATATTCTACCCGATAAAGTTATCTTGCTGTGTTCGAGTTATTGTTAATAACTGGTTGTGTTTGTGCTGATATGATAAAGAGCCTGACTCTGAGCCTATGAAAAACTGATGGTAATGAATGTGTACAAGCAGACGTACAAGAATTGGCTTAAAGGTGAATATTGGTAGCGTGTGTCAACAAAACAGCCGAGCTCTTGGGAATATCGCAAAGAAGTGGTTATAAAAGAACACAAATCTACAGGAAGAATTTCTTCGCCCAAAAAAAGGTCGCAAAACCAATTTTAACAAAGTATTGACAATTTCACGTATTCTGCTATATGAAGAATCGTCCATTCGTTTTTTCGCTGAAATGAATTATCTGCTCTAACAAAGGTAAGAATTGAGTTAAGTATCTACCTCATTTCAATAAGAAGTCTATTTAGTTATTAGTGTCTTTATGTAAAAAAAGTAAAAGGTTAAAAAGCAGCCTATGTGTTATTCCGGACTATAATCTATCTCTATGCCAAATTTCATACAGATCTATTCATATGAGTAGAGAGTAACGTACATCCATCCATCAATCCAAACCTTCACCATTATAATATTAGTGGGATAAAAAGTACTTTGTGTTTGCGCTGCTGTAAGCCACTGCACATTAACATAATGTCAGGATTTGATTTAACGTTTTAGAGCTTCTCAAATTAGTGGTTAACCAAGCACACCTACTGCATCTGAAAAATGACTTGTATCACTTAGGCATTATAGCTTCCTGTGATCTGCATGTAAAATATTTGCTATTTTGTTGCAGGCCATACAGTAATAAAAACAAGGGTGGATACCGAGGTCAAGTCATCGAAATAAGCTTTCTTGGAACGCTTAACAACAGGCTTGAATACTCCAACGGGAAAAGGACAATAATTGATATTCAACTGTAATTATAGGCAAAGAAGAAATAAAAAACAAGAAATGTATTTGTTTATATTTATTTCTGATGTCAAATAAATAATGCCTTTGTAGGACTAAGGTATTAGTAATTTAGGCAGTGAAAACTAATACGTATAATGTACCTATGAATAAACCATCTTTTAAAAGTACTTCTCTATTAAAAAAAATGCACTTATTTGTTTGTTTTATTTACTCTCCGAAAGGCACAACCAAATGTTGCTTTGCTTTGTTGTTAGGTACAAGCATAGTGAAGGGTGGTGTGTGAGCCTAGTATTATTATGACTCGCAGAAAAGACCACCAGCAGCGCAGCGTGTAAAGCTCTGGACGCTTAACTAGCGTGTGAGATTGAGCCTTGTGAGATGAATGGATTAAGTAAAATAAATACCTATAGCTTTCTTCAAGAAAATTTCCTGCTCAAGCAAAGCCGAGGGCAAGAACTAATGATCCATAAAAATTCAAGGGTTTGCTTCACTGTCTTGTCACTTTCATAGTGACATTTCTTTGTTTATTTGCAGGATTTGAAAAATCAAGTTTGTTTGCCAGTTTTTTCATTGTTCAGACATAAACAATGAAAAAACTGGCACGATGGTTGTGTATTTTTATCTCTCTCTGGTGTGAATGAGATGGGTATATGCACTACCTCTAGTACCTTGTTCTTTTAAGCGATCGACCGATTATCATTTTGACGTTTTCTTTCATGTGACATTAACATACCATAGTGCCTTGTTGAAGCCAGTTGAAGCCCTGCCATCTATCGAGATACATCGAACTAATTTTTTTCTTTTTAAAAATGTAAAACGAAAACCTCTCGTTTTAAATGCATTTTTCGGGCACTTAGCGATTGAATAAAAATGTTGTATTTTTTAGTGGTTTATTAGCACTATAGAACCAAGTGAGACACTTTTTACAAAATGGGTGTATCAAACAGACATACTAGCTGCGCGCCCTATAGGTGTAATTATTACCTATTGATGATGATGATTTTTTGACAAAATAGTCTGGTTATTTATTACAATTATGGCAGTGTTAAGTAATGGAAAATAATTAAATTAATGAGTTATCTTAACTTAACATAACATTAAGAAGATTGACAGTGTCAATTTGACACAGACACATGGGCATAGTCCAAACCCTTCCCCGGGAGCTCCTTGAACCCCCTGAAGCTATCTCCCAAGATGACCAGAACAGCCAACAGGCTAACGAACAGCTCTTGAGAAGCCTGCATGGCTCTCTGAGCAACAGCACATGACTCGAGTAAAGCTTTTCTCGACGTAGAAACCGGAAAAAAAACTCTAGTTCGTTTCCTGCCTGCATTTGACGACGTAGAGCCATGTAGAGTCGATCGAATGTTGAAGACCACCGATGATGAGTCCAAAGGGGATCTCTTTGTTTCATTGGCATAATCACTCACGGCCAAATGCAAGCGACACACGCGGCACCATAAAAAAGAAGTTGAAGTAGTGGTTTCGTTCGACAACTGATAGAAAACACATTTGTCAAAAATCAAAATATTTTCATTCGCCAAATTATTATTTTAACCCCGCCTCCATTTCATGACTGTGAAATTTCTATGAACTAGACACTGGCAGAAAAGTGACAAAACAGTCGCATATTGCCAATAACAAAGAAGTCAAGTCAAATATTGAAATTAAACAAATAACTAAAAATGTACACTGAAGTAGATGTTTTTGTGAGTAATTTCACACTTATCGATCCAGAAATCTATCAGTTATGGATTGAAGGATGCTCTTGTAAGTGAAATGTTTAATACAAAGTCAAATAGCTCAGCTCTATTTTGCCAAAGAAGTTTACCATTGAATTTCTTCTAATTCCAATCCAATTCTTGAAGATTAATTCAGGCACGATTTCTCTCGTCCCTGGATTAAGTAATAGCAGGCAGGAACTAAATTAGTTTGCCCTAGGTCATGGCCCAAAGTAGTCTTTGTTGACTGAAGCGACAGACAGAATCTAAAATTAATTTAGAGCCAATGGGCCTATCGTTTTTCCCACTTACCTCATCAGCACATGTTAAACATCCACGCCGATCGTGGCTCCCCTTTTTCCAACTTAAAATTACTTATTTATCTAACTTTCTGTACCAACACCCACCTAAAAACCACCCTCCAACATTAGAGATTACCATAAATAAAAGATTCAGGTGTTTTTGAAAATCCATTGCAAAATATTAGAATGTAATTATGTATAGACAATCTCTGGCAGGACTCTGTAGTTGTTGCTTGGCACTCTCAATGCCAGTCTTATTGTGGTGTCCTGATGATGACGTGTTGTAGAAAAAAAAACTATATTATAATGAGTTTTCTTATCAGAGAAGGTTTTGCATGGAATGTTTAAATTCAAATATTTCTTGATCTTGTTCTAGCCAGCGAAGCAGTATCAACTCTACATCAGAGAAGCATACAGAAACAGATGGTGGCACCTGTTGATTTGATTGCCAGCGATGTTTTGGATCATTACCGGTAATTGCCTTAGCCTACCTGTATTTCACAGTCCATACATTAATCTCACTATCTCACTAATATTATAAACGTGAAAGTTTAGATGGATGGATGGATGTTTGTTCCTTTATCATGCCAGAACGGCTGAACGGATCTGAATGAAATTTGGCACAGGGATAGATTATAGTCTGGAATAGGACATAGGCTACTTTTTATCCCGGAATTCCCACGGGAACGGGAACTACGCGGGTGAAACCGCGAGGCGCTGCTAGTTTATTTATAAATTTATGTGTCAAAGGTACTGAGATCGGTTGGCAGTCAGTTGGTTGACTGCCAAATGAGTACATTTTGTTGGTGTGCTTTAAACAACAGAACAATGCATCTTACACAGAAAATTTATGAGGCACATGATTTACCAACCCATACATTTTTGCGGCTTGCTCCGCCTGCTGAAAGCATTTGCTGCTGTTGGCAGATGGGTGATCCAGTACTCGACACTCGTCTTAAGGGGCCTGCGGATGATGATTTGCCCATACAAACATACTCCCAAAATGATTTGTAATTCGACCATATTTCTACCATATCATGTTGTTTTTTGTATTCGAATAGTATATCTAGGTCCCTGGTTGGTTTTTTCTTAATAATAGACACCTATAATGAAATGTGAGCAAAAATCTACAAAATCGAATTTTTCATATTCTTACGTCGAAAATGACATGCTTTCGTCCTATTTGTTTTGTATTAAAAACAACAATACCGTGCGTTTTGTTTGTTAAGGAACATAGCTTATATTGTCTAGTTACAGAATAACAACACAATGTCGAAGATTCAACAACTTTTCAGTCATCATTTTTGGTATTACGGAACATAATAATTCACGAATTGAAGTTGCGAGCAGCTGTCGCCGGATTGTTAAGTTAGGCAAAGCGCAGACTTTGAGTCGCGATAGTTTTAAGACAGGCAGACTTGAGTCACGATAGTCTTAAGACTATTGCAATACAAAAATTATGGAGACGCGCAAACTTCAAGTGAGGATAGTCTGTCTTGAAACAATCGCGACTCAAGTCTGCGCTCACCCTTACTTTGCCAACCAATGCGATTTTTTTTTTGGAGAATTAAGTATTACACCACGATATTTGCAGCTCTGGCCACTCATCATTAATAATCATTATAGTTCAACCAAAAACTAGCTTATCATATTAATTCGCTCGCTCTGCTCGCCGATAACGTAGTGTAAAGCTCAACCAATGATAATCAGAACTCGTGAGTTTAGTTCGACGAAAGTAACGAGACGTTGCAGTACCAAATCTCTTATAGAAATCATACGTAAAATAAATAAAAAATGTTTTTTTTCGGTAGTTTAACAAAAATACGTCATAATACCATCTCTTTATCAAATAATAATAATAATGCTGGAAAATTCACACAGCATTATCTAGCCCCAAGCTAAGCAGAGCTTGTGTTATGGGTACTAGATAACTGATATACATAATACAATACATAGATAGATATTTTTTATTATACATAGAAAAACGACCAGAACACCCTGAACAAATGTCTGCAGATCGTTCACACATTTGTCCCGAGGCGGGAATCGAACCCACAACCTCCTGCGTCGCAGGCAGACCTTCGCCCACCGCGCTACAGAGGTCGTCGAATAATATATTCATTGTCTGTATCTCATTGTTTTTGGGGGGGTTGAGATCTATGTTACCGGCGAGCGAAGTGAGCGTGTTTTTTTAGTTATTGGTTCATTGCTTGTTCTTTCTAAGATACGTCAACAACAATGTTTATCCATGGTGTTTCAGCACATTTGCCCTGCTGGAGAGACTCCTTACAGTCCCTTCGAAGCTGTCAGAGCAGATGATCTTCCAGATAGATGAGCCAACTAAACAGATGCTGATTGAGAAGTAAGTCTTATTGCCAGAAACAGCTAAAAACGAGAAGTAGATAAAATCCTATTTCATACAAAGATTATAAATCCGTAAGTAACTATCAAGAGTTACTTTAAAAGATAACAGACACACAAGTATCTGTTATTTTTCATGAGTTAACGGATTTGAAAAGGAATTGGCATGGACATTTTTCATACCCAGGTCGTAGTTTACGATAGACGACCTCAGTAGCGCGTCGGGCGAAGTTGCAGTGATTTAATATCTATCTACATAATGTATTCTATTATTATTCTTTAAGTCTATCAGTCATTTAGTACCCATAACACAAGCTCTGCATAGCTTGGGGCTAGATGATGCTGTGTGGATTGTCCAGTATTACTTATTTATTTATCTAGGCTACTATTTATCATGGAGAAACATGGACGAAGTCCAAGTAATAATATAAGTGCAATGCTAAAGCTTCTTATTTTGCAACTAGATGGCGCTACTCTGTATGTAGGTAGATGGATTGAGTAAATTTTCACGTCATTATTTTATCCATTTGTACACCTTGTCCACAGATACTACGAACTAGATGATGCTGTGATCCGAGAGCTGCTGGGCAGGAAACTGTCTTCGCGGCACAGGAAGGATCTTGACGAGGTTAGTTACCACGAATTTCAATAATAATAATAATATCCGCCATTCGGCTATGTCAGTGTGACCGGTGACAGTGACAGCTTGGATAGCTTATGTCCAGTATACTACTATAGTACCTACAAGTAAATTTTTAGGGTTCCGTACCCAAAGGGTAAAAACGGGACCCTATTACTACGACTCCGCTGTATATCTGTCCGTCTGTCACCAGGCTGTATCTCATGAACCGTGATAGTTAGACAGTTGAAATTTTCACAGATGATGTATTTCTGTTGCCGCTATAACAACAAATACTGAAAAAACAGAATAAAACAAATATTTAAGGGGGCTCCCATACAACAAACATGAATTTTTTGATGATTTTATAGATAATGTTATGGAACCCTTCGTGCGCGAGTCCTACTCGTACTTGGCCGGTTTTATTTTATTAATCTAATGTACCATCCATGAATTCTTGAATCCAATAATAAGTTTTATTTAGAAGTAGGTTTTTAAGTTTGTTTTTAAATGAAATGTCTTTTACGGATTGCCTTATTATTGCTGGGATTTTTTTGTATGTGTAGCATTGTCCGCACCGCTCTTTTTTGCAAAGTAAACGCTTTTCCTATGTCGTATTTATACTTACTTATACTTACTTTTGCCCCATAGACCGACATTATATCTTAACTTTGACTACTACCAGGTATCAGAGCGATCCGGCGCCCCGCTACGCTGCTGTCGGCGTCAGTTCGACAACGTTCGTCGCGTGTTCAAAGCGGTTGAAGAGATGCCGGGAAATGTGGTAGCCAATATTCGAACCACCTTTCTTCTATCGGAGCCTCTTGCCAAGTTAGTACCAACATCCGCTTAGCAGTGTGGTGCCTTAGAACACCACCCCAACTCTTCCCGTGGGTGTCGTAAGAGGTGACTGGGACATACACCGGGGGACGGGCAGCAGCGCCTCTTGCAGAATAGATCTACCACCGAACTGCGATCCCCAACCCGCATGCCCAGCGTGGGGATTATGGGCGTTACCCCCATAAGATACCAATTTGCTGATTATCTGGGGCAGGCCTGCGTTCATCAGTGGACCATTATAGGCTGTTGAAAAATAGTTTCGGAGGTTATCTGTAGAAAACTAACCATATTTTAATAATGTCAAAACCGATATTTCCCGAACTTTACTAGATGGCGCTGCTAAAATAATTCAGAACATTTACATATATATGGATCATTGATGCTTATTGAAACGATGACACTACCGAAGCTTAAAAAAACTGTGTGGTAGTGCCAACGCCCAACTTCTAGATTGTTGAATAACACAAAAATACTAATTACTAGCTAATATTAAAAGCTACTTATTTAGTATATTCTAAGGTTATTTTAGCGAGAACTCATAATAAAACACTGTTTTTACCGGATTGATCGCGTATATTTTATATTTTGTTTATAACCTGACGTTTCGGAGGCTTTTCAGCTTCCATGGTCACAGGCAGACTGAGGTGACATTTGTCTTTACAAGTAATTTGAATTTTGCATATCTACCGTCAATTATACAACTTTAATTTTAACGTTCAAGACACTGTTAGTGATTACTGCGTACATACGGAACGTTATAATTAAAGTTGTATAATTGACGGTAGATATGCAAAATTCAAATTACTTGTAAAGACAAATGTCACCTCAGTCTACCTGTGACCATGGAAGCTGAAAAGCCTCCGAAACGTCAGGTTATAAACAAAATATAAAATATACGCGATCAATCCGGTAAAAACAGTGTTTTATTATGAGCTACTTATTTATTAATCTACTAATGGAAATCTAAATTTATATTGCTGGCTATAACAAATTCACATAGTACATTAAAGTTTCTAGAGTTACAATAAAGATTCTAAAGTTACATTAAAGTTTCAAATTCATGTGTTGGTGTATGTGTGCGTGAGTGTGTGAGTGTCTTGCGAGGCACCAGTCTCTTAAGAGTCTGGGCAACATAAGACCCAGCAGCGTGTAGTTTTATAGTCATGAGTGTGTTTGTGTGTGTGTGTATGTATGTGTGTGATTGTGTCAATAATGTACAATATGTCTGAATAAAGAAACACTTTTTTTTATTAATGTAACGAAATAAATAAAGCCTATATTTTGTTTACAGAAAATACGGAGCTGTAGTCTTCATAGCGTGTATGCGTTTCGAAACGGCCAAGCGGAAGCTGCAGTATCTGTCGTTCAATGATTTCTACCACTGTGCACAGGTAATATAATCTAATATTAACATCTGTGGTACACAAACGCCACCATGTATAATGTCCAGTCCATCCCAAGGTTGCCTGGAAGAGATAGCTCAAAGCGATAAGATCGCCGTTTTCACTTCCTTGATTCTCAGAATATCCTTCTGTATTGTTTTATGTGTTTGTGTGGTACAATAAAGAGGTATCTATCTATCTATTTATTTATTCACTGATATTATAAATTCGAAAGTAACTGTCTGTCTGTCTGTTAAAAACGGCTGAACGGATCTTAATGAAATTTAGCAGGAAGGTGAACGATACCGTTTACCTGTGACCCGTTTATAAAAAATACTGTTTACATCTTTGTGGCACTTTATTTCATTGATCTAAAGTTAACGGGATCTCTTTTTTCATTGCTTTATTTAGCATACATCAAGGTGTAGTTTTGGATACATTATTTTGTTATTTTCGATGGTATACAATTAAATGACTTAATTATGTATACATTAAATAAAGTCTTTATTAACAAAGAAAATTATAATCGAATAATATAATAAAATTAAAACTAGTATTTACAATTGAGCTAATTGCAGACTGTTGCAAACAGGTAGCTCAACTGATCCATATCAATACCAGTCGGAAGCGTGCCCAAGACGCTAGCTGCTTTGCCCCACTGTATGGCAATGCTGATGCGCTGCGCCAGAAAATTGTACATTAAATTGTATGCCGCATTTTGACAAGTACGATACTTCTGTTTGAAAAGTTCGCGTGTACATAAATGTGAAAATTTGAGAGTGTATACATATCTGTACTGACTAACTAACTGTACTATCCAAAAATCTTATACACTCAATGTTGTCTGGTAGAGACCGCTATTGCAGCAATAAGACCGTCAATTATCACCTTCCCCAGGCTATAATGGGTTCGTGGACGTACAGCTGCACCGGGCCAGAGTACTACGACACAGAAATGGACCGCGAGTTCCTTCTAGAGTTGAGAGAGTTGAGGATTCTACTGGACAAGGAAAAGGAGCACAAACAGTGGGTATTATATCTGATTATATCAGCTCATACAAGTCCACTGCTGGACATAGGTCTCTCTAACATGAATCGACTATGATATAGTATTTATTCTTAAAAAAATCTTATCAGTCCGTCTGTTAGATTATCAAAAGATATTCGACAAGTATTTTTAGGGTTCCGTACCTAAAAGGTAAAAACGGGACCCTATTACTAAGACTTCGCTGTCCGTCTGTCAGCAGGCTGTATCTCATGAACCGTGATAGTTAGACAGTTGAAATTTTCACAGATGATGTATTTCTGTTGTATGTAAAAAATAGAATAAAATAAATATTTAAGGGAGCTCCCATACAACAAACGTGATTTTTTTGCCGTTTTTATAGATAATTGTACGGAACCCTTCGTGCGCGAATCCGACTCGTACTTGGCCGGTTTTATTTGAGTTAGCGCTAGGAGAACTTACCCTATCTCGGGAATTTTACTTAGATCTATGCCCAACACACCCGAAACAATGTCTGCAGATTGCACAAACATTTGTCCCAAGGGCGAGACGGGAATCGAGCCGCAACTTCCTGCAGTTATTTGTTTTGTTTTCTACCTATAGGGAAGAGTATCAATCTATGTAGTGTAATGTTAATGTATTAACAGCCGGTATTTCGAACGCTTGTTATTATTAACAAAAGTTTAAACTGTTGTTTAAAATAACAAGCGTTTAGTCTTTAAACAATTCTTTGGACTACCATGGTGCTGCAGCGCCTCCGGGATGTTCTTTGAGGCAAGAGTAGGCTCATTTGATGCCATCCAAAGAACCCGTGTCGCGAAATTCTTGTCCAGGGTTGACAGGTGTAAAAAGCATTATATCAGTTTGACAGATAGACTAATCCAGACAGATATGTACAAACGATGGATGGAGTTAGCATCCTGAGTTTATAGGTAGGTACAATATGTATTTATAATTTTTATGTTTTTTTTAATTGTGTAGGTACCTGACTGTTTTATTTTATATTAAACTAGCAGCACCTCGCGGTTTCACCCGCTTAGTTCCCGTTCCCGTGGGAATTCCGGGATAAAAAGTAGCCTATGTGCTATTCTAGAATAAAATCTATCTATGTGCCAAATTTAATCCAGATCCGTTCACCCGTTCTGGCGTGATAAAGGAACAAACATCCATCCATCTATCTATCCATCTAAACTTTCACGTTTATAATATTAGTGAGATAGTGAGATTAAACTTATGGATCTTTTGCCTGAAATAGAAACATATTATAAATATTAAAAACCGCCTGTAAGTACATATATCAGTCATCTAGTGTCCACATATAAACATTTTACGACCTCTATGTGGCTAGATGATGCTGTGTGATTGTCAACATTATTTTTTTATTTCTTTTTTCAGTTTAATCTGTATGCGGCTCAAGCCGAAGCTTCTGGAGAAATCTTACCAAGAGCTGGAGTTAAACTTCAGGTGGGCTTATGATTACACTATTTATTTTTAATATATATGACGACCTCGATGGCGTAGCGGGCGGTCCGCCTGCGAGGTTTTTTATATAGTCAATAGACCGTAGTTTGACCGCAATCTCACCTGATGGAAAGTGAAGATGTGGCCGACGATGTATCACGAAGGTCTAGAAGATACTGTCCCAACCGATCACACGAAATCCGATCACGGGTCATCCGATCACGACAAGCAGTAACGACTGATCACGTGATCGGATGAACTCTGAAAATAGCTAATTAACGCCATACTTTACTGTTATGTATTTTTGGTCTGCGTAGTAGCGGCATCGGATTAATGTTCGCAGAGCTTTAGTCGGCTCTTACGACACGGTTTGGAAGGATCTATTCTGACGCCACGGCCTTCACGGCTATATTTTTAGGGTTCCGTACCTCAAAAGGAAAAAATAAATAAAAAAAAATACAAAAAAATCTCTTTATTTCGGATATCTATGATCCATATTGGGTTAGTAAGCACACAAACATAAACAATGAAAAAAGAAAGGAAGTGTTAGTCGGTACAGCTTTAACTTAAATACTAACTACCTAATAATATTATGTACTAAACGCATGCCTCGTTATCAGAGTGATCAACATCACCCTGAAAATATTATGTATTGGATACGTAGGGTCGCTAGTGAATTTTTGGTATGACTAACCCACAAGCTTCCCGTGTACATATTTTGGCAGTAGGCTTTGAAAAGAGTTACCTTTACCTGCTCTGTACACCGGGAAAACCTGCCGGCCAGCATATTACCTCTAACTGCCAGCGCCCTACGCTCCCTTTCAATGTCTGCATCGTCTTTGAGGCTGTCGGAAATGATATGTCCAAGATATCTAAATGTATTAACTCTTTTGATGTTCAGTCCATTAAGGGTAATATTAAAGTTGTTCTTATCTGGACCATTGCCGGCAGCCTCAAAGACCATGTATTCTGTTTTTTTGACATTATATGACAGCCCATGGTCAACAGAGTATTGCTCACAGACTCCCAGCAGTTCCTGTAGGCCACCCGCCGTGGGGCAGAGTAGCACCATATCGTCCGCGTAACTAATATTATTAATGCTAACGCCATCTATTCGACATCCGACACGCATGCTACTCAGCCTCACGATAAGATCGTCAACGTATACGTTGAAGAGGAGGGGTGACGTCAGCCCCCCTTGTCTTACCCCGCTCTCCAAAACATACGCCTCAGATAACGCGTCAGCCCACCTTACACGATTGGTTTGGTTTGCATACCAATACCTAAACATATTAAGTATTTCCGCCGGTAAGCAACTCTTATAGAATCACTTTGTTGTCCGTCTGTCAACCCTCTTATCTCAGGAACGCGTGTAGTTATTGAGTTGAAATAAACATCAAAGTCTCAGGCCCGTAATCTCTTGGAGCCGTGATATACATAAATCAGACTTCTAAGTCAACGCAATCAAAAGTCACAGCCGTTTATGCCCAAATTTTTTGACATTTCTAAGGGAATCACATGCACGCAAAACATATAGGGTA
The DNA here is from genome assembly GCA_947086465.1 of Eupithecia exiguata. Lineage (NCBI taxonomy): Eukaryota > Metazoa > Arthropoda > Insecta > Lepidoptera > Geometridae > Eupithecia > Eupithecia exiguata. The sequence continues at coordinate 5,488,838 of OX352254.1, forward strand.
CTTCTCGTTGACCTAGAATCATGAAATTTGGCAAGGAGCAAGGTCTTATAACCAGTAATCGGAAATTCGGGCGCTTATTTACCTAAAGTTGGTCAAATGACACAACATGGAGAAGTTAAAACCACCTCTTTCTCGGGAATTCTTTCCCGAGAATTCCCGGGATTTCAGAACATTCTCAAATAATGATTTTTTCACCGGAACCTTATATAAGACACTTTTATTCTGACGCGAAAATCGATTTTTGTTAAAAAAACGCGTTCAAAAAAAGTGTCTTATAATTCGTCTATAAATAAGATTCCAGCGAAAATACATTCTAGAAAATTCCAAAATTCCCATTTTGAATAAAACAAGTTTGGGTTCATCTCACAAAACAGACATCTATATATTTTTTAATAATACTTGTTTCTATTATTCTTACACAATTATCAAACAAATTATAAATGCATATGAATAAGTGTTATATATTTCGTCTAGAAAAAGGATTTTGGCATAAAATCATAAATATAATTAAAAATACTAAGGTTTTTTATTTATTATAGTACTCTGGGTAATTTCTAAGAAATTAATAAATCCCAAAATTAGAATCAAGCAACGGCAAAACCTCTCGTCAAAGAACTAAATGTAAATTTGGTCTTTGAGCAGAATTGGATAACTTCATTGTTTCCTCTGTAGGTGGCGCTGACGGCGTAAGTGCCGAAAGAACTCCCAAAGATTTACGGGTCGACTAGATAAGATCACGTAGCTTAGTTGGAAAAAGAGCAACCCTGCGCTGAAGGGGGAAGGTGCGGGTTCGAATCCCGTCGAGATCGTAAATTTTTGGGATTTATTAATTTCATAATTAAAAATGTTTTTTTTTTCCACAAATATTGACTTTAGTGAAAAACACATCAGAATAAAAGTGTCTTATATTTCGTCTATAAATAAGATTTCGGTGAAAAATCATTATTTTAGAATATTCTGAAATCCCAGGAATTCACGGGAAAGAATTCTCGAAAAAGAGGTGGTTTTAACTGCTCCATGTTGTGTCTTTTCACCAACTTTAGGTAAATAAGCGCCCGAATTTCCGATCACTGCTTATAACACAAGTAAAGGAAAAAATCCAAAAACCGTAAATTTCTAATTCACAAAAAAAAACCATGGACCAGTACCCTATACGGTAGGTACTTCACGCTGTCCTAGAATCGAAACATTTGACAAGAAGCAAAGTCTTATACGGATTCGGTGCGCGGTCATCTACGGAACCCTCGATGCGCGAGTCTGACTCACACTTGATGTTTTATTTTTTATTTTAGTGTGATTCTGATTATTTATTTAAAAAATTGTATTTTCAGACTATACACGCGCGCCCTGGTCGGCTTGGCTTGCAACCTGCATAGAGGTCGGGAGCTGAGATCACTCTTCATAGATCTACTCGAAAGGTAACATACTACTAGCTATTAGTTGCTATGTACAATTAAATTAAATTGCCTTGCCATACTCTCTAATTAATTTTGCACACCAATGTATGTTGGTCAAACATGTTGACTCTAAAATAATTATTTATCACCTTTTTACACGTGTTTTTGCAAATAAATGACTTACTTTTACAACACCATCACAGTGAAGGTAGGCGCAAGCTGGCGCAGTGAAGTTTTTACTTTGAGCTATGCTAAGCACTGCAAGTGTAATAATAATAATTAAGACTTTATTTCCAAACTCCATAAGTGAATAGGTACAAAATTTTATTATTAGTATTTTTGCTTATTAGTAGGTTAGTAGTACTTATATACCTTAAAACCTTACCTTACCTTAAAAAGATTGAAGTGGACAAAAAATCAAAGTGATCACTTTATTTCCTAGTTTTACTTATGTAATCTGAGTTTTGTGACGTGTCCAAGAGTCCTGTAAGGTCTAAAGGAAATAAAACACTTTGAATTTTGTTTTTTTTTTAAATATAATACTAGATATTATTTACAGTGAGTTGGATCCCTTCTTGAGTAAAGGCCTCCTCGATATTCATCCATGACTGTCTGTCGATTGTCTGGCTCAACCAGCTTTCTCCTGCTATTTGGACTATATCATCAGCCCACCGTCTATACGCAAGTGTACAGGGACCCTTAAATGATAGCGCCCCGTTGTCACCGGCTATCACCCCGAAATCGGCAAATAAATATTCAATTGTAAATACTAGTTCTTATCTCTAAGAAATGAAATAGTTCCCAAAAAATTTCGGTTTCGGCGGGACTCGAACCCGCGCCCCACCCTCAGTACATTTGTTAGAGATACCCAAAGTGCGGGTAAGCACTAAAAAACCCTAGTTCTTATCTGTTTATTCTTTAAAACATTGAGTGCCAATGTCGCATCCATTCATGTAAGCGGCGCGCGGCGGCGAACGCTTGCACTTCGCACCACTGATTCTAGGTAGTGAATGCGGTAATTGTAATTTTCTTTGATTAAAAGTTACAAGGTGGGTCCATGACATAGTACGCGTCGGAGGGGCGTCAATGGAGGCGGTTAGCACAGGACCGTGGTGGATGGCACAAACTTCGGGAGACCTATACCCAGCAGAGGGTAAAATCCAGCTACGGATGATGATGATGATGATAATTGATTATCTATTTATCTTTTGAGGAACATACGTGTGACTTACCACGTTTTCTTTTATTTCAGATGCATAGAACCTCTTCGTCTCGGCTCGTGGCCTAAAACGGACCTGGCGCAGTTTTTGAGTGCATACGAGCAGTGCGCTCTACAAATGGACGTATTAAGGTAAGTTATACTGCTAAAGACTGCAGTTACATGCTGGATGCGGCAAGCTGAAGACAGGGCGCTATGGCGCTCATTAGGGGAGGCCTATTTTATTTTCTTTATTCAGGACAATAAACAGCTGTACAATGTAGACTTATTACATAATGTTCTTATTTTATGTGATCCTAAATGTACAACCAATCGCATTATCCACAGATTTCTACAAAAGTTTTACTAACTACATAGTTGGCTGTTGTCTAAAAATATCTTACTATTAGTTATACATATAGTTAAAGTACTATTGATAGTTTAGGTTATTTGTTTTAGTATGCTTAATTTTAGAGTGTCAATAAAAGTTATTTTTACATATTTATTAAGAAAGATAGGAAAAGTCTATGTCCTGCAAACTATAACACCCTGTAGGTATTCTCCTCAATGGTCCACTGCCGAACGTAGGCCTCCCGGATAATGCCCATAACCCTCACGCAATGACCAACTGCTTTTAAATACTAATATTAGCATAGAAATCGAATGAGTTTAACTGCTATAAGTCCTTGTCCAAATGCTGAGCAAGAGCCTGCCCTTCCTGTTTTTGGTCTCTCTTTTGCGTTATTCAATTTGACCGATATCTTGTCCGGTGACGGGCAGCGAGGGTGGAAGGTGAAGGTTTGTCTGGTACACTTATGCCTATAATTTATATGCCATCGAAAACACAGCAGGCGAAAGAGGTATGTACAGCTCCGTATAACTGTCTCGCTCTTTCATTGTTAGATATAAAAACTTAGTGAATAATCGACGCGACGATAGTCCAGAAGGTGGCCGGCCACTATTCTTTCCTTTGTCACGTGATTCGCCAGAGGACAAGAAGATTGAAGGTCTATAACAATATTATTTTTTTCAGGGAGGCTGATTTAAAAAGCGTCTGGGAGAGATACATGCGAGTTATCAGCAAATGTCTTTATACTATGTATCACATCTAGATTGTTATAATCCTGTGTGTAACTAACTTAAATTATGTTTTATACTAGTCTTGTCCACTTAACTATTCGTTTTAAGTAAATTGTGTATGGTTTTTATTGTTTATTTTATTGTAATAAATGTTTAATGAAAAAAGGAGTCTCTTTAACGACAAACATTAAAATATCGACTATAATAGGGTATAACACCCATTTTTAAAAGTGTCAAGGTTCTATGATGAAATGAACCACTAAAAATACTATACAATGTTTATATTCAATCTATAAATGCCACATGCATTATAAGTATAACGTTTAAATTTTGAAGTTGACGACCGATGTGGCGCGGTGGGCGAAAGTCTGCCTGCGACACAGGAGGTTGCGGGTTCGATTCCCGCCTCCGGACAAATGTGTGTACGTTCTCCAGACATTTGTTCAGGGTGTTCTGGTCGTTTTCTATGTATAATAAAAAATATTTATCTATGTATTGTATTATGTATATCAGTTATCTAGTACCCATAGCACAAGCTCTGCTTAGCTTGGGGCAAGATAATGCTGCGTGAATTGTCCTGCATTATTTATAAGTTGCGCGTGTAATTTGATTGACCATATTGCTAATGATAATCATGACGTCAGTTGGATGCGAGACCTGAACAAATGCGCTGATGTTGCTGATACTGCCAGTCAGCCGTATGACATAACAACATTGCGCCTACTATTTCATGGGGTTTAAAACAAACTGAAAACTTTCAATTCTATTTTAATGATCATGACGTCAGTTGGATGCGTGACCTGAACAAATGCGCTGATGTTGCTGATGATAGTTGATACTGCCAGTCAGCCGTATGACATTACAACATTGCACCTACTATATCATGGAATTAAAAAAAAACTGAAAACTTTCAATTCGATTTTAATGATCATGACGTCAGTTGGATGCGAGACCTGAACAAATGCGCTGATGTTGCTGATGATAGTTGATACTGCCAGTCAGCCGTATGACATAACAACACTGCGCCTACTATTTCATGGTGTTTAAAGAAACTGAAAACTTTCAATTCTATTTTAAAATTAATTGTTGTTTTTTTTTAAATTGTTGATTTATGAACTAAAACACATTTTCAGACTGCTTTTTGCCTTTCATAATAATATATATTTAGATCTTATCTCGTTATGGAGTAAAATACCTTATTTAAATCGGCTACAAACCAATATTATAAGTAGGTTATTTTCATCACTTCACCAGTAGGGTATCCATTCTTCAGGAAAACAGCTAAAATAAACACGTTACAATAAAGTCAATTTTATTCATATAAGTAGGTTGTCTTAAGAACTAAATTTGTTAACAGAAAACGTAAGAACAAAATCATTATTTCTTTTAGGGATTTCTAGTGTTTTATTAAGATTTAACCAAAATACTGTAACTTATTAGATTTTTATCACATTAAAAAACTATAAAGCGTGTTCTACTTGTACTAGGCGGTCGTTACTTTTCTTTACGCTTCTCTGCGAGAGAGTTGGTTCTAAATTTCGAGCAATTTTAGGCCCGTATTATGAAAGCTTGCTCAGTTATCAAACGATGCTTGAGTAACGCTTTTGTATGGCATAAACGTCACTCAAGCATTATTGGATGACTGAGCAAGCTTTCATAATACGGGCCTAAGATACAACTTTTGGCAAAACAATAATAAAAAAATATCTTAATTTATGTTCTGTTCATATTTTTAGTATAGTTACAAATCTTTTAATAGATTACGATAGGTATCTTACTGCTCACTTTTCCTCCAAATTTGGAACCAACTCTTCAATAGCATCTACCAGCGAGGGTATAGAAACGATCGCCGCCGTCAAACAGAATACAATACATGATTACTACGTACCTACGTAGCCGCCATCTAGAGACACGCTTTAGTTCTTAAAGAATACCAAAATTAGCCCAAAATACATACAAAATCACCAACGGATGTCCTTTGATTATCTAAAGAATCTTCCAGAGCAGTTAGGCTTGGTATAAAAGTGTAAACCGTCAAATCGTGCTAACCGTACGCTATCTACGCTTCAACAGATAGCAGCAACCTTGCTTCGATAGCTAGCAGCAATTTCTTGGCATATCTGCAGCATTTTGACAATTCTTGCTACTTGGTCACTAATTCTAGAATAGTCAAAATTTTACAGTTGTTTACTTTATTAATGCACAATCCTTAAAGTGATGCTATCATGAGATGGATATTGGCAGAATTGTGTTTAACCAGATGCAGAGCCATCTAACAAGAAGTTGATTAAGCAAAGGATTGAGTGAGTTTTGAGTCGTCTCATGTTAAAGGTGGGTTCGAACCACTATTCACTATCACCATTGCCAAATGTGAATCTTATTTACAAAATCAAAAGAAGTTATGCATAGTTCTTTAAATTGTGTAGTCATAGCAACCCAATTAAAGTATTTATCGACTTATGTTGCTAGGATTTACAATTATTTTTATGCACTTGTTAAAAACAGCAGTTAACTGTCAAAGTCATAACGCCAGCAGACATGTCGCTACACTGTTAAGATATAACAAATTAGTAACCTATTTTAATCCTATTCTGTATGCCCTGCCGCCTGACGTAGCAGGACATAAATCTTTTCTTTTATCCAGTCTTTGTTGTACGGAGCGTATGTGTTCGTGGACTTCTGGTACACGAGGCAACTGAGGTCTGCAAGCTGTAAGATAATACAGACAGGTTTACATTCTAAATAACTAGCTGCTGCTTGCAGCTTTACACGCGTTGTTTAAGGTTCTTTCTATCCCATGGGAACTGATTTATGGGACAAAAAGTAGCCTATGTTACTCGCCATCCTTTCAACTTACTCTATGCCAAAAATGAAGTTGATTGGTTGATTAGATAGGGTGTGAAGGAAGGACAAACAAACAAAGAAACACACTTTCTCATTTATAATATTAGTAAAGATTAATAAATAATGCTGGTGGTGACAAAATTTTACTTAAAACTATTGTGATTATCATCAAAGTCCAATAGTTATTTACAACCACAAAATTTTTGCTAAATAAATTACTTTAAAGCTGGACATTCCACATAGCATCATTGACACACAAGCCAAACTGAATTAGAATCACAAAAAACCACTTCCAAGTACCTTTATCTAAAAAAAACTGTCTATCTATGTAATGTATATCAGTGATCTAGTACCCTTAAGACAGCTACAATGGTACTAGATGACTGTTAAACATTACATCTTTTTTTTAATTAAAAGTAGATAAGTATGAATGGATTTACAATGCGATTACAGATGACACCATGCTATCCTGCTTAGATCATATCATATGACGAATAAAATGATGACTTGGCAAGGACTAAGCTGTGTAATCCACGGGTATTGAATTACAGCATGAAGCATCTTTTCACTGTCTTTTAAAATACAATACCACACTATAATTTATGAAACCCATTGATTGCACAGCTTGCTTATCAATGTAAGTACATATAGTAGGTACGTACCTGATCAATGAAATCAAACAATTGCGAGATATCGTATGTTATCGTCGGCGTATTGGGGTTTCGCCTCTTCAGATGTTCTTCGTAGATCTTACAGACGCCCTCCATACAGTCATTTACGCTCTCGTAGTCCGAATAAGTCCTTGTTTCGGGCCTGTGACCTGGTTGCACCAGCAAAATTGTGTGAGACTGAAAAATAATACGATTTCATAACCTTTTTGCCACCATACTTTGACGTGAGATATTGATGTTAGACATAATTTTCTTGGTCAACTTACCATTTCTGCAGAAGGAAAACAGGATCACTCAAACGTCTATCACTCGTTTCTGAGATTCTTACTGAAATTACACGAGAAAGCAATGTTTCGTTGATGCACCGCTGCTTGCTCGTTTCTCGTAAAAAGCTTTTTTTTCGTTCTAAAATGATGAAAAGAAGAACCATAGATAAAGATAAACACTAGAAAAAAATTATAACGAAGGAAATAAAAAGTAGTGCAATTTCTTTACTAAATCCTTTGGTTGGTAGTTATTAACACTACTAAAAGAGGTTTTTTCCTGGGTGCAGCTAGTAATATGTCTGTGTTTTCTACGTTGCGTTCTTCAGAATTATTATTTCTCAGATAGAAGCTTTCATGCAATTTATGAACGAAAATTAGTTTCTGCTGCCATCTGGTGGGCATCGCCAGAACTCTTTTAAGTTGCCATGCCAAACAGTTTAAATAGTACGAAATGCTATTCCATTATGAAATTCAGAAAATAGAGAAACCTGCTTTAGCTGCTTAATTTTTTCACAAGAACGAGAGTAACGAGCGTCGAGCACGATACTGTGGCTCTTTGATTACCTACTCTGCACGTTTGAGTGGCAGAACATGTGCAGGCAAAGAGGAATCTCGTAATAATTAGAATTATTCTATGGCCATAGGGTAACAAAGCAGCGTAGGGGTACCTAGCATTCAAACAGGTTTTTTGTACCTATTCCTCATAAAATTAAACTAATAGTTATTTCAATGACGATTCATTCAATACTCCGTTCTACTTTATTAGCTACTTATTTTTTTTGTAACCACATAATTTACGTGACTACAAAGTACCTAGTCAAGTTCAGGATTAATCCAAATAAACACAGTGAAGCAATGCTGTAAATTGTTGTTACTTTACGTAAAAACACTTATTTTTACGAATGTGAGCGTAATTCCGCTTCTGTATTCTAATGTTTTTGCCTCACCTCTCCATTAGAAAATCGGAGAGGGTTGTTTGAGGCAATTTTTGTACAGCTATTCAGCCTATTCCTTCCTTTAGTTTCGAAAAGCCATTACAAATTACAATTCTTAAAAAAAGTTAGTAGGTAGGTATACCTACAGTAGGCATTTTCGAAAACATATAAAAAAAATTACAAGTGACCAAGATTCTATTGAAGGTTAAAGCATTTTGTTATCACCATGCCTGTTACTTCATGCACCGATGCACGTGTTCTGCGGAACGCAGAGAATGTAACGCTATTGTACGCTAAGCGGAACGTTCTGTTTATTATGTTACTGATCTCGTACAGTACGTCTCGCAATGGCAGCACTGTAGAAGCCAAAAATTGATTTTTTACAGTGCTTGTTTTTTTTCAGGTTTTTGTCTTCATGGAAGGCTTTTTCGGTGTTTTCGGCCTCTCCTAGTGTTATTTTTTATACTTCTTACCCAATTCCTATCGACGGACAATGTACGTATCGCATTTTAGTCGAAATTTAATAAAAACAGATAGATTCCATCCAATGTTTTGGTTTCGAAAATATGGTCTTGCGTATCTTGGTCTTAACTTTGCGGCTCTTTGCAGATGTCTGAAGATAAGCCCGATGTGCCGCCGGACAGCCAACCTGTCGCTGGCCCGGCCAATTATGGGGATATTGACAATATGAACCAATTCGCGAGTGTATGGGTAAAAGTTGAAGTAATGGAAGATGATGATGACGATGATGATGATGATGATAATAACGTTAATACTAAAAGTGAACCAAAAATTGAGGAAAATGCAGAACCACCGATGAAGTAAGGAACTAAAGTATATCATAGTTGCTTTTGCCGAACTGTATTTATTTATTTATTAATTTTATAACATAGGTACCTACTTCTATGGCTCAACCACCCGAAGTGCGCCTTAGCCTTCCATAAGAGAAGTTACAATTTTTCACCAATCCTGCGCAGTTTCCCGCCGGTACTCCACTTGTAGCTCACGCAGGTCCACTTCCACCATATGGCGACCTCTGTGGCGCGGCGGGTGAAGGTCTGCCTGCGACGCAGAAGGTTCCGGGTTCGATTCCCGCCTCGGTACAAATGTGTGTACGATATGCAGACATTTGTTCAGGGTGTTCTGGTCGTTTTCTATGTATAATAAAAAATATCGATGTATGTATTCTGTTATATTATGTATATCCCTTAACACAAGCTCTGCTTAGTTTGGGTCTAGATAATGCTGTGTAAATTGTCCAGCATTATTATTATCATATTTTTTATTTATATATTAAAATAAAAAAAGGACCCACCTTTGGCCTTGTTGCGGAAACCAGTCCAGAGATAAACCACCACATATTTATAGCGGCTTTCCTTATTTTATTAGGTTTTTATTTATTTAGCCGCCACTGCTCCACTTTTAGACGATGCCTTTTCTAATATAACCCTGTTATATTGTTGTTTCCCATGTTGATGGATGGAGACAGCTCAGGAATAAATATTTTTAAGCTTACGCGATCTGAACACATAATTATTCATACTATTTAACGGGTATTAACAGCGATAAATACCCGTTAAATAGTATTAATAATTATGAGCTCAGGAATACTATTTGTGGCATTGTTTGTAAGAGGCCTATGTTAAGCTATTGATGAATGTATATTTGCTGATGATGATATTTCCCTACTACTTTTGGTGCTGTCTTTGTTTTATATATGCTAGAACTTCAAGAACTCCTATTTAGGAAAGGCCTGTAGTATGACATATTTATCTCGGTCTTCTGCAATATTCATCCAGTTCTTTTCGCCCTTTGTAATACTCACTTGGTGTTCTTGAGTGGAGACACCCTCCGGCCAGGTGGTATGACAACCTGCAAAAGACTGCAGGCAGATGCTGGATGCGGCAAGCTGAAGACAGGCTGCTATGGAGTTCATTAGGGAAGGCCTATATCCTGCAGTGGACTAAAATAGGCTGAGAATGATTATGAATACTCACTTCTAACTCAAAATATTTAATGTGCCCCTTGGATTTATCAGCGTAGAATGAATGGGGTGATAGATTTTTTTTATTTTGAACCATAGAGAACAAAGCAAAGTTCTGGGCAGCTATGTCTTCTGTATTATTTATCAAAACAATGTTAGGTAATCAAAACTATGGGGTCTTCCCCATTGCAGGGAACATTGTTTGTAGTGTTAAAATAAACGAGAAACATTTGGGCTATTCATTGTATTTCTGTTCATTCTGTATAAGAACCGCTTAAACTCAAATATGATTGTGGATTAGATTTTGTGGATTAGCTGGCAACCCAAGTCTGACTTCCAGCTACCAGTACTTGTAGCTGGAAGTCAGATTTGGGTTGCCAGCTCTGTTGTCCTAAGCTCACCTCACACCGAGACGCGACGCGAGGCTTTGCGCACTTTGATTCAAAATATAACTTTATTTTATTGAAACCATACAAAAACTCCGGCAATTTGTATAATTTTGCGTAGTAAAAATAATAATAATGCTGGACAATTCACACAGCATTATCTAGCCCCAAGCTAAGCAGAGCTTGTGTTATGGTTACTAGATAACTGATATTCATAATAACTACAATATATTACATAGATAAATAATTTTTATTATACATAGAAAACGACCAGAACACCCGGAACAAATACCTGCAGATCGTACAAATATTTGTCCCAAGGCGGGAATCGAACCCGCAACCTTCTGCGTCGCAGGCCGACCTTCGCCCACCGCGCCACAGAGGTCGTCAGTAAATAAGGTTATATTTTGAATCAAAGTGCGCGCGTCCCGTCTCATCGCGTCTCGTGAGCTTATTTTTGCATGCCCTGTGAAGTTGCCTGCCAGTCTTCCACTTGTAGCTCTCGCAGCCCCCTCGAGAACAACTCGTAATATAATTTCTGTAGAACCACAAGAGTTTGGAGGCCTATATTCAGCAGTGATAGATAGGCGAATAACGTTGTATAAAATTTTAAGCATTATACACTTACTGTGTATAATGCTTAAAATTTAATAGTGTAGTGGTTTATTTTTCGCTTCTTCCACTAGTGGACAAAAAATTTAAGCGAACAAAATCAATAACATTTTGTTTCTTATTTGATAATAATTACTATTTATTAAGCTGTTTATGTATAAAATTTGACTTGTCTAAGTGCTTTTTTGTAAGCCTAAAGAAATAAAGTTGTTGAATTTTGAATGTTGAGTGGGTCAAGTCTGGTTGCAGATTATGATGATAACCTTGAAATAAAAGTTAAAGCTTGAATAAATAAATAAATGGCTGGTTATGAATTTTATTTATTTATTAATAGCAACCTATGGTTGAGGTGGCTAGGTCAAATAGATAACATTTAACTTCATTACGGATGTAAGCGGGTACACTGATATCTCCGCGAGAAGATGTTTCTCATCCTCGGCATCATCAACAAGCAGCGCGCCCCCCACCACCCCCGCCTCCGGCGCTCCCGGCTCGTGCGCAGCGAGCGCGCAGTGCTCGGAGGGACGCGGAACGCGCGCGCCTAGAACCGCACTCACCCTGAAGAAGTCCCTCGTTAAGGGATGAAACGTTGGTGTTCTTCCAACACAAATAAGGTTCGTAGTTAACCCGCTTACATCCGTAATGAATTCGTCAAACTACGATAGTTTTTATGATAAAATATTTAACTTATTTTTTTTTATTTTTTTTAGTCACAGACAGCTAAACTGTGTAACCTCTTTCAGAAAAGAAAAAACACCCAAACGACGTTCACCTAAACCTAGAAACTTGAAATGTAGTGAATGTGATTACCGCTGTGCAAGGCAACACACACTCAACACACACATGTTCTCCCACTCGGCTACTAAGCCCTATACGTGCACCCACTGTAACTACTCGACAATATACCGATTATCCCTAAAAAGGCATATATTCGTACAACACGAATGCAAAGAATCTGAAACAGCCAGGAGTAGCCTGCCGACATATAACTGCTCTATATGCAAATATACTACAAATTTCAAATGGAACCTTAGCTCTCACCAAAGAAAGCATGAATTAGCTAGATTAGCTAAGCAATATCAATGTCCTTCCTGTGATTTCAGTACACCATATAAATATAATTTCGAGAAGCATAACCGGAAGCACTTGTCTGAGTCAGGTTCAAATTACTGCTGTGATAAATGCCCGTTTACTACAAAATTTGAAGGTCATATTGTCCGTCATCTAGCCCAAGTACATTTTGAAATATCTGAGAAAGCCAGTCGGTGTGATTATTGTTCATTCGCTACCAAAGTTAAGTGGAGACTCAATAAACATGTAAACAGGAGCCGAGAAGAGAAACCGATTTGCTGTTCAATATGCAATTTTCAAACAAACTATCGCTGCGCTTTGAGACAACATAAACTTTCCCACACTGATATTCAGCATAACAAACGCTTACTTGATAATATATTCACAACAGATGCAAATACAGAGTTACACAACGTCAAACTACCTAAAGAGCGTGCGTTTGAAGCAATAGAAACCTGTGAGATGCAGTCTAAAGAGGCAGAACCTGGGACAATGACAGAAACTCCAAAAGATTTTGAAGATCTCAAAGAAAAATTGTTAAACGATTCATACTACACGTACAACGATAACCCTCAAGACTTTGAAGTCAACTATAGTCAATTAGTCGAGACTGAACATGAACGAAACAACCAGTACCTACTGGATCCGACTTGTGAAGTCGAATGGGCCACTATTCGAGTTATAGAATCTCCGGACCAAGACCGACCGTTCCAGTGTATAACGTGCTCGTACAAAGCTAAGTTCAAAGCATCTGTTCAAAGACACTACCAGCGTCACCATACCAGCCACATTCGACCATACAAATGCATAAATTGTGACTTCTGCACTAAAACAAAGGATGCAATTTCTCTGCACAACAAACGAAGCAAATCTATCTTCCTTTTAAGCTGCAAATTATGTTCCTTCTCTACCATATTTAAGTGTCAATATGCAATGCACGAAAAATCTCACATGGCTTTTAAATGTGTCTATTGTGACTACGCTTGTAGGAAAAAACAGGATATATACAAGCATTTTACTGAAGTACACATAGAAAATAAGCTTAAATGTAGTTACTGTGACTACAAGGCGACAAGAAAAGATAGTCTTTTAGTTCATCAAGCAACACACACAGGCAAGAAGCCGTTCCAATGCAAACTTTGCTCGTACACTTCTGTCAGAAGAAATCTACTTGAGAACCATATTATACGGTTTCATTCGAGCCAGAAAGAAGAGACGATTTTGGATGACGATAAAATTGAGTCTCTAAGAAAACCTGTAATAGGAAAAATGGAATCAGATTTGAATTATTCTAGCTAGTGATTATTAATTAAAACCGCAGGGGACACCCTTGTATATAAAGTTCCTCCCCTAGTATAAATTGTTTGGATAGGGGAGCCCCTAAACTGGGATATACAAACAAATGAAATAAAATAAGTTCCCAAAAATTTTCTATTTGGGCGGGACTCGAACCCGCGCCCCACCCTCAGTACGGGTGTGCTCTAACCAACTAAGCCACGAAACCTTAGTCGGTTCAACCAAAACTCTTTGGGACATCTTACGGACTATAGCGCCGCGCCGCCGGTGCGGTGTCTCCAAAATTTTTGGGAACTTATTTGATTTCTTAGAGATACCCAATGTGCGGGTAAGCACTAATAACGAAAACCTTATATACAAAAAATTTTTTTAAAGGGTGAAAATTCTTTACAAAAAAGCTGTTAATTTAAAAAAATATATAAAAATCTGTATAATAAGATAGTATACGTCCACCCTTACAGTGAAACAGTCAAGTATTTCACAAAGTTACAATATAATGCTCCTGAACGAATTTTCATAGCAATTTATTCATATTTAACAGACTGTAAGAATGCTGTTTGGAAGTATGCCATCTTTTTATGCTCAATTTGATATTTTTTCTGATATAGTTAGGTACTTCTCTTTGCAATAGGATGTGGGTTAATTTTGTATGGACCGTAGTCATTCTTCTTTAAATGAGTTTTGGGAAACCTTTTGTAAAACCTTTTATAGAAGTCGTTTTGCAAAACTCTTTAAAGAAACCGGGATGTATCCTGAAAACTAAAACGCGTTTAAGCCCTATTAAGTACATAAATATTAAGAATGTCCGACCCAACAAAAATAAGCTTTAATATCCTTAACTGCAATAGCTAATTAAGTTTCGACATGCTATGCCTACTGCGTTAGTCATTGGTTAAGTCTATAGAGAACAATGTTGTATAAACAAAGTTTTATTAAACTTTTGCTACATCAAAAGTCAGCTCAGACCGAGACGCGACGCGACACTGCGCGCAATTTGATTTATGATTACAGACATAGACATAAAGGTATAAATTTTATTGAGATAATAAGATAACTTCCCTTGGTGTCGCGCTGCGGGGCGGCGCGGCGGCGCGCTTGCGGCAAATTTTATCTATTTTCGTAGTAAAAAAGTTATATTTTTAATCAAAGTGCGCGCAGCGTCGTCGCGTCTCGGTGTGAGCTAAAGCCCTATGTTGTTAAATTGGGTTTGTATTTCGGAATAAATCTAATTTAGTAAGTTATATTCTTAAGATGTCGTAGAAATATATTAAGATTAGGATTTAAGCCATCATCCGAAGGTCTCGAACTTCACATCACCAGGGGTTACTAGGTTAGGTACCTCGTTTCTAGAATCTTAGATATTTTTTGTGAACAAAGGGTTAGCAAAACCGAAAAATTATTGATGTATTATCGGAGCAGATCGCAGAAGCTTTCGTAGATTCATCATGTAGTGCTCACATTCGTTTTAAATTTGAATTTTAATCTTTTCCGTTGTGCGTGTGCAATTATGCGTGGTTGAACTTGGTTTAAGTCATTTCCTTGCCGGTACCTTCTTGTTTTCTGTTATTATTGAGTTTTCATTCGAACATTTATTTGTTATCATTTTTAGGGTTCCGTATCCAAAGGGTTAAAACGGGACCCTATTACTAAGACTTCGCTGTCCGTCTGTCACCAGGCTGTATCTCATGAACCGTGATAGTTAGACAGTAGAAATTTTCACAGATGATGTATATCTGTTGCCGCTATAACAACAAATACTAAAAAACAGAATAAAATAAATATTTAAGGTGGCTCCCATACAACAAACGTGATTTTTTTGCCGTTTTTATAGATGGTACGGAACCCTACGTGCGCGAGTCCGACTCGCACTTGGCCAGTTTTATTTATTTTAAATTTGTGATACCAATTGTTTGTAGAACCGCACTCACCCTGAAGAAGTCCCTCGTTAAGGGATGAAACGTTGGTGTTCTTCCAACACAAATAAGGTTTGTAGTTAACCCGCTTACATCCGTAATGAATTCGTAAAATTTGTGATGGTCAAGGTTTTTATAGTATGTGATGGTCAAGCGTTTGGCCACCATCTCACTTGAATAAGTGGCCTAAGATGGTGCACGCTTCCCAGAAGGAACTTATTTAGCTTAGTACTATTGTTTGATTATTGTGTAAATTCTAATTTTTATGTAACCCTGGACCCATGAAGTCTGAAATAAAGAATTTATTATTATTATTATTATATTCACCCTGGGTTTGAAGACTCCAGATTGTACTCTGGGGGGAAAGACGCTGGAAGCTCATTCCACTCTTTGGACGTGTTTATTAAGAAGCTAGAGCAGAATGTTTTAGTTCGACACTGTGGTATATCGACCAGGTACGGCTGACATTTTTCTGTGCGTCTGCTCGTCCTATGGTGGGAGGGAGAAGCCAGAGAAGATGGGATAAGGTCGTGCTATGCTTGCACAAAGTGGTACATAAAGAACAGTGACAGTCTCGCAACGCGCCGTAACATAAAATATCTTAGATTCTAGAACCCAGATAAACAAGAGAGTATATTGTATAGGTACCTACTCGTATTATACTCGAAGCATGTCCGCTTGCGGGTCTTGCGTAGGCGGCATAGTTTTAAGTAGGTAGGTACATAACTTAGTTGCCATGATTAAATTTAAAACACCTCAAGAATCAGTCTTAGCCGTACACAGGTTACGGCGCGCTACCACTGTGTCGTGACTTAATTTTATCGTTGGACGAGTCGTCTCCTTGTCGTGATTTTTTATCGTGGAGCGAATGTCGTATCTTGTTCTCATGACGTGACGACATTTTACAGATTTTTTTATTCTCATTAATCGTCACGTTTTTTAGGGTTCCGTACCCAAAGGGTAAAATGGGACCCTATTACTAAGACTTCGCTGTCCGTCTGTCACCAGGCTGTATCTTATGAACCGTGATAGGTAGTTAGACAGTTGAAATTTTCACAGATGATGTATTTCTGTTGTCGCTATAACAACAAACACTAAAAAATATATTAAAATAAATATTTAAGGGGGCTCCCATACAACAAACATTATTTTTTTGCCGTTTTTGTAGATAATGGTACGGAACCCTTCGTGCGACCGACCCGACTCGCACTTGGCCGGTTTTATTCTTTTCTTTTTAAGACTGTCGTGCTAGTTTTCCCATTATAATAACAATCTATCGTCACAGCAAATTAAGTCGTGGACGACAGTGAATCGTGTCGTCCTAAAGTGAGCTTCCATTCAAATATACAAGCCACAATTCTTTTAAACTGCTCGACTTTCTGTGGACACTATCGCGACACAGTGGGTCGTCTAATTTTTAGTAAGTATAAAATTATGATCGGGCATAAGACTACACAAACGGCTGGTTTCCCAAAGCGATACATGTAGGTAGGTAAGATAACCTGTAGCGTAGGGGGCTCGATTCCCGCCTTGGGACAAGTTTTTACGATCTGCGCAGATATTTGTTCCGGGTGTTTTTATTTATAATAAAAATATATCTTTTTCGGCGCAGGGTCATGGAGGCAAAGTCACCTTATTCTTACTTTTGTGTCACTTAGGTACCTTACCTCCATGTTAAATTTGTTCTTGTGTTCCGCTTTATTTTATATTTGTGTGTACCTGTGTCCAAATAAATGTTTTTCTATTGTATTCTATATCTAATTTAATTGTAGTATTGTATAAAGTTAACGTATAAGTTATCTTCGCTTGTACCCAAGCTCTGCTTAGCTTGGGGCTAGATGATGCTGTGTTATTTGTCCAGCATTATTAATTTACATTTTGGTGAAACCGGCCATAATCTATTATTTTTAACGTTTTATTTAATAAAACACTGTTTTAACCGGATTGATCGCGTATATTTTATATTTTGTTTATAACCTGACGTTTCGGAGGCTTTTCAGCTTCCATGGTCACAGGCAGACGTTTAGTTTAGTTTGTAGCGACTAGAAAAGTAAGTAGTATATTTTAGTTACCTTCCTATGTTCTTAGCGTACTTAAATAAATTAAAGCACAAATGATTTAGCTTCCAATATAAGAAATGGTGTAGTATTAAGTGCGAAATTGAAAAGAAGGAACATTGAAATAAAATCTTTAAATGTATTGGAATTTTATTTTATTCATCAAATAACCGTTTTACAATTTACATGATAAAATTAGATAAAGTTAACACATAAATAAGTACAGTAATATAAATAGGTAACTTATTTAATGATCATAATTTCTTTATATTTTTTTGTAGATATTTTGTAAAAAGATTCTTCTTTTTACAAAATATCTACATAGGTTCATCATGATGAGTCAAAACTTCAGTGATAGATACTGTAGTTAGTAGGTAAATCCTTTTTGGTTTCGTCACACTACATACAAAAATTTACATGAAAAAACATGCTAGCATTAAATGATCTACTCCCAAGTTGGGTGTTAAAAGGCACATTTTTACTAATTAGCCAAAATTCAGTGCCTGAGTTATGAATTTTAAACGAGTTTAAAAACTATAGGTTAACAGCATTGAGAAGTTATCATTAGCAGTTATTTCTCCCAGTGATTTTGAACATTTAATATATTCCGAAATTCTTCATTACAATTAGTAGATTTTAAATCATGCTATGAAATTACTAAGTTGACGAGCCAGATGGCAAAAAAATATTAGTTTTTCTTGCCTATCTTTCTGGGTCTGGGAAAAATACATTTTAGATTCTAGATGCAACTTAATAAAGTTCATATCAGCTTGTACTTCTCCGTTAGAGCGATAAAAGGCTACATTACAGTAGAAGGCATCTCTTTCTACACAATGCAAACTGAGCGAGACTTCAGACCCAGAAAGATACCCAACGCGTTTTCTATGTAAAACCACTATGAGACTAGACTTGTTTAGTCTGAGATTAGTTTTATTCATATACGTCATATTAATTATAATCTCTAGAAAACATGTGTTTTTGGCTAGCAGTTAGAAAATGCCTCAGCATTAAGCCCACTCTTTGTACCGTAGTGCAGTAAAGATTTAAATAATGAAAATACAAGTAACGATGTTTTAAACAGCACGACTATCTGTCGTTACGTTACAGTGGGAACGCGTCCTAAGTGTCAGCTCACACCGAGACGAGACGCGACGCTCCGCGCACTTTGATTATTATAACTTGATATATTACAAATTTTATTGACTTTACGAAAACTCTCCTCGGCGTGCGGCGCCGCGCTAAGCTGGGTTTGCGCCAATTTGTATCTTTTTACGCTGTAAATAAAGTTATATTTTGATTCAAAGTGCGCGGAGCGTCGCGTCGCGTCTCGTCTCGGTGTGAGCTGTACCATACACGTTACATTACGATCCGTAACGCTCGTCATTACCCTTTAAGTTTTAAATTACACTTGTATAAGTGCTTATTTTGCCCAAAGAAATAAGCATTATCCTGATAAACTTCAAGTCATTATAGGAATGATACAAACTATATAATATTAGGTTTATAAATCACTTATTAATTTTAAAACCCTATAAAAGTTAAGTTATAGTAAATTTTTATTTTGTGCAATGTGAATAACATTAATTAATTAATAACATACATCTACGAGTTTTGCAACTAACTACTAAATTAGTTCATTAGGATCCGAAATTCAGGAATTTTATTTATTCAAAAAAATATTTAAATCAGGTCAGATTAACTAATTAATGTTAAATATCACGTATATAAGTTAATTTCACTGAATTTATCATATTGTTAAATATCTTTTTACAATGTTACATTATATGCCAATAAATATTATTCGGTTTTGTCTGTGATTAGTTTTTCTTTATTTATTTATCTTTATCAATCAGATACCATTGTCATATAATATTTAATTTAAGTCGCAAACTGCTGTCAATTTTTTTACTTTGGATTAAAAAATGTTACACCTTATGTCGAGTTGAAAGTGAAAGAAAACTGAAGCAACAAAGCTAACATATAAATTAGATATTTCCAATTAGGTACTTTTATAAATTTCATATAATCAACACTTACGCATTTGGTCGCAAATAGAGATCGTACGTAATTTTAATTAAGTCTTCTTATTAACTAACAATATTAATTGTGTTTAACGGGTATGAAGCAAATTTATTCACATTAAACAAGCTAATTAATTTTCTATGAATTAAGAAGTCCCCAGCTTCTTGGGGACGCTTCCGATCGGTATTGATTTGGACCAGTTGAGCTACTTCTAGATTGTTTACCACAGTCTGCAGTTAGCTCAACTGTTACAATAGTAAATACTAGTTATGTTGAGTTCAAAGTGAAAGAAAACCGACCTTTAAATTAGATATTTCCAATTACCTTTATAAATTTCATATAATCAACACTTACGCATTTGGTCGCAAATAGAGATCTTACGTAATTTTAATTAAGTCTTCTTAATAACTAACAATATTAATTATTGTGTTTAAGAGATATTAAGCAAATTTATTCACATTATACAAGCTAACTAATTTTCTATGAAATAGTCGTCCCCAGCGTCTTGGGGACACTTCCGATCGGTTTTGATATGGACCAGTTGAGCTACTCCTAGATTGTTTGCACAGCCTGCAGTTAGCTCAACTGTTACAATTGTAAATACTAGTTCTAATATGTTTCTATTATTTAATTGTAAATTTCTTTGTTTATAAAGATTATGTATTATTGGTTACAACTTATTTAATGTTTCATAAAAACAGTTAATTCCTTTGAATTTAGACAGTGAAGAAAGTTTAGTCAATGAACTTATCTTTTGATTGAGAAAATCGACAATAAAGCTTTCTAACTGTCAACGAGAATTCACTTTCTAAAAGTATCGAGAATTCACTTTCTATAAGTATCGAGAATTCACTTTCTATAAGTATCGAGAATTCACTTTCTATAAGTATCGAGAATTCACTTTCTATAAGTATCGAGAATTCACTTTCTAAAAGGATCGAGAATTCACTTTCTAAAAGTAAATTTCTAATCTATCATCCTCTCCCATCACTTTGTTTTAGTTTTTACACTCACACTTGTTTTTATATTCTAATTTTAAAATTGAATTCTTCATTTTGTTTATATAATACACTTCAATCACTTATTATACACTTCTGGTCGTGTCTGTTCACTGTTGTTCACTTTTTTCACCAATACCAGGGCATCGTTATTGGCGGCTCTCTAGGGTGAGATTGGAGAGAGGGTCTCATATGTCCACCTCGCAGATTTTTCTTTTTTGCGGAATGCCAGAGCTTTCCTTCTTTATATATTCTTGTTTGAGATGTTGGTAGGATTGGAGTCGCCATAGACCGTATTCCTGTGGGATAAGATACATTTTACACATTTTTTTTACAATTAACGTTCATGTGAAAATTCAATACAATACAATACAAAAACACTTTATTGTACACCAGAAAAAGAACATTACAAAAAGACATGTATGGGCGGCCTTATCGCTTAGAAGCGATCTCTTCCAGGCAACCTTTGGATGGAAAGAATTCAAAAAATGAATTCAAGAAATCCGTGCACTGTTAAGGTTATCGCAGATATGTACCGCACCATTGCACAAAAATAAGCATTCAAATATGGGCTTTAGGGAAGGTGGTTCGACGCGGGTTAGCGTGAGTTTTTTTTTGTGGTTTTTAGTTTTTTCTGCGTTTTACAAGCAAAATTTGCGGAAAATTAATTTGCCGCAAATTGTTAACCATTAAGCGAAAATTCATTTTTATCCATTTTCAAGCGATTTTATTACTTTCGCTCTAATTTAATGATGATTATGTATTATGAAAAACTAAAACGATACAAACATCGCTATTTCTTATCCGATTACATATGCAAAATTTCATTAATATCGGGGACGCAGTTTCCAAATGAATCGAAAAGTACGTTTGTATGAGAGCTTAGAGGTTCAGGGTCTCCTCAAGCTACCGCGATGGCGCGACCGGTGGAGCCGCCATGGCGTCTTAATGAGATAGCGCCCTAAGGAGGCCTGAGGGCAGTCACTGGTGGAGGTGAGTCTACTACAGTCTATGAATATTTCTTACCCAATAACCGAAGGGGATCTGACTCGTTGAGGCGTTCACGAAAGACCAAAGGCTCCAGAACAAATGACTGACAATTGAAAACGCGTCCACCTGCAAGAAAAAAATATTAACTATAGTACATCTTCCATAATCACACTAATATTCATCATCAAACAGCAAAAGAATCACGTTCGTTGTATGTCCCTTAAATATTTACTTTATTCTGTATTTGTTGCTATATGCGGCAACAGAAATACATCATCTGTGAAAATTTCAACCGTCTAACTATCACGGTTCATGAGATACAGCCTGGTGACAGACGGACAGCGGAGCCTTAGTAATAGGGTCCCGTTTTACCCTTTGAGTACGGAACCCTAAAAACCATAATAATAATTATAATAAACTCTAAACTAAATGATAAATTGAACCAATTAGGTCCTGCCTCAGTTTAATGTTGTTCCACAGAAAGTTGAGCAACGCTGCTGGTATTCTGGCAAAATCGAAATCTTCGTATATGTGAATAATTTTGCTGAGAAACTATAAATAAATAATGCTGGGCAATCCACACAGCGGTCGGGCCTATGTCCAGCCGTGGACGGTTATAGGTTGATCCACACAGCATCATCTGGCCCCAAAGTAGGCAGAGCTTGTGTTATGGGCAGTGAAGTACTAGATAATAATAATATTCTTTAATTCAGACACAGGATCCATTTTTAAATTATATAGGTATTAAAAAGTACCTAACACATTACAAAATAATTAATTAAAAACAAGAGATATAAAAATTAGAGATACCCAGACTGCGGGTTAGCACTATAACAAAAAACCTTAAATAAAAACATTAAAATTTAAGGTACTTACTAGGTTTAAGTACAGTCAGCTGCTCAGATATGTATACACTTCCTAGTTTTCACTTTTATTTTACTCGGATCTTATAATATAATAGTTTACGCACACGTTATTCATACTAAGTGGTCATCGTTCTTGTCAGAATACGATATATAAATTATCACAATGACTATACACTTACTATTCAGTCAAATTTCAAAACATGGGAGTGTATACATATTTTCGCAGCTGACTGTACATACGTCAAGTGGCAATATACACCCACCGTCTATAGGTGTCTGATAACATCAGACGGTCAGACAGGCTTACAATGATGTCGTTTTTACACATATACATAATACAATATATAACTGATATACATAAAATCAAATCAAAAAATGCTGAATGTGATAACCCTAAGTTACCCTTAGTTTAATTCCATTATTATTATATGTAAACCACAGTAGTCAAGATGCATTAAATGTTATGGAGAACTCTACTACTGGTGCCTACTACTAACCGAGTTATGTAACCAATGTTTTATGAATCTCACTAATATTATAAACGTGAAAGTTTAGATGGATGGATGGATGGATGGATGGATGGATGTTTGTTACTTAATCACGCCAGAACGGCTGAACGGATCGTTATGAAATTTGGTACAGAGATAGATTATAGTATGGAATAGGACAAAGGCTACTTTTTATCCCGAAATTCTTACGGGAACGGGAACTACGCGGGTGAAACCGCGAGGCGCTGCTAGTAAATTATATATCTATCTATCTTACCTCAACCAATATTTTATTTATGTCGTCGATGGAAGCCGTCTGATCCCCTGCAAGATTCCCGTTGTAGTGTTTTAGGTATTCCTTTATGAATATCTCCTGAAATATATAAATAAATAGTCAGTTAAAGATCTTTTAAAACGAAAAATAGTTTAATTATTACTACCACCTCTTCTTTATTAACAAAGAAAATTACAATCAAATAATAGAAACAAATTAGGACTAGTATTTACAATTGAGCTAACTGCAGACTGTTGCAAACAATCTACAGGTAGCTCAACTGATCCATATCAAGTCCAAGTCCATCAGTCGCGCGCGTCCCCAAGACGCTGGCTGCATTGCCCCGCTGTATGGCAATACTGATGCGCTGCGCCAGATACTCACCAGCTCTCGGGTCACGCGTCGCTTCGACCAGACGCTCAGATATTTTTTTTTTTAAACCCGGAGAGCTTCAGTACTCTACGGACCTAGGGTCTCGACTCCAAGCGGAGCAAATGCGTAGGCTCTGTCGAGACCTACATATTTGCGCCTCTTGAGATCTCTGGCCAAATCTGCCGCCGCACCAGCGCCCTCACGGAAAATCACTCTAAAATGTATATTACGTATAGCATGGGATTGAAAAATGACGTCATCTCTGGTGCTGTCCTGCTCTTTCAGTTTGAATCCGATCAGCTGTGCAATTACGCAAAAACCACCCATCCTGTAATTGACAATTGAAAGCCATTTTATGGCCATCTTAATAGGGATAGTGAAAGTAACTAATAAAACCGGCCAAGTGCGAGTCGGACTTGGCCGGTTAATAAAAAACATGTTTGTTGTATGGGCCCCTTAAATATTTGCAGAAGGTACACACATTTGTCCCGAGGCGGGAATCGAACCCGCAACCGCCTGCGTCGCAGGCAGACCATCGCCCACCGCGCCACGTCGGTCGTCAAAAAGGCACAGTATAACTATGGAAAACGTCTCACTTTCTTTCTCTTGACAATAATGACCAAAGTCAGCGAAAGAAGTTCTGTATCATCAGCTGTTCGTGTATCGGTGACGTCGTACGTAGATAGACGTAACTAGTAATCAAGAGATATTGAGCGAAATTGAAATTCAGTTAAAATCTTATATTAATTATCCTTCAAACTTCTTTTTTTTGCAGAAATTTAATTTATTTTGTTTTCAGTAGCTGTCTAAAAACATTTCGGCGTAGTTTCTCAAAATCAGTGATCATGCTTTTGCAAATTTATGGATGGGACACGCAAAGGCCGTGATAATGGCTTTCAAATGTCAAAAAAATTATAGTAGGTATGAGTGGTTTTTGCGTAATCGCACAGCAGAGCGGGACAGCTTGACAGATGACGACCGAAGTCCTTCTCAAGCCCATTCTTAACGTGCGCAGGTTATAACAATAATTGAGTTAATGCACTTTTGATAGATAATTCTATCAAAAGTGTACTTCTTGTGTAAATTATATTTATCTTGTCAGGTCACTGAATACCACTGCTGGACACAGGCCTCCTTTTCTTTCTACTAAACGTCTCGGTCCAGTGCATTTGTGGCCACACTGACTTTATAATCGTTAATTGATTAATATAGAAGAGAATTAGTTGGAAATTTATTAGTTTTCATACGCTATGGCCCGTATTGTGGAGGCTTGCTCAGTCGTCGATATATGCCGGGTGCTGTTCACCCACTACAACGTGACCTACGTAGTAACATCCACCACCACCGCTCACACCTAAACACAAGCTACAGAAGTCAGAGAGGTCCGTTTATATAATGGGTCCTCCGGTTTACAATCGGTTACCCGACTGGATCCGTAATGCAGATTCCAAACATTCAAGAAAAAACTCAAGTGGCTTACTAAATTGGTATTGTATTATACCAACGAATTTTTTAATTTGCCTGTATTATAAACTAATTTTTTTTATATTTAGGTAAGTGACATGTAATAATGGTATTATCAATAAATTTCTGTATTCTGTATTATGCTTGAGTAACGATTTTTTATGGTATACGCATCGCTCAAGCATAGATGACCGAGCAAGCATTCATAATACGAGTGGCTCTAAATTTATTACGTTATATAATGTGTATAATTTTAAACGGCCTTAGAATTGCAGACGCATCAAATGATTTATTCATTAGTTATTTAAAGAAATCTCATTTCATCTCACTACCGAAAGATGAAATATTAATTGACATTATCTTATGAGTTAGTAAACATTTTTAATAAAAAAATCCTAAATTAAATTATACTTTAGTAGCGCACCGCCGCCATCTTGAATCAGTTCCGATTTCCGAAGTCCGCAGCTGTCAATGTCATCTGTCACTGTCAGTGGCACTGTCAGCGGCGCTAAAATACAAACATACAAACACAAGCTGCGTAGTGGCAGGCTTACACACCGATCGAAAAACAAAATTTTGAAGATTCTACAATTAGATTGGTTTGAGTTTAAAAAGTCAATTAATACTAATTGTGATCAACTCGTTTAATTAATGACAAGAGTTCAAAAACGACAAGGCTTCGTTCATAGGTTTATAAGTAACGTTCATAAATAACTGACAAAGTCGTTCATTATTAAATGCGTTCATTCATATCAAAGACTCGAGCATTCACATCACAGACTCGCGTTTTCATATCAAAAACTCCTTCATTCATTCATATCATAGGCCGTACGTACATATCACTCCATTAATCATATCAAACGCTCGTTCATTCATATCAAAGACTCGTGCATTCACATCATAGACTCATATCAAAAACTCCTTCATTCATTCGTATCATATCACTCGTTTAATCATATCAAACACTCGATCATTCATATCAAAGACTCGTGCATTCACATCATAGACTCATATCAAAATCTCCTTCATTCATTCGTATCATATCACTCGTTTAATCATATCAAACACTCGATCATTCATATCAAAGACTCGTGCATTCACATCATAGACTCATATCAAAAACTCCTTCATTCATTCGTATCATATCACTCGTTTAATCATATCAAACACTCGATCATTCATATCAAAGACTCGTGCATTCACATCATAGACTCATATCAAAATCTCCTTCATTCATTCGTATCATATCACTCGTTTAATCATATCAAACACTCGATCATTCATATCAAAGACTCGTGCATTCACATCATAGACTCATATCAAAAACTCCTTCATTCATTCGTATCATATCACTCGTTTAATCATATCAAACACTCGATCATTCATATCAAAGACTCGTGCATTCACATCATAGACTCATATCAAAAACTCCTTCATTCATTCGTATCATATCACTCGTTTAATCATATCAAACACTCGATCATTCATATCAGACTCGTGCATTCACATCATAGACTCATATCAAAATCTCCTTCATTCATTCGTATCATATCACTCGTTTAATCATATCAAACACTCGATCATTCATATCAAAGACTCGTGCATTCACATCATAGACTCATATCAAAAACTCCTTGATTCATTCGTATCATAGGCCGTTCGTACATATCACTCGTTCATTCATATGATAAAGACTCGTGCATTTACATCACAGACTCGCTTATTCACATCAAAAACTCCTTGATTCATTCGTATCATAGGCCGTACGTACATATCACTCGTTTAATCATATCAAAAACTCCTTGATTCTTTCGTATCATAGGCCGTTCGTACATATCACTCGTTCATTCATATGATAAAGACTCGTGCATTCACATCACAGAATCGCTTATTCATATCAAAAACTCCTTCATTCATTCGTATCATAGGCCGTTCGTACATATCACTCGTTCATTCATATGACAAACACTCGTGCATTCACATCAAAGACTCGAGCTATGTATATTTTATTTATATTGTTAAGGACTACCTATTCTATTAATTATAATTATATCAAAGACCACGTGTTCTATATTATATTCCCTCACCTTTTGCTCCAATGTAGGTGCGTTATCAGCATGGTCGAAGTAGAAGGGATACTCGGGGTTGGTGTAATCGATCACCCACTCCTGGAAATGGTTCGCGATGTCGAAACCGCGGTAGTTGTACGCGCAGTACTCGAAGTCTATGAGCACCAGCTTGGGCTCGCCTATATCTGACAGGCGGCTTGTTATACTGAAATGACAGTTTTGATGTTAGTTACATTTGACGACCGATGTGGCGCGGTGGGCGAAGGTCTGCCTGCGACGCAGGAGGTTGCAGGTTCGATTCCCACCTTGGGACAAACGTGTGTACGATCTGCAGACTTGTTCAGGGTGTTCTGGTCGTTTTCTACGTATAGTAAAAAAAAACTATGTTTTGTATTATATTATGTTTATCAGTTACCCATAACACAAGCTCTGCATAGCTTTGGGCTAGATAATGCTGTGTGAATTGTCGAGCATTAAAAAAAAATTATGACGTACTAAAGTACCTGGCGATAAATAGTGTACATTACATCATACCTTTGGAAAGAGACAATCGGCTCATTTCGGCTTTGTAGAGCGTTATCTCTGTCGCACACTACCTATGTGACGTTTTGTCAGTCGGAGTCGTTGTTCAAGTGCGATAGAGGTCGCGTCTAGTTAAAAATATAATACATAGAGTTGTTAACTAATTAACTGCAAGGAATTGAGGGTTAGAATTATTATTGCTTTTATTAGAATGTCTTTTTAACAATAGATATAATGATTTTTGTTTTGTATACTAAAGCTGTAACTTTCAAAAACAAATAAATAAATTCGTTAATATGATTTTAACATGTTTTAATATTTTACCACCAATAAAATTAGTAAAAACATAAGTCATTTCAATAGACCACAGGGTTCCTGAGGGTTCGACCAAATTATGTGCAAAACAGTGAACTTTCATGTTTTATTCTTTATCTTGTTTTCACATTCAAGGAAACAAAGAAAACTATAAGGAAATATTGAATTCTATGAAATTTGAATTTTTTATCAGGGGGATCCCTCGAATACTGACATCTAGGCCTATCTAGGATCTAGTTTGACAACCAAGAGGGCCCTTCCCGGTCCCACCATCGTCAACGCGAGTGTCATTGAAATGCTTGTTGTCTCATCCAGCACAATGTTAGAAAAAGAGGCAAAGCGAAAAGAGCGAGAAAGCGCCTGACCGCTCGGCTGGCATTCGGTTACCTTCGCCGCTCACTCGCAGGTGGTCGGCCCTAGGACACAGATTAGGTAACGTTACTTCGCCTAAGATGAGCCATGCATCATTCATTCAACGGCACTACTGAACTGAAACTGACATAACTTTTTCTGTTCGTCCATGATATACCCAAACATAGCAAAAAGTAAATAATTTATTCTGCTTATTTTTTATTTTACGACCATATTGCCTATTCTGCTTATGGAGTAGCAGTACCAGCAGAATAAATTCTTTATCTATCCAGTCTGTCTGTATTGAGAATGCTAAAATTAGGTAACGTAGGTACATAATTGTATACAATGTACGTACCGTTTGTA
This sequence comes from Eupithecia exiguata, assembly GCA_947086465.1. Classification (NCBI taxonomy): domain Eukaryota; kingdom Metazoa; phylum Arthropoda; class Insecta; order Lepidoptera; family Geometridae; genus Eupithecia; species Eupithecia exiguata. The sequence goes on from OX352254.1 coordinate 5,517,645, forward strand.
AATGTCAACAAATGTATGTTTATGTAGATACCTACCTACTAATTTGTTCCTACCGTGGTACAGGCGGTTGATCAAATAAAGTACTCTAAATACAGTTGTGTATATGTATATTTTTTACTCTAAAGAACTTTGTTACACTTTATAAACAATACATAAAACGACCCGGCTGTCGTGATGATTCCGATTTCCGAACACCACAAGATCCGTCAAGTAAGAGTGTAACTCGCGCGCCGAGGGTTCCGAACGTTTGTCAATTACTTATACAAATAATGTACTCATAGGTACACCGGTTATAAATCTAGCAAAGTACATCAGCATTGCCATACAAGCGGGGCAATGCAGCCATCGTCTTAGAGACGCACGCATCCGAATGGTATTGATTGATATGTTTCAGTTACCTAAAAAAAGTAGGTTCATTTCATGGATCGCTCTCGGATATTAGGGAGTAATGATACATTTTTCGACTTTTTTCAAAATATTTCAAAAAGTATGAAATTTACAGGAATTTGAAAAACTGAACTTTTGAGATGTCCAAATCGATACCTTTCATTTGACACCCTATTTGACATTCAATACAATACAATACAATACAAAATTCTTTATTGTACACCACAAAATAAAACACATTCACACACACATCATTCATTCACACACACATCACATTCACATTGACATTGACATTCTAGGTCTATTTAAAAATTTCATCATAAAAAAATGTACTGAAAATTCTAATTTTCATTTATTTTTCCTTCAATCAGTAATGGTGCCCGAAATATATTGGGTTTATTATTATGGGTTTCGAAACCGATCTCGAAACCCTCAAAATATTAGGTATTATCTAAATACAATCATCAATCATCGAACGAATCTATCTCTTATTGACGTACCTACCCGCTGTCAAGAAATTCTACTCGTACTGACAATGACAATTCCGTCCGAGGCCCGCCCCCGACCCGAAGGAGACCGAGCAGCAACGGAGCAGTGCTTCTCCCCCGTCTCACCCCGCATCGACCCCGCACAATTCGTCCCCCGCATACCTCTTACCGCCACTGGCTAACAACCGCGTGAGAACGCGATAACATTGAACGAAAAATAGTGTACGAAAATTTCATAAAACTTGTTCCAGGAAATAAGTGTTTTTCAGTAAGCCTTACAAGTTTTCTAAATAAAACTTTGTCGTTTAGAATCTCCAATACATTTGCTAGGTTTCTAACTAAATATATTCTTTACTACTACAATTTATGAGTTCATTATGAATGCCCAAAGTTCAGGTAAAATTTGTGCAAAAAAGCAGATTTTTGGAGGCTTATACTGAATTTGTTTCGCCAAATTTTGATTTCTTGTTATGATAGAAACCTAGATATAGTACACAAGATACCTATTAGTTAAAAGTTTCAAAGAGAGATCTGTGACAACGCCATAATCACGTACGAGCGTTTGTATGAAAAGTAAGTCGGGTTGGCCGCTCTTAAGTGTGTCAGTCATCTAGTACCCATAACATAAGCACTTAGCTTGGCTATATGATGCCGTGTATACCTGTCAGAAGTGTTGGCGTCATCTTGCGAAGATTCGAATTCACAGTTCACGTATCTAGGAGATAAGTCTTCATTTATGTTCGGTTCTTCTTCTAATAGCAAGATGTTACCTGAAAAGTAAGTAAAGTGTCATTCTTGTGTCAACCTCGTACGCGTTATTATTATTATTATTATAAGGCGTATTAGTATACACGAAACACGAAAATTTGGTGTTTTTTAAACCTATTTTCTGATAAAAACATTGATTGTGCAGCTTTGAAATTTATATATCCTGTTACGTAAATCTTGAAGGGTTTCTTCGAGGTCCCAAAACCATTAAATATAGTGTAGTTGTTTTAGTGTTAGTTATAGTGTGTGTTTAGTTGCTTCGAACCCACTTTTTATCGGTGTCTCTTATTCGATTAGTATCAAATTCAGTATAGTGATTCACATAGTTCATACCTATTACTTGGAGGTCCATTAGCTTCGAAAAGCAGTCAAAATAACGAAATTAAACATAAAAACGTGTTTGCGCCTACAAAATTTGTGACACAAACCTGACCAGTTAAACGTCACCTAAGCGCCGAGGATCGTATTATTTGGTTGATTAGGGAACTACAAATGGTATGCTGAATCGAACAAGCTCTTTGCTGCATATAGGCGCGCGGGCCAAAATTTCATTCTTTGGTTTTATTAATCACCTTAAAGGTCAATTACAGGGGGAACTGTATTATGGGATACAAAGCGTATTTATTATTGATTCTAGGCTTAGAGCTACATCTATGCTAAAATTTCAGCTCGATTGGTTCAGTCGTTATGGCGTGAAGAGGTAACAAACATCCATCCAAACATCTAAACATGCGAACTTTCGCATTTATGATATTAGTGTGTTGTGATTAGTGTAATTGACAGATTCACGCCCATGAAGTTGCCTAATTTTTGATATTTCAGACTGTGTCATTTTATAAACAGTGATGTTAATCTGTCGATTTGAAAAATATCAGGATTTACGAGAGGCTCGGCAGTGTGGTTTAAATGTTTTTCATGAGAGGCCATTGTCCAGCAGTGGACTGTTAAAGGCTCTTGATAATGATGACCTCTGTGGCGCGATGGGCGAAGGCCTGCCTGCGACGCAGGAGGTTGCGGGTTCGATTCCCGCCTCGGGACAAATGTGCGTACGATCTGCAGACATTTGTTCAGGGTGTTCTGGTCGTTTTCTATGGATAATAAAATACCTATTTAAGTATTGTATTGTATTATGTACATCAGTTATCTAGTAGCCATAACACAAGCTCTGCTTAGCTTGGGGCTAGATAATGCTGTGTGGTTTGTCCAGCATTATTTATTTATCTCACTAATCTCACTTATATTATAAATGTCAAAGTTTGGATGGATGGATAGATAGATGGATGGATGTTTGTTACTCAATCACGCCAGAACGGCTGACCGGATCTGGATGAAATTTGGCACAGAGATAGATTATAGTCTGGAATAGAACATAGGCTACTTTTTATTTCGGAATTCCCACGGGAACGGGAACTACGCGGGTGAAACCGCGAGGCGCTGCTAGTGATAATATATATGTACCTTCTTGCATATCATTGTGGCAGAAGACGCTGGGAGACTCGACAGACAGCACCAGTTTGCGCACCCACTCGATCTCCTTTTCGAAGTCAACCAGTTTCAACTGCTTCTTTATTTGTTGTTCTTTGGAATTCTGTAAGAAATAACGATTTTTTATAGTAATAATCATTTATTTCAGGCAACGTAAGATTTCTTGCTTCTTTTTTTCTATTTTGTCTGTTTGTAATAATATATTTATGTTGGTTTACATACAGCGGAAGACCCAGAATTAACTATATGATTCAGTTTTAGGAGAAAACCGCTTACATGTCGTATAAAGAAGTAAAAGAGACGGCATTGGAACGAGAAAAGTGCAGGAAATTACACTGTAGCACCGACAAGAGCAAGGCTTTTAAATTTATTATTATAACATATTTTGTATTAGCTAGTTTATGGGTTATCCTATGTGGGTTGGTTGTAATAAAAGATGCGTTGCACTATATATGAGTCTATTCAATTACACATGTTCCAAATTACATTTTTACTATATTTAATCCTAATGAAGGATCTATGTCTGATCGCGTTAGATGTATGGGAGTGACTTGGAGTGACTGGTTAAGCTTCGCTTTGTTACTGAAAATGCAGTCGCAGAAACGCGAATGCTACGACTACTTAAAGCTAATCTGTGTCACTATACATACAATAAGTTTATTTAAGTATTGTAAAAACTAAATCTGTGGCCCATAAAAATAAATACCTTTTAGACTAGACACAGAATAGGCTACTTGACTACTACTGGGAAATAATTCTAACGTATTGTCTGATAAAAATAATGCAAAGTGTAATTAATATTTCTTCAAGGCCAGTCGTATTAGTTATAAAAACTAATTTTAAAGTTTGAATAAAATAATGGCGCGGCAAAACGATAATCTCTGTCATGGCTCCCGTGCTGTGAGCAATAACGTCACACGCCACATCACACCTAGCAAGAACTCATTGACACTGTAATCTGTAATAGTGTGACGTCACCAGCAATCCAACCAAACGCAGAGCGTTTTCGGTCACGTGATCATATATCAAAAAATGTGTCATTTTGATCCCGTTTTTTACCTGAAATAGGTTTATTTTTTAATAAAAATCACCTGATTACGCTTTGTTACGTTGTCACTGACTAGGATGAAAACAATTTGGAACTTATTTTTAATGTAGTCAAATAGCCGATTAGGCACAAGTTTTTTTTATGAGGCAGCCATCGACATTTGCAACCCTTTGATTCATCATCAGCCTCAATTAGTCCACAGCTGGACAAAAGTCTCCCTTATTGAGCATAGTGCCCTGTCTCCAGCTTGCCACGTCCAGCATCTGCCTGCAGTCTTTCGCTGACGTCATCCCACCTGGCCAGAAGGCATCCTACACTACATTTGCCAGTCGCGGTCTCCAACCAAGAACGTTTTAGTGGTTGTTGGTTCTCCACGAGATATGACCGGCCCACTTCTGCTTGCTTATAGGGGTCATCCACTAATGACGTGAGGCTAATTTTGCGATTTTCGACCCACCTCTCCCCTTGGTGAGATGTCGTGAGATTAGGCTCGAGCGTAACTCAAATCAAATCAAAAATTCTTTATTTCCATAAATACAAAAATGTACACTTAGAAAAGGTCAAATTCTTAAAATAAAACACTCGGAAATAAAGTGGTACTTTTGATTTCTGTCGCTTCGGTATGTAGACTAAAGTAAAGAAGCGACTAAGAAACCTTTAGCCTGTTAGTTGTTATTTTTCGAGTTGGAGCAAAACCCGTCCCAAGCTTTTTTATCTTCTAAATAATCTGATATTTTGTAGTAAGCCTTTTAGCACAGAAAGGTTTTGACAATTTGTTTGAATTTATTTATTGATAGATTTTGCAACTCACTAGGAGTTTTGTTGTAGAAGCGTATACATTGCCGTATACATACCAACGGCTCCACAGACTTGAGTCTTTTTTCCCTCACAGTAAGCTTCCAGTTGTTCATTTTCTTCCAAAGCCACTTGGGTTCCTTGCTGAGAGGAACGTCCATGGAATGTATGGCCGCCATTTTCTCTGCGATCTTCATCGACATAGCCGGTTCTGATAGTTCTCTTGTTAGGAGGGAACGGGCCTAGAAGAAAAAAAAACTTAAAAAAAAAATACGTAAAAATACACAAAACGTTCTTAGTTATATCACACTAATATTATAAACGTGAAAGTTTAGATGGATGGATAGATGGATGGATGTTTGTTCCCTTATCACGCCAGAACGGCTGAACGGATCTGGTTGAAATTTGGCACAGAGATAGATTATAGCCTGGAATAGAACATAGGCTACTTTTTATCCCGGAATTCCCACTGGAACGGGAACTACGCGGGTGAAACCGCGAGGCGCTGCTAGTGTTTATATAAAATTAAGTTAAAACTAAATTACCCATTAGCCAATTCTATGGCTAGATTGTAATTATACTCTAGTGTACCGAACATTAATTTAAAATGTATATATTAGAGAATTAAACAGTACATAAAACTAAATCTTATCAAGAAAGCCTTTTACTCCGTAGATGATTATATCAATGATGTTAATGCTTGGCCAGATGTCGCCCAGTTCCGCACCGACAATGGTATTATAGGAGAACAATCTTAAGCTTAGTTTTATATAAATAATGACCTGTATCTAAATCCCATTATATTTAGACTTAGATAGGCGAATAACATTGTATTAAATTTTAAGCATTATACACTTACTAGTGGTTTATTTTTCGCTTCTTCCACTAGTGGACAAAAAATTGAAGCGAACAAAATCAATAACATTTTGTTTCTTATTTGATAATAATTACTATTTATTAAGCTGTGTTTATGTATAAAATTTGACTTGTCTAAGTGCTTATTTTGTAAGCCTAAAGAAATAAAGTTATTGAATTTTGAATAAAAAAAAAACACAAAACAAAACGTTTTGTGTATATCCTTCGAACATAAACTCGACGGTGTAACGTCGCGCGTCTGCTTTGCTTGGGGCTAGATTAATATAAATAAATAATAAATAAATAATGCTGGACAATTCACACAGCATCATCTAGCCCCAAGCTAAGCAGAGCTTGTGTTATGGGTACTAGATAACTGATATACGCAATACAATTGCATTACATAGATAGATATTTTGTATTATAAATAGAAAACGACTTGAACACCCGGAACAAATATCTGCAGATCGTACAAATATTTATCCTAAGGCGGGAATCGAACCCGCAACCTCCTGCGTCGCAGGCGGACCTTCACCCACCGCGCCACAGAGGTCGTCAATAAGCTGTGTGTCCATCAATTTTTTTAATATCTTACAGAGAAAATAACACTTACAGGTATGTATTGCTCGATCCGGCCTCCCGAGAACACTCCATACAACTTTGGACCCAGTTTCCTCTCCGATAAGAGCGTGAATATAACAGACTCCGTGACGATCGCGTCCATGGCTCGATCGCCGTGGACTTGCCCGTAGATTCTGAGTAGGACCTGAAATAAACAAACAAATAATTCAATAAAAACGAAATAAAATATAGCTACGGGCGTGCGGTTTCGGCTTAGAACTTGCAGCCAACTCTTCCCGCGGGTGTCGTAAGATGCGACTAAGGAATACATAAATAAAAAAATATTTTCTCGCTAGTCGAGGTGAAAAGTTGTATGTTTAACTCGAGAGCAAATGTATTTTGTTTCGTGCCTTTTAAATCCCTCGCTAGCAGTCTACTTTAGCGACCAAAAAATAGATTTGCTCACTTGTTGAACAAATAACTCACAATCATCACTTCAGCTTGAAAACGGTGACTGCTGCTTAAAAACAGTGAGCAAAATAGATTTTTGGCCTCGTGTACATTAAAAACATTGTTGAACATCTTGAATAACGTGTTTTCTTGTTCGCCGTTGAAAGGAAAAACGCTCTAATATATGTGTTATCTTCCGTGACGTCACCAAACGGCTCTGTCGGAAGACCAGCGTTGGTTGTAAAGTGTTTACAACTAACTCATGCTGAGACAGGGACCGTTTTGTGACTCTTATCGACAGTAGTTTTGTCTCTTGTTTCTAAATTATGTCTGTACCTATATGTTGATGGAGTTACAAATAAATAATATTATATTCTATTCTAAACGCTACTTAACGCAATCTTAAAATAAGCACGGTTCACAAAAAACAACTTGGCTCTTTTGTTGAACGGATAAACAGTATGATTACCTTCTTCGGCTCTTCAGAGAGGAAAGATGTGGTTGCTGACGTTTTTGTTTCATCTTCGTTTAACTCCTTGTCTTGATCATCGTCTTCGGTTTCCTCCTTGTCTTTATCGACGTAGGGTAGATGACACGACATGTCGTCTGGCAGCGCCACATAGTATAGGAAGTTCGATAGACCGCCGCTGAAAGGAAAAAAGAATGGATTTTGTAAAACCGACTTCAAATTCAAGTATGTAGTATTCTCCTCGTTTTGACCCAATCTCACTAATCTCACTATCTCACTAATATTATAAACGTGAAAGTTTAGATGGATGGATGGATGTTTGTTCCTTTATCACGCCAGAACGGCAAAACGGATCTGGATGAAATTTGGCACAGAGATAGATTATAGTCTGGAATAGGACATAGGCTACTTTTTAATAAACGTGAAAGTTTAGATGGATGGATGGATGTTTGTTCCTTTATCACGCCAGAACGGCAAAACGGATCTGGATGAAACTTGGCACAGAGATAGATTATAGTCTGGAATAGGACATAGGCTACTTTTTAATAAACGTGAAAGTTTAGATGGATGGATGGATGTTTGTTCCTTTATCACGCCAGAACGGCAAAACGGATCTGGATGAAATTTGGCACAGAGATAGATTATAGTCTGGAATAGGACATAGGCTACTTTTTATCCCGAAATTCCTACGGGAACGGGAACTACGCGGGTGAAACCGCGAGGCGCTGCTAGTATTTAATAATTGTTAATTGTTGTTGTAATGTTTTAGTTTTTTGTTAACACTCGTATACAAATTTGTGTCGAAAAATCGCCAAAATCACCTCACGTAATTTATATGGATAATAATAATTTATTTAAATGTAAAATCTAATGGTTTTCCATACACTTTTCTCTCCCGCTCGCGTGAGGAAAAGAAACTCCATAGAGTTTTACGTCCCGCTTTTTAGTAGGTACGCTTGCAATGACGAACTTTCGAAGGTTATTAGCTTTTTGCTATAAAGTGCGAAACTAGCATTGGGTAAATTTTCTATGATTTATGAAAATTTTCTATGATTTATGAAAATTTTATTATGTCCCAAAAAAATTCGATTTCGGCAGGACTCGAACCCGCGCCTCACCCTCAGTAAGGGTGCGCTCTAACCAACTAAGCCAAGATCGACACGTGCTTCGTCGAAAATCATATACATAATTAAATTTCCTAGTTTATTTATGTTTGGCATAGTAACAATCAACATTCTGAGTAGGTGTAGTATAAAATTCTTTATTCTAGATATGCCTACGTGCGTATAAGACTCATGGAAACACAGCTATCCTTTCAAACCATAGATAACCATCATTTGTACGATATACACGTAGTTAAACGATAACGAATAATAAACAAATATTTGACGAATGTAGGCCGTCGGAAATTTACCGACAGAATGTTCAAGTGCAGAGTTGATAAGAGCTCGTTATGTATATTATAAATTTGTACTAATTTATATGAATCATTAGAAGTTTAGGTAAAAAATATCTTTATTCACAAAGAAAATTACAATCAAATAGTTTTAATTTTGATAATTAGCATTTATTTAAATACTAGCAGCGCCTCGCGGTTTCACCCGCGTAGTTCCCGTTCCCGTAGGAATTTCGGGATAAAAAGTAGCCTATGTCCTATTCCAGACTATAATCTATCTTTGTGCCAAATTTCATCCAGATCCGTTTTGCCGTTCTGGCGTGATAAAGGAACAAACATCCATCCATCTAAACTTTCACGTTTATAATATTAGTGAGAAGTGAGATGAAACAATTTTTGTTGCTAATTGTTGCGCTAACTGTAGACAGATGCTTACAATACAATATACACGTAGCTCAACTCATCATCAGCCTATATTAGTCCACATCTGGCCATAGGCCTCCCCTAATGCGCGCCATAGCGCCCTGTCTTCAGCTTGACGCAACCAGCATCTCTTGGTCTTCCTTTTATTTCTGACACTATGTTATTTAGCAAAAAATAATCCTTATGATGAAGTCTTCCGATCTCATCGGTACGATAAAGCTACAGGTGATCATTTTTCTCGTGTAACGGGTTCGATTCCCGGTTCAACCATGTAATTATTTAAATATCTATGAATGCAGTTTAAATTGTTATTTAAATTCAAATAATGTCTTCTTTCAGTAAAATGTTCCATCTACAATATTCAAGGTACTTTTCCTCCATGTGACATATCCGTGGGACGCCCTGTATGTAAAGTGATATGATAACAAATAACACAGGATGTTATTACACGTTTTTACACCGACGAAACGAAAAACAAATAAAACCGGCCAAGTGCGAGTTGGACTTGCGCACGAGGGGTTCCGTACCATTATCTGTAAAAACGGCAAAAAATCACGTTTGTTGTATGGGACCCCCTTAAATATTTATTTTATTCTGTTTTTAGTATTTGTTGTTATAGCGGCAACCGAATTACATCATCTGTAAAAATTTCACTGTCTAATTATCATGAGGCACAACCTGGTGACAGACGGACCGACAGCGGAGTCGCAGTAATATGGTACCGTTTTATCCTTTGGGTACGGAGCCCTAAAAATGATCTGAGCGTCTGGTGGAAGCGACGCGTGACCCGAGAGCTGGTGAGTATCTGGCGCAGCGCATCAGCACTGCTATACAGCGGGGCAATGAAGCCAGCGTCTTGGGGACGCTCCCAACTGGTATTTATATGGATCAGTTGAGCTACCTGTAGATTGTTTGCAACAGTCTGCAGCGCAATAGGCTATTTGACTACATTAAAAATAAATTCCAAATTGTTTTCATCCTAGTCAGTGATAATGTACAATAACGTAACAAAGCGTAATCAGGTGATTTTTATTAAAAATGTCTTTTTTCTGTAAAAAATGGGATTAAAATTACACATTTTTTGATACATAATCACGTGACCGAAAACGCTGTGTTTGGTTGGATCGCAAGTGACGTCACACATCCTCAGATTACAGTGTCAATGAGTTGTTCTTGTTAGGTGTGGTGTGTCGGGGTGACGTCATAGCTTGGAACATGGTAGCCATGACAGGGATTATCGTTTTGGCGCGGCATTATTTTATTCAAACTTTAAAATTAGTTTTCATAACTAATACGACTGGCCTTGAAGAAATATTAATTACACTTTGCATTATTTTTTTTATCAGACAATACGTTAGAATTATTTCGCAGTAGTAGTCAAGTAGCCTATTGTTTCAATTGTATATACTAGTTCTAACTTATTTCTATTATTTGATTGTAATTCTCTTTGTCAATAAACTATTGATTTATCTTTATAGATAGGTTATTGTCTATTATCTCGAAGTATTCAATTCAAACGACTTAACCTATTTTGATAAAACGGCTATCAATAAAAAATCCCTCAAAACGAATCGCGACGCCAGTTCTTAGGGTTCCGTATCCAAAGGGTATAAAAGGACCCTATTACTAATGTAATAGGATATATGTAATAATGTAATCTATATTAATGTGAAACCATGCTTTCTGTTTGGTGAATTCGGTTTTAACCATATCCTGAGTTTGGGCGCTGGGAGGTGCGACACAGTTTTTAACTTATGCGCTTTCCAGTGTTCCGTTGTATTTTAGACATAACAAGTTTCTGTTCATTCTAAATAATATTTATTATTTATTTATTTATTATTATTATTACTGCGCGCCAAGTGAAGCATTGCCCTCAAAACCCCCCTTTTATACTGTCACTGGTGACGTGGTGACGCACCGTGCCTGTCACCATTGTCCACGCCCGTGCCGGTAATGGCGTGCGCGGTAACGGCACGGGCGTGGACAATGGTGACAGGCACGGTGCGTCACCAGTGACAGTAGAAAAGGGGGGGTTTTGCGGGCAATGCTTTATTCTCTCCTCCGTAGGCCGAGATACGTTCTCGGTGACCCGGTTGACCTAATCACCGCCGCTAACCCGGAGGTGACGGCAACAAGTACCGATTCGCTTTCGGACACTACACATCCGACCAAAAACCGACCCCGCCGGCTGCGGGGTCGAAGAATTCCCCACTTCCGCCATTAGGTGCATTCGTGCACCTAGGCGAAACACTCACTTCCCTATAAAAACTATCGTAATTTGACGAATTCATTACGGATGTCAGCGGGTTAACTACGAACCTTTTTATAACACAAATAAGGTTCGTAGTTAACCCGCTTACATCCGTAATGAACTCACTTCCCTCTTGTAGCATCTGGCAACAGCCCAAGCCGAGGCTCGCACCTAAGTGGGGGCCCTTGTGCGTGTTGCCCCAACCTAACTTTACCGGTGTGGCGCCTTCTACGCCCGCTAAAAGTCCGCTGTCATGGCCATCTGCGGTCAACAGCATAATAGTCCATTCGAAAAAAAAAGCAATGCTTCATTTGGCGCGCGGAGCTCGGAGTGGCAACATCTCTGGTGGGACTCAGCCGTTGTTGCTTGGCGCTCCAAGTGTTAATGTCGTGTATTGTGGTGTCCTGATGATGTCTCGTGGAGAGACGAAACTAGTTGACGTCTTGCTTTGATAGGTATTTTTTCATTTTGTAGTTGGCGTCGTTGTCTTCTACAACGCGGACTACATTTTGTTAGAACTTATCGGAGAAGGTTTTTTCGCGGAATTGTTACTAAATATTTTCATCCTTATATTTTGAATGTAGCAAGTAAATTCTGTACAGCTAAATGGTACCTAACCTACTAGGATAGCACTATTTTGGTGGTAGGGTTTCGTTCCGGTCTACCAGCAGGGGTAGGCTTGCTGGTAGTCCGGGTCCGTAGCGAAAATTACCAATTGATTTACTAACTAGCGCTCCACCCCGGCTTCGCACGGGTATATTCTATCGCCTATGTTCATCAGGGATGTTGTAGGATTCTAATGGTGAAAGAATTTCTCAAATCGGTCCGTTTCGGAGCCTATTCAATTCAAACAAACAAACAATTCTTTTCTCTTAATATTAGTGTAGTAGATTAATACCTACTTGAAATAAAACTCTTTTTAATTTTATCGATCTGTTAATACTAAAGATTATTTATCGGGTACAGCAAAAGGCACGCTTTAAATGCCCGATAAATGATATAAAATAATAATTTTTTGTGTATTTCTTTCCATAAATGTACTTTTATTTACTTAATTTAGACAATCATCTATGCAATTATTTTGAGAAAAAAATGCAAAAAAAAATTGAGGTACCCATTAAAAAGTAACGTATGTTACTAACGTATGTTAGTTAACACTTTCATTGCCCATGACGCTATGACGCATGGACGTCCTTCCCTGCCGCAGGTGTGGAAGTTTTGATTGTTGTTAGCTCTGCACTACGACTTAAAAACATCTCAACAAAAATAAAAACAAACGCATTAACTTTGCACAACGCAAAAACATAGGTAAACAGACAGTGGCCTTGTAAAAACGTATTCAGCATCTCGCCATAATATAAACGGACGAAAATAAACCAGAACTTGTTTCTTTTGCATCCGATCTTCATCTTCCTTCCTGTTTACTTAAATCGACGTACTTATGAAAATGCAATGACGAATATACATCGTAATTCGTACCAAAGCGTAAAAGGAATTTTTAATTTATAATAAAACATTTATTCCAGGCAACGTTAGTCTAGTACAGGATGTAAAATACTTAAAAACTACGGCCCATATAAAATAATACCTTATTCTAACATACATAAAATATATACCTATTTACTACCACGAATTTTGAGTGCCGCTTTCCGTTAAAGCGCTGATTACATAGGGTGTTCGGCAAACAGTGTCATATGGTAACTGGGGGTAGGTGGAACCAAGTCCAATAGCTTGATGGCTTTTGTAAGCCCTGAAAAACCGCTCGACTAAATTAAGAATATGAGGTGGGTTACAGCACTAAACAGTTCAAATTTAGAAAAAAAACTAAAAATCATTAAAATATGCTTAAAAATAGCCGAACGGCTTTTCAGGGTTAAAAAAGCCGCCAAGCTATTGCTATTGCTTGGGTCCACACACCCCCAGTTATCATACGGCACACGGTCTGCCGAAAAACCTGTATTATTTGATTTTCGAGTCTTGAGGGTTTAGAATCATTAGAATCATTTATTCATTTGTTACATGTTGTTGTGTGACAAGGATCTTATGACAATTTCTAGTATCAAACATGTACCCCGTTGGGGCGCTACAAAATAACATAAAACTAGATATATTTAATTCAAAGAGTTAGCTTAAATAAGTTGTACTATAGTATTTATAATGTGTCTTAATTATCATGTATTACAATTTACAAAAAGGCACAAAGCTACATTATTAGGCTTTGTAAGTAGTAAACTATTAAGTATAGTATAGTAAGTAAGTAGTAGCAAGTAGTAGACCAGCTTGACACTCATAGGCTGTGCGCTCACCTGATCCTTCTAAACTGCAGGTCCTTGGGATCCACGGTCTTCCACGCACCATGGAGATAGTTCCGACACATTCTACCTGCTACCTCCCGCATCTCGGCTTCAGTTCCGCACATTTGTAGTTTCTGAAACGAATACAATTTTTTATGTGCCTACCCAACCTCAGTTTTTTGTGAAAAAGATAGACATAGGTTTTCGCGTTCATAGGAGTGGGACAGGGCATAACGCAAGCCCAAAAATCAAGTTTTTGCTTATTATCTATTAATTAGGACATTATTTGAAAAACAGGCAACATATAAAATGTTCTTTATACTTATTTCAATTACCATACTTATTCTCAAGATCTTAACTTCTGTATTTATTAGAGAAATTAAGGTTTTAGTAATAAATTTGAGGTAACTGCGTTTTTTTTTTGCATCGAGAAAATTTTAAAATAATTACACTGCGATGCGCTAATACCCCGAGAGTTTAATTGAAGTCCAGCACTGTATATAAATTTGTTATCTGTTTTATAACGCAATTCGTTTATAATTAAACTTAAATAGTTCAGCCATAAGTAAATATTTTGAAAACAGTTTCCCTAATCAATGTAAGTAAACGATTAACCTTTCCCGTATCGTTTTTGATAAAAAGTTGCGCACTTTTATTTAGGTATATCGCGCGGGCGGCGGCGACGCGCGGCGCTTTGCGATCTATGACACTAAAACGCTTGTATCTCAAGAATAACTGGGTGAATTATTATAATGATTTATGATCTAGAATTTAGAATAAATAAGCTATAGATCTGTATAAATAATATTTGTGATCACATGTTTATTATATTCAAATTTCATCGATAACTTATGAGATTTTTTCGCTGAATCAATAGCAATTGTTTTTAATTTCGTATTTACATATTTTTTTTACTCAAGTTCTAACTACATGAATAATGTGAAATAAAACCGGTCAAGTTCGAGTTAGACACGCGCACGAAGAGTTCCGTACCGTTACCTATAAAAACGACAAAAAAATCACATTTGTTGTATCCCCCTTCAATATTTGTTTTATTTTAATTTAACTATTTATAACAAAACACTGTTTTAACCGGATTGATCGCGTATATTTAATATTTTGTTTATAACCTGACGTTTCGGAGGCTTTTCAGCTTCCATGGTCACAGGCAGTCTGCCTGTGACCATGGACCTGTCACTGTAATCATGTGCGAAATACCTAAATGTTTTTCTTTTCTAAAATGGACATAAAACAAAGCATAATGGAAGTTGAAACCTGAGTTGAATTGTATCGTACATCCAACAAAAGATACAAATAAAACCGGCCAAGTACGAGTCGGACTCGCGCACGAAGGGTTCCGTACCATTATCTATAAAAACGGCAAAAAAATCTCGTTTGTTGTATGGGAGCCCCCTTAAATATTTATTTTATTCTGTTTCTTAGTATTTGTTGTTATAGCGGCAACAAAAATACATCATCTGTGAAAATTTCAATTGTCTAACTATGATGGTTCATGAGATACAGCCTGGTGACAGACGGACAGCAGTCTTAGTAATAGGGTCCATTTTTTACCCTTTGAGTGCAGAACCCTTAAAATAACAAAAAGTTAAAAACATACTTGGAGTTACATAACATAATCTTTAGAACCTTCTCTATGTCATACTCAATGAGTCTACTCGGCTACACCGTCGGGGCGGGAATCGAACCCGCAACCTCCTGCGTCGCAAGAGGACCTTCGCCCACCGCGCCACAGAGGTCGTCAAAATTCGTACACAAAAATGTCGATACAAGACGCCAGGTAGCACTATCGCTGACATGATTCTCTAATCTAAATTAACGATACCGACACCAAGCCGCCGGGCTGTCGGCGAGTTCGGTGTATAGTGTATAGTCCTTAAAGTACGCTTATTATCGAAGCCAAGTATATTATTTATACTTTAGCGAGACAACTCAAGTATTGCAGTCAATGGCACTTCATCAAGGTCAAGAAAATGTTTGTCAACAAGGCTCAGTAGCTTTGTTGACAAATATTTTCCTGACCTATGAATCAGACAGTCGTATATCAGTATATACGACTGTCTGATTCATACTCGTAGACATTTAACAGCCGCCCGCGGCTTCGAACGCACTTTTCGAAGTAGCCTATGTCCGTTTCTGGGATACAATATACCGTTCTGCCAAATTTTGTTAAGAGGCGAACCTAGCGTGTTTGCTTGTCAAACTAGGACTAGATCTCGGTACTCACGGGGTTCCCGTGGTTAAAACTCAAATTACATAAAGTTCTACATTTTTTTTTGGTTCCTTCAACGTGAACACTGTTGATGTTTAGAAAAAAATACGATAGAAGAAATCATGAAATTGCACTGTTTTGCACATAATTTGGTCGAAATCTTAGGAACCCTGCGGTCTATTGAAATGACTTATGTTTTGATTCGTAGGTTATTACTAATTATTTGGTTCCTTGAACCAGTTACTTTATAAGTTGTGTAGTTTTCTTGTAAATAATAAAAACATGATTTAATCCACTTGCGCCCCGTTCGGACGGGGCGCGTCCGTTCCAAAAAACGCATCTGTCCCGCTCCTATGAAGGAGAAATCCTATGCCTATCCTTTTCACAAAATGGCGCGCATTGCGCCCTCTTAAATAATGTACGGAATATATGAGGATGCAATGTCAGTCAAATTGTCTATTCTACCCTAGAAAACCATTGATTTCTGATGACGCTTTAAACGCGATTTAAACAATAGCTCAATCAACTTTGTGTTGTTAGTTTGACGACCTCTGTGGCGCGGTGGGCGAAGGTCCGCCTGCGACGCAGGAGGTTGCGGGTTATTCCCGCCTCGAGACAAATGTTTGAACGATCTGCAGATATTTGTTCAGGGTGTTCTGGTCGTTTTCTATGTATAATAAAAAACATCTATCAATGTAATGTAGTTTACTATGTATATCAGTTATCTAGTACCCATAACACAAGCTCTGCTTAGCTTGGGGCTAGATAATGCTGTGTGAATTGTCTAGCATTATTTCTTTATTTATTTACTGTAGCAGATAAACCTATTGTTTGATTAAAGTGACGTTTTCTACGGAAAAACACATTTTTCCTCATGAGAAGCGTGTAGGTGCGGTAGGTATTTTTTCCTCATTCGTTAGTTGCGCGTAGGTTTTCCAAGGTTTTGTACGTTTATTGTAAAATTGCATCGTTAAATCGAAGCTGAAATTAAGATCTTGAGGTAGAGTAAATGATTTCCTTAATGATGATAAAATACAGGATTAAACTAGATTCTAGAATCAGAGCTATTTTTAGGGTTCCGTACCCAAAAACGGGACCCTATTACTAAGACTCCGCTGTCCGTCTGTCACCAGGCTGTATCTCATGAACCGTGATAGTTAGACAGTTGAAATTTTCACAGATGATGTATTTCTGTTGCCGCTATAACAACAAATACTAAAAAACAGAATAAAATAAATATTTAAGGGGACTCCTATATACAACAAGTGATTATTTGCTCGTTTTTGCTCGATATTGATAACGGCAACAGGTAGATAGACGCTTGAAATATTCACAGAATGTTTATTTATATATTCACTAGCGAGATAGGTACGCGCGACTGCAAAAAAAAAAGTTTTTTTTGGGATTGCCTGGATTGTCTACCTCGATTCCGCAGTCTAGCGGCTTTTGCTTCTTTAGCAAAATATTACACTGAGCCAAGGCCTTTTTGACATACTGCAGCACACATAGACGCGCGCGCGACTGCAAAAAAAAAAAGTTTTTTTTGGGATTGCCTGGATTGTCTACCTCGATTCCGCAGTCTAGCGGCTTTTGCTTCTTTAGCAAAATATTACACTGAGCCAAGGCCTTTTTGACATACTGCAGCACACATAGACGCGCGCGCGACTGCAAAAAAAAAAAGTTTTTTTTGGGATTGCCTGGATTGTCTACCTCGATTCCGCAGTCTAGCGGCTTTTGCTTCTTTAGCAAAATATTACACTGAGCCAAGGCCTTTTTGACATACTGCAGCACACATAGACGCGCGCGCGACTGCAAAAAAAAAAAGTTTTTTTTGGGATTGCCTGGATTGTCTACCTCGATTCCGCAGTCTAGCGGCTTTTGCTTCTTTAGCAAAATATTACACTGAGCCAAGGCCTTTTTGACATACTGCAGCACACCACACACGCACGCACCTTACCTAGATTTAATGTTTTTACTAATATACCTACTGTAAAATTGTTGTATTTTGTATGTGTGTGTCTGAAGTTGCAAATAAAGTCTTTATCTATCTATCATTGGATTCCCTACAGAGCAAATCGCAAAGAACAATACATTTCTTGTTTTGATTGTCGTAACTCGATGTTTTGAAAGTATTTTTTTCGTCTCTCTTCCGTTTACGAACTTGAATTTATAAATTTTTCTCTGCACGTGTGCAATTACGCGGTTTTGCGGTTAGTGCTTTAGTTTTTAGTGTTTATACTTTGTTGTTTTCTGTTATTGTTATCAGTTTTTGTACAGAAGCCTCTGCTATTTGCTTCAATGATACCAATAATGGTGTAAAAATTTGGTTTTGTAATATACAATGCCAAACTTTTAATTGTAAGCCATAGAATTGGGTGAAAAATATGACAATAGTAACGATACTCCAGCCAAGTTCGATGTAAAAAAACAACAACAAAAAATTAAAATTCTCATACTTGGCGTCGAGTTTCAGATATAATTAATTGTCAGCAATATTTACAGAAGGAATAGCGACTTCGTGAAAAATAATATATTAGTTTAATTATGGGCGGTTCGTTGCCTGGAAGAGATCGCTCGTAGCGACAAGCCCGCCTTTGTACTTCCTCTAGTCGTAGCATTTATTTCTGTACTGTTTTCCGTGATTGTGTGGAACTCTATAGTATTATCTTTCTATCGAATTCGGCTGGGTATATTAACTTTTATATTAACGTAAGCAAAGCTGTAGGAAAAACCGGCCAAGTACGAATCGTACTCGCGCACGAAGGGTTCCGTAATCTATGAAAACGGCAATAAAATCGTTTGTTGTATGGGAGCCCCCTTTAAATATTTGTTTTATTTTAATTTAATTATTTATTTCTAAAGTGGATATGTAGCTAAATAATTCTGTGAATATTTCAAATGTCTACCTGTTACCGTTATCAATATCGAGCAAAAACGAGCAAAAAAATCACGTTTGTTGTATGGGAGAGCCCCATATATATTTATTTTATTCTGGTTTTTAGTATTTGTTGTTATTATAGCGGCACACAAATACATTATCTATAAAAAATTCAACTGTCTAACTATTACGGTTCATGAGATACAGCCTGGTGACAGACGGACACATGGACAGCGGAGTCTTAGTAATATGGTCCCGTTTAACCCTTTGGATACGGAACCCTAAAAGCCAGTAACCCATAGAGGCGCTAAACTCAAACGTGATAATATATTTAGCACATCATCAAACGCATTTGATGACTTTCATTTCATTGTTACCTACATCGCGTATCTTTATCTTATCTTATCATAAGCTATATGTTAAAGATAATATCTACTATTGAATTGGTGTAAGTATGTGTAAATTATTGTTATCATATATTACTATCAGGCAACCACCTGGCCTTGCCAGTACTTAGTCTTCAAAGACAATTGATAGCGCATGCAGTGAGGTCTTTACGTTTTCATGGTTTTTACTGTATCGCAAACCCACAGAACAAGATAGAAGCTTAATGTGTATGTACCGCGCCTGGAGGCGAAGGGGTATATATCCCCTATGCTCTCGTCGCGAACTTTAGTCCGCTACCGACCGCTTTCCGCGTGTGACGAGGTCATCAAAACAAAATGCGTTATTGCTCAATAATTACTTGTTAAGACACCACCAAAAATGGTGGAGCTGTAGATCGAGGTATTTCCTTTCATTGGTAAGTACTTTTTGTTCTGTGCGCAAACAAATAAACCCTTACATAAAAGTAACAAGATAAAGTTAAAAACTACAACCCGACTACGTGAAAGTTATAAAAGTTTGAAACATTTACATTGACAAAATAGAATGACGTATCGGTCATATTTGATAGGCATAGAGTTGAAAATGAAAATAGGTCGTAGGTATTGTAATTTTTCTCTATGGGGCCTGCAGCCTGCGGCTACCTAAACTTTAATACGCGTTTTGAAGGCTTATTCGGGGTCGGAGCCCTAAATCCTATAGCCTATAACCATCGGGGTATTGAGACGAATCAATCGATACATAATTTGTTGAAATCGAACCAGTAGTTTCAGCGCTACGTGGGAACAAAGAAATCGGCCACATACATACAAACATAGGGTGCTAACCTCATAACCCTCCCCTGTTGGCAGTCGGGTAAAAAATAAACCTCAACCTTTAAGCCAAGCTATGATGGTTTGACGAAAGAATCGACCCCACCAACTCAGTAAGGTTGGATGGATGTTTGTGACATCTTGACACTAAAACTACTGAACGGATTGGGATGAAATTTTGGATAGATGTAGTTCTTAACCTGGAATAAAACAGGCAAAACATACTTCTCTGCCTTTCTGTTCCCATGGGATAGATGTAACCTTAAGACATCTCCATAAAAACAGCACGGGCAAACCCGCGGGGAAAAACTAGTTAGTAATATGAGTAGGTACGTACATACTTAAACGCAATATGATAAGCTTATTTTTAGGGTTCCGTACACCAAAGGGAAAAACGGGACCCTATTACTAAGACTCTGCTGTCCGTCTGTCACCAGGCTTTATATCATTAACCGTGATAGTTAGGCAGTTGAAATTTTCACAGATGCTGTCGCAAATGTTGATTTCTGTTGCCACCTTTAACAACGAAGACTAAAAAACAGAATAAAATAAATATTTAAGGGCTCCCATACAACAAACGGGATTTTTTTGTCATTTTTATAAATAATGGTACGGAACCCTTCGTGCGCGAGTCTGACTCGCACTTGGCCGGTTTTATTTTTGTATGTTGTTGAAGGTGTAAATATTTTCCTCGAAAAACTAAAAAACAGTGTAAATACCTAACTATTTGAAGTTGGTTTTTAGATCTTTCAAAACAATAAAATTATTTTAAATTTATGTGTTACTATCTTCTGCCCACCGCTTTGCTCGAGCTTTTCCGGGACAAAAAGTAGCCTATGCTCGTCCCCGGGATAACAACTACCTTAAAATTCGCCAAATTTAATTTATCCATTTTTATTTTTATTTTTATGCTTTAAAACTAAAGTTTTCAATCAGTGCGTCCTACCCGTCATGACTTACGGAGCTGAGACGTGGACACTCACGGTAGGGCTTGTTCACCAGTTTAAAGTCGCCCAGCGAGCTATGGAGAGAGCTATGCTCGGAGTTTCTCTGAAGGATAGCATTCGCAACGAATACATCCGACAGAGAACCAAGGTTGTCGACATAGCTCAAAGGATTAGCAAGCTGAAGTGGCAGTGGGCTGGCCATATCGCGAGAAGAACCGACAACCGCTGGGGTAAACGTGTTCTTGAGTGGAGACCGCGACTCGGCAAACGTAGTGTAGGACGACCTCCGACCAGGTGGGATGACGATTTGCGAAAGACTGCTGGTAGATGCTGGATGCGGCAAGCTGAAGACAGGGCGCTATGGCGCTCATTGGGGGAGGCCTATGTCCAGCAGTGGACTGATATAGGCTGATGATGATGATGATTTTTATTTATTTAAAACGTTAATGCACTAAGGTACAAAGGGTGGGCTTAATGCCGAGGCATTTTCTACCTGCCGACCAATAACATAATGTTTAAACAGATGGTTGGCGTGCTAGTTTTTGTTCTATAATTAGGTATGAGAAGTTTAACTACATTAAATATATATATCTCTAAATATCCACTAATGAATTAGAATGATCTAAACTGGAAAATAATAGACATTTTATCCAGACTAATTGTGTAACCTCTTTAGAAAATCCATTCAGCCGTTTAGGCGTCAAAAGGTAACAGACAGACAGTTACTTTCGAATTAATAATATTAGGGATTTTACATCCGTAATGAATTCGTCAAACTACGATAGTTTTTATAGTAAAATTAGGGATTTTATTATTATTATTATTTGAATACACAGGCAGCTCTTAAGCTGATGCGTGCATATCATAGTCTTTGTCAGTGCACTTTAAATGTTTGTCCAGTCTATTTTTAAAAGAGTTCACTGAGGGGGCACTGATCACTGATTCCGGTAACCGGTTCCAAGTCTTCACAACGCGATTTGGCAATATGTGCTCTCTTGGTTTGCTGGTACTTGGTCCGCGTTGCAGCTTCAGCGAGTTAATTAATAGTAGCGAGTTAATTTTGTTTTGATAATTACTTAATCTTACTTATGTAGGTATTATTTCTATAAAAAAGTTTGTTCTACATTCAGAAATTACCTACATCACAACCTCGTCTCTGTGTATTGATCAAGGCAACAGCCTTGGTTTTCAGCGTTCTTCACCTTTTACAGGAAATCAATAATAACCCTTGAAAATTTACGATTCGTTCCGATATTTCACTGTTTTTGCGCAATACTGTACTGCGAACTATTCAGACATTAATTAAGGGCAGTTACTTATTCATCAAACATCGTAAAATACCGTAAAAACTGTAAAATTGTGTTATGATTCGCAGTCTTTTTAGCACATTGGTTTTGTTTTTGCTAATTACAGTGGAAGCTTACCCAACAATCATTCCGATTTCTCTCTACAAAACCGCGATATCTGCTTCTCACCAGTTTTAATAGATTTTTGATAGCTGAAGACATCAATAACACTTTGATAAAATGTAAAATACGAAAGTGCTTCGGAATACAACGCAACACAACACAATACTCGAGCGAGTGGAGAAGAGATTTGTTTGATTTGAGGCAGGCAGACAGTTTTCTTTGGCAGTTTGGCAGGCAGATGATTTATTGATTTTTGACATCTAATTTATTGATTTTTGACATGTACATGTTGCCAGTTCTCACCCAACGATTTTCCCGAAAAAACTTCTTGATTTTGGTTTTTTAGACAGCAAAAAATATAATAAAAATAAAGAAAATAACAAGTAAGACGAATGGTAACAAGCGAAATATAACTCTTCTTCTTAGCCTTACATTTAATCTCATTTGATCCTATTTTTAATTATGTGCCTACTTCAAATGGTTACGTACGCAGGTTTAATGTTTATGATAAATTTTGCGATAACGGTAGGTACATTTGCCTCTTTTGTTGCTGATAGTCTCAAGCTCATGATGGTACCTACGTCACCGGGTGGTACGATTCATGCAGAAAATGCAAAATATTAGCAATTTTAATGAAAAATCACTACAAGAGCGTTTACAGTAGAAAAACATAATTACCTTTGCCATAATCACGCAATATGTATTGTACTAATCACACAAAAACAGTTTTAATTTGCAATTCAGTCAGAAAAATAACACGATAGACATAGAAAAGTGAAAACGTCCGTTCAACACGCGCTATAAATATGTACTGATTCAGAGAGCGAGCGAGCGAGAGAGAGGCGAGTTGCTTGCTGAGTAGAAATTCAATAAGGCTGAACCGCTTATACAGTGGCAAGTTAGACAGAGATACAAATACGAGTTTAGACAGCAAGAAACGGTGTCGCATGAAAAACAACCCTTGTTTTACGTATTAGAGTAGGTACGTCACTATAACACGACCAAAGATGATTGACAAATATTCCGCCGTCAGTCAGTTTGGTTATTTATTATTTAGAAAGCCGGATTATACAATTTGGCATAGTTATATGTAATTAATATCTATCTTCGTTCATAAGCCAAACAAACAACAGACGATTGAGTCATATTCATAAATCAGAATACCGATTTGTTATTATTATCATTACTTAGGATGTCTAGACCAGTTATTTATTTACATTAGTTATTTATATTTATTGTGTATTTTAAAATTACAAGTAAAACAAGTAGGTAAAGTTTTTTTGTAATTGGGGCTCATGCCGCGCTGCCGTAAGTTCTATCACCGATATCTACGTACTTTATTGCTATTTTTTGTGCTGTCTAAATTTTTGAATGAAATAAACCACACTCTTTTACATTATTTATTTTACATAGGTACCTACTGACATGACAGGACAGTTAATATAGGTAGTACCTAGCTATAGGTACCAACATACCTACCTAATTAGAATTTTAAGTATCTAATCTTGTCATCGCATTATTGGACTCTGAATTGCAATAAAACAGAAAAGATATACCTAATGTAGGTAAGGTACCTGATGTTACTAAGACTATGCCAAAAATAGTAAAAAGAACTCGATTTATCGAACATCTACACGTTACTTATTAATAGGTCACACTGTTCAGGTTCGTTATATTCTAAGAGCTTGGACTATGCGTACCTACCGGCCAGACAAAATCCCAGACGAAAAGGCATACACATTTTTGTTCCGCGGTGGTAATCAAACCTGCCACCTTCTGTGTCACAGGAGGACCTTCACCCACTGCGCCGTTGAGGTCGTTATACTAAACGATTTATTATTATGCATTACTATTAATACTGTACCTTGTGCCTTTGCAATCATTTTATTTTATTTATCCTAGATTTAGTATAGATAGTATTTTGAAAAGTAAATAGTTAAGCTACCTAGTTGAAATAATAGGTTTTTCCCCTTTTTTATAAGTACATAATACTTACATACTCTCTCTCGGTTCTAGAATCCAAGACAGCCAACGGTAGATATTAAATAAAAACATTACGAAAACTGATAAAAATAACCGAGAAGAACAACAGGTAGTAACTAACTAAAAACGCAAACAGTGATGAACGCACAGTGAAAAAAGTGCAACAAGAGACAAATGAAATGTTTATAATTATTTAAAACTTCTGCGATTTACTCAGATGATCCTGCCCAGCCTCGTAGTGTAGGTACCTATATTATTTTCAACCATATATTTATTTGATTTATGTAGCCCTTTGTTCAAAAAATGTCTAGGAGTCTATCATTTCAGTATAATTCGCATTCCTAAGCTAGCGATATATACATAATGCATATCATAGGAATGTTTAGATAATGCTTGATGAAACATAACATTATTGGTAGAGTAGGTACAAATTGTCTTTTATACGTAGGTACCTTATACTTTTTTATAAACGTTATCAACTTTTTAGTAATCTTAGCTATGATACACATTTTGCTGTCATGCAATATGATTCACACCATCCTCCAACTTAACGTCAATTTTAGAATAAGATCATGGATAAGAGGAATTATTTTTTATACTCTGAGCCTTACTGCGTTGTTGTTGTTATGGCCCTCAGACAGGGGCGGCTTTACCTATAGTGCAGGGGGTGCAGTGCACCCAGGCGCCGGGTGTAAGGGGGCGCCTAGAGCCGCTCGCGACATAATATAATAGAGCCTCCGCTGTAACGCTCCGCATGGAACAGGCGCTTGGCGGCTCGGCGTTGGCGCACCGTACCTAGCGAGTGGAAAAACGGAGTGGGTGCATAGCAGGGTTCTATGAAAATTGTTATACCATATTTCCTGGTTTCGTGAGAAAACAAAGATATTACGGCAACGCATCCCAGCGAGGTACGGAGTTTAGTCGATTGTGTTGTATGTAAATATATGCCTATTCCATTTTGACCGCGCATTTTGATAGAAGAGGGCGCCCGAGGAATGATTGCACACGGGCGCTACATAGGCAAGAGCCGCCCCTGCCCTCAGAGCACCTCACATCGAAAATATTTGAAAGGTATTGGAATAAAAGAAAGGTACAACCTATGCAATGCACTAATGCCGGAATTAAACCTGCGTCCATCAAATTTATTACCCCTTTAAGGACAATACAATTTTAAGCCAATGGGTCAGGCAGGTTATTCATCATTATTAAAGTGTTAAAAAACCCACATGAAAACTTAAACTTATTGTAACCTATTGATTGTTTGTGCTTCGCAGAGTTCAAACGTGTTGTGTTGTGTTTGAGGTTGATAATGAATTTTATGAAGGTCGCGGTCGCGACGCATAAGCTAAATAAATGTTTATGAATAAAAAATTTAAACTGTTCGTTATTCAAATAAACTTTTCAATTTTACCTCCAAGTTGTAGGTACCTATTTAAGTATTTTTAGCATGTACCTACCAATATGGAGGGTACCTGTAGTATACCCAAGTTATTCTTACCTTTGCATCATTTTGGGTTTTTTGTGACAGTTTTTTATTCTTATTTATAATGGCTGAGAAATTGCTTTCTGTCTGAAATAAAAAACATTTCATTAGTTCATTTTACTCACGTAAAACCTCCTAAATAATTCATTCATTTATTAGTAATAACAACATTTTTGCGTAGATATAATATATAGGTATATATTATATGTATTTGATTTAAAAAAACTGCTTTTTGGCCTAGTAAGACACGGATATAATACAAAACGAGGACTACTTAAATGCTAGTAGGTACATAAATAGTAGGATGTGGTAGATTTCTCCCACAATGTGTTAAGTTACATCATCATCATCATTATCAGCCTATATTAGTCCACAGATGGACATACGCCTCTACTAAGTTACATCATGTGGTTCTTAACAACAAGGTGTGATTGGTTGTTCCCAATGTATTATAATATAACTTATAAGTGAAATAATGTGGTAGCAAATAAATGATAATATGTTTATGTAGGTACTGGTATGTCTCGTTATCATCATCATCATCAGCCTATATCAGTCCACTGCTGGACATAGGCCTCCCCTAATGAGCGCCATAGCGCCCTGTCTTTGTCTCGTTATGTGATACGATAATTAGATGCATAAAAAAATGTGTTTTTAGCAACAAACCACGGATCCTTAAATATGAGACTTCTTGACATACCTACCTATCTTCGAGATTAAAGGTAGGTAGGTATACAATTGTTTACACAAAATATGAAATTCCTAATCCGCTACACATTATGCTCAAACATAACAAAGTTTTCATGGTCATTTTTTATCGGTTGTTATTTTTACGTGACTGAAGGTTCGTTTTTGAAGCCAGGTGCTGATATGGTTAGATTATTAGTCACAAAAAAATATCACGAAAATATATTTACCTATGTAGTTCCTTGAAAAATAAAACTCCCCGATTATCGGGAATAATTTTTAAGGGCAGCACTTTTTTTTTGCAAAAATAAATTACCTAAAATTTTATGATCATGCTAAATAAATGTTATTTTAAAAAATGCTTTGGAAAATCATGAGCCCATAAAACTACAGAACTTTAATTTTGTATCTCACTCAACCCAACCTAACATAACAGTATACACTCGCCTTTTACTTCTTTGGAATTCTTATTATAAAGTACCTACATAGGAAGGTATAAGGTACCCTACGAGCACTGAAGGTACCCTACATAATTAGCACAGCAAACTATTAGTTTGGTACTATACTATTTTGTGCATGACGTAGGTAGGTAGTAGGTAGGGATGTACGTAGGCTTCGATAAAAGTAAAAAAAGGGAGATGAGGCATTACCATCTCGAAAGAACTCGAACACATTTATTTTAAGACCTTCTATGTACAACATGAACACAATAAACAATATTGAATCTTGAAAGTGGATGGCTCAAGTTAGGTTCAACGATGTTCCCTTACGTGTCGCCGGCCGCGGTTGACGAAACCGCCAATATCACGCCCCGCCCGCTCCCCGCGACACCGCGTGAGGGACCTACACGTGCGCGTGTGCCTTCCCCTCCGCGCGCGTAGGTATGCATCCGTCGTCGCCGCCACCGCTGCCGCCGCTGCGAGCTGCGCTGCGCCCGCTGCGCGCTCGCAGCCTGTGGCACGCTCTAAAAGGAAGGGAAAAGAGATGAAGCCCTGTGAACCATCACGTAGTGCTGCACCTGCGCTGGCTCCTAGGAAGGGGCCTTGTGACGCGGAAGGATTCACCGTGGTAGTTCGCAAGAGCCGTAAGCCCACCAGCCGTAACCAGTGCGGTACTGGGCCGAAAGACCTGACCTCTGGGTTCCGAGCGGAAGTATTAACTACCCAGCTATATGTCTCTCGCGTTCATTTCTGTGTGGAGACCAAAGCTGTGGAGGAGTACCTGAAAATGAAGACTGGACTCTCGATGCGCGTCCAAAAGCTGGACTCTCGCCATAATGTGAGCTTTAATTCATTTATGGTCAGAGTTCCAACTGAACATCTGTCGACCTACTTAAGCGCAGAGTTTTGGCCGAAAGGTGTTAAGTTCCGACGGTTCACTGGCCGCCTGCAAGGAGACACCGCCGTGCACCGTCGTCAGCTGACACCCTGATTGCGTCACGTCTCGCCGTCAAATAACGCGTCTTTAATTTTAGTTTTGAATATTGTATGTATGTTAGTTTTAAGGTATATATTACTATGGACCGTAGAATAAGTTAAAATAAGATCTGTAACTGTTCTATCTCTGTCTGAAATAAATGATTATTATTATTATTATTACCTCAGTCATAGTCAGACCGGGGCGGCGGCGCGGCGGGGCGCGGGCGGTGGCATTTGTGTTTCGCGTGCTTGCTACGACGTATAATATTGTGTGATTTCGACTATGTCACCACGACAATGCTCTCGTGTTCGTTCACCAGGTGTACAAATAGCTCCAAAACAAAAAACAAAGTCCAAGGCATCACATATTTTCCCGCGTTAGTAGATTCACCAAATTTTAACATTTCTGATAATCCGATACCTTATCATTATTTCATCTGTGACACGGTACAGTTTTTGAGTGAGCGCTCGTAGACCGTACCGTATCTTCCTTTTTTACTTTTATCGAAGTACGTAGGTATAATCACATTAGGATACCTATCTAACAATTCAATTGAATGATACCTAATTAATAATATTGCGGTCTCCCCTCAAGAATCTTGTGTTCTTGAGGGGAGACCGCTACTCGGCAAACGTAGTGTACGACGCCCGCCTGCCAGGTGGGTTGACGACCTGCGAAAGACTGTAGGCAGATGATATGCTGGATGCGGCAAGGTGAAGACAGGGCGCTATGGCGCTCATTAGGGGAGGCCTATGTCCAGCAGTGGACTGATATACCTAGGCTGATGATGATGAATTGGATGATCATGAACGCACCCGGCACACAGTTTGTCTCTTCTCTAGTTTTTGCAGTCGTTTCTCCATGAACTGCAGCTTACCCTTGAAGTCAGAGGCAATGCATTTACACAGATTTAAGGATTCGCCGAAAATTTGCATTTTGCATTTAAGGTCCTCGAAATCCATGCGGAATCTGAAATGTTGCCAGAAATCACACTAATGGAATGTGTTCATTACGGATATAAGCGGGTTAACTACGAACCTTATTTAATGAATACCTTGTACCCTCAGACTAAGTAAGAAATGAAGACGGAGCGCTGTCGTCAACGAAATGAAGCCGGTTTCGTAAACATGTGTGCTCGTAGTGAGTGTTGCCGTGTAGTAAAAACTTATTACCCTAATGTGTTATCGTCTAAGTACTAACAGGATGAATGGATAAGTAAAAAGATAAGCATTTTTTTTATTGGGGGTACCTAGTATATACCTAAGTATGTTTACTCCGACTAGATAGGGGAAAATTCAAACAATGTGACGGTGGTCATTGCGGTTCGCATCCACGCCAACAGAATGCGAACACGAAGCGCGGCTCCCCTTGCTGGGTCACGGTGGTTGTATTGCTGCGACCTTGCCGTCATCAAATTCGAAATCGTCGACACCAAGTTAATAGGAAACGATACCCATATCAGATATTTTGGTTGGAGGCGGGGGGTTCAAGAGGGCTGGGAGCGTGGGGGGTACCAGCACGGCTCACTTCCTCCTAACTTTTTGAAAATATTCTATAGTCTATGTTTATCAGGGATAATGTAGGATTCTAATGGTGAAAGAATTTTTCAAATCGGTCCAGTAGTTTCGGAGCCCATTCATTTCGTCAAACAAGCAAACAAATCTTTCCTCTTTATTTTATTAGTATAGATATTATTATTATTATAATATATAGTATAGATTTAGAAAATTCGATGACTGCAAGGAATGCCGCGTCTGTCGTGCTCCCTAGTTCGCGGTCACTTTCACTTGGACCCCGCTACCCCATTAGACCCCTAATTTCATCTGACGTCATATAGCCTATAACAACCGAAGTATCGAGACGAATCATTAGACACCTCATTTGTTGAAATCGGACTTGTAGTTTCAGCGCTACGTGGGAACATAAAATCGGCTACATACAAACATACATAGGGTGTCAACCTCATAACCCTCCTCCGTTGGTAGTCGGGTAATAATAGAAATAGGTAAACAAATGAACTGTTACATTACCTACATTTTACGTCACATGAATAACTTGCTTAATAAACGGGAACTATTGTGACGCTTACTCGTGGCAACACTGGTGGAAGTTGTGGAGGTTTTGTGTTCCAAGCTATCCTTGTAATTATTAAAATTGATTGAATTGATTTTTATGTTTACTTACGTGTGAAATGTGATTCCATCCTGCTTTTTATTCTTCGATGGTTGGTTTCTACACCCTTTCACAACAAAATTTGGCATTTTTGGTACAAAAATCGCGAATAACAATAACGTGACCTTGCGTGACACTCCGCGCGCCGGTACAGCGCGACTGACAAGGTAAGGCGTAGTTTCGTTATATGTGTGTGCGTGTAACTGTGTATATACACGGCAAGGCGTAGTTTCACCGGCTTCAGTGTGGTTTTTCGGCGGGGCTCCGTCTTGATTTCTTACTTAGTCTGAGCTTGTACCTTATTTTATGATGACCTTATGTAATGAATTCGTCAAACTACCTACGATAGTTTTTATAATGGAATGTGTGTATGTTTGTTGCTATTTTACGCTCAAACATATGCTCTAATCTACCCCAAATCCCACCACCACGTTTTTCCTAACCGTCACCCACCAACAACCTATACCGACGGGCACGGCAGCCATATGCACGCAGCCTGGACATGAGATTATAAAATCAAGTCTTACTTAGTGATAGACGAAGTCAACGACGTATTTGAATATTTAGACAAAGAGAAACAAGTAGATTGACTGTATCGTGGGCGAGCGTGCTCTTGGGCTATGGTTTCCAGCGATCTTGGATCTTGGGTATGGCCTGGGTTTATCGGGACCACATGGCTGCCCGAAGAAGTGTCTTCGTTGGAAGAACAGTCGTCACGAGTGTCCCTGTGAAAAGCTATTGGCTTTTTTTTTTCCTGGTGTTTGTGGAAGTAATCTACTTTTGGTTTCATGGTTTTTGGTTTATGTGGCAAGTTTCTATTATGATACTGAAATTTTGGTTGTTTTGATTTGGTTCACAGATGTAACAACGATTTTTTTATGTTTTGACCCCAAGGGGGAGTGATTTTCTCCGTCCACGGTTTTGACCAAAGAATAATCTGGTTTTGACACTGAAAGAACTTACTTCAGGGTTGCCAACTGTACGAGGTTCCTCGTACAAATACGAGATTTTTGGTCTTCCGTACGAGGTACGAGGGCACTATCAACCTCGTACAATTATGTACGAGATTTTGACATAACATAACACTTGTCGCATTGGCGCGATGATTGTCTTCTCTTTTCATTCGCTCGCTATCCCATGAACCAAGAAATCCCCGAGAAATAAAACATTTCGTTCTTCGCATTATTTGTCTGTCGCCTTGATCACACATGTCATAGCGCCAACCAGAGAGGTGTAACTTCACAAAATAAATAAAAATCTCGTGCAAAAATAAAAAGAAAAACGATGCGAATGAGGATGTTCCTGATATAATATTTGGAAATGAAAACTGAGACTAGAAGTACATAGTTACCTATGCAAAGTTTTCAACCTACAAACAAATCTCGTTCATTAGTTATTTACGATAGTAATATTAAGGATTATTTTAATACAAAGTGATGTTTTATTTAGTAGAAACTTGCAATAGTTTATTTCGTTGTGTAAAACGTCCTAAATTCAACAGTTTGATATGCATTAATTTTGGTTTAGTCACCTTGTAGAGGCAAGTACGAGGTTCGAAAGCCATAATACGAGATTTTTAGCTGCTTAGTACGAGGAAAAAAATTCTATGGTTGGCAACCCTGACTTACTTTTAACCAGCAGCGTGTTTTTAATCTCGGAATACAAGAATAGACATTTTAGGGATTTTAAGGTGAAAGCTCACAACAAATCACCAAAAAAGCGGTGCAGTTCCGCTGATGCATTGTGCAATCAGTCTCATAGGATTTCATACAAAGAATAACTGGCCGCGCCGCCGCCGCGCCGTGTCGCGCAGTTCCGCTCAGTGCGAGTGGACCTGTAATAGGGACCAACATTTTCTTGCTCTATGTTTTTAACTCTAATTTACTCTTTTTCATAACTCGCTAATAACTAGACGAGCGTATGACCAGCTTTCAACTGTAGTTAAATTTTTTAGGAACATTATTGACAGCCCTGATCTGAACTGAAGTGCGGCCAGGGGGGCCTATTCATTTCCGAATAGGCCCCCTGGCCGCACTTTCATGGCTCTTGCTTGACGCACTCGTTTTTCCGGAGCGTTCTGTGTCTGTGTAGCGGCGGCGCGGCGGACAGCGGCGGACTGGGCAGTGAATAAACGGTTCTATTCTATGTTGTATTTGCTACTCGATACAAGATGGCGCTAAAGACGGTTTTATTAAAAAAAACTGTCCTCCTCAGACGAAGGACTTGACTTCTTTGGTGCCAGTGATCTGTCTGACTGTCACTCTGAAGTCTGTCAGCGGTCTGTCGGCCGTCAAGTCACTGTCTAGTGTCTGTTTGTTTTCGTGACTGACTATACCTATACTCTAAGTGACTGACAGACAGCAGTAAAAAAATAGTTTGTTTATGTCTTAGAGTATAGGTATATAGAGACGGCGTATTGTTCTATAGGAACTTTCGGTTATACAAATATGATCTAAATCGATATTGAACTCATAAACTTATAGCTATCTCGTTTTATCTTACCTACAATAACCAATGTAAAAAGAGACATCAATATAATGTGCGAAACCTATTTTTGGCAACATTGAAACGTGACGTCATAGCAAAGCATGATTGAGGCCGGTTCGCCATTTAACTTTCAGGTATGTAAACTGTCAACGAGAGTTGCATTTACAGTAAAAATGCTAAAATTATTTGAGTTCGGGACTTTTTCATGTGAATACTTATATAGTAAGCGAAAGAAAGCTAATAGGAAGATGCCAAACAGCAGTTTGGTAGGTTGCGGCTTAAAAACAAGTGAAAATCGTCCAAACATAACATTACACCGGTACGTATTCTTATTTTGCTAAATTACCAAATAATACAATAAATACCTTATGTGTTGGCTTTCATAGGAATAGTTTACATAAAATTCATACCGAATGTAGCTTATTTTTGTAAGTTTTAAGTGTAATTAAAGAAAACATGAAACTGTTTGTTTGGCCATAGTGTTGTCCTTCAAGGCATTTTTCATAGGTATCGATGTTTTCAAGTGTAAATTGTAGTGTATTAATTTTCAACTGGTTTTTTACGTTCTAGGTTACCCGAAAATTACGGCAAAAGAAAAAGTGGCTGGACTCAATTGGAGTAGAAAATTTGAAGTTTGGTACGAAAGATATTTTCGTTCGTTCTCTTCATTTTGAAGAAACTTGCTTCAATCGAACTTTAAATAACAAGACTGCGAGAGGATGCCGTACCGTCACGAATCTTTTTAGTAAGTATTTTACTTGACCTTACTCCCACAAACTTCTATTGCAAAGTAATGCATATATGCATTAACAAACTTGACTACCTTTATTTTTCTAAAGGGCTTAAATTTTGATATTAATGAATATTAAGTTTTAAGTAAATAAATCTGACCCAAAGTAATATTAAAGCCTACCATACTTCAAATCCCCTCTAAAATGTACATTTCCATAAATCCTCCCTTAGCAAATTATTTCCATGCAAAATAAAGTTATTTCGCAAACGATGTGGCACGGTGGGCGAAGGTCTGCCTGCAGACCTTCGCCCACCTTTTTTTTTAGAATTTCTTTAAGATTTTAGATTTTTTTTCAAAGTTGAACTACTCAGTACCTTTCTAGAGTCTATAATTGTAGGCTGACAAATAATGTTGCATTATAAATTTATTCTTCATGTTTGTTTCAGCCACTAGTGCCAGCGCGATCCAGTACTTTAATAGAAATAATGTAAATTTGAGATTTATACTGTAAATGAATGAGACTGATTACATTAGGTACTTGTAAAATTGAAAATTTTGGTGTAGTATTAGTTGAATTTTTGAATTAGGTAGGTATATTGCAAATGTGTAAATGAATGAGACTGTTGCATTGCTTCTACAATTGAAAATACAGGTGGCGTCTGTGTTAAATTTTTGATTTATACTGTAAATGAATAAGACGGATTACATTGCTTGTTTAATTAAAAATGTAGGAGTCTGTGTTAAATTTGTGATATAATATAATAAATGAATGAGACTTGTTGAATTGCTTATAAAATGTGGTGTCTATCTTTTTGTGATTTATATTATAATAATAAATAATACTAGCTGTTCCCCGCGGTTTCATCCTCGTTAAATTCGAATTTCATATAATATCTAGGGGGATATTCCTGTAACTCTACCATGGGAGTTTGTTATTTTACTAAGACAAAAAGTAGCCTATGTTACTCTCCATCCTTTCTTAGTTAGGTTCCGGTTTCTTAGTTAAGCCGTGACTGAATGACAAACAAATACACTTTCGCATTTATAATATAAGCATAGATAGCGTCTACGCTAAAGATACAGATTACACATTGTTATACCCATATTGTTATACAAATATAAATATACTATCTCACAAATCACTGTTGCATACAAACAATATATTTTGCAATTAAGTAGCTTGTTGTTTCATTTCAGTAGGTACCTTTTTTCTTAAATGAACACAACGTTTATTAACAAAGAAAATTTGAATCAAATAGTATAAACAT
Organism: Eupithecia exiguata; assembly: GCA_947086465.1. Lineage (NCBI taxonomy): Eukaryota > Metazoa > Arthropoda > Insecta > Lepidoptera > Geometridae > Eupithecia > Eupithecia exiguata. The sequence goes on from OX352254.1 coordinate 5,552,207, forward strand.
ACCTACAATTGAAACAAATGAGCTAACTGCAGACTGTTCAATAAACTGGTTTGGTGAACTTTGATCTTTAATTCTAAGGAGGTCTGGCACGTGTCTAAACGCATGAGTCTTGACTCGGAAAATACATGAAAAAATTACCATTGTTATAATAGCTCATTTTCTTAACTTCTCAGTGGTTGCGTCTCATGAGCGCGGTCGAGCCATAGTTGGGTACGTGCATTCACATACTTTGTATCTCTAATTAAAGCATTCTATGACTATATGATTGTAGAATTCTGTTTCATAATCGTGGTGAAAACAATAAAATCACTACGAAACTGCTAAAATATCGTCACAAAAATACTTGTTTCGATAAAAATATCGAGGTACAAAAGGGCAGCACTACGGAAAGGAGCCATTTTAGTTTCTAGGTAAGTTTAGGTATACACGTTTTTTTCGTAGGTATGCCGTCTCTAGGTATACTCTAAGGTTTATGTATGTTTTTGGATTGGATTGAACGATTAAAATTCACAATTTCTCGGAATTTTCATCATAATTCTAATAATTTCTTTGTAAAAGAAAATTCGCTATAATCAAAATGGCCATGTGCAGGGCTTGTCTAGCAACAGAGATTGGCTTAGATCCTATTGATCTGCAATTCGTGGAAAGCTTCAATTTACTCACTGGAATTCGTGTAATTACAATTATATTTGGGTTCTCAAGACGTTCATCTGAATCTTATAAATCGATTTGAGTAGAGGACTCAAATAAATCTCTAAATTACTATGTAAAATAAATTTACCAAGATATTAGAAAAGTTTTGAAAATATTTCAGCATTGGCCCTTCTTTTTCAGATATCTCCTAATAACCACTTGTTTGCATGTAAAACATGCTGGGACACAGTGAAATGCTTTGTAGATTTCAGGGAAAAATGTATCAAAGCAGACTTGAGATTCCAAGACAGCATGGTGGCAGTACAGGTGAGCTTAAGGTGAACTTCAAATAGCGAGCATAATAATTGACACAGCAAGATCAATGGTGACACTGATAGTGACGCACCCTTGCTTGTCTTTTATTATCATCATCATCATTAGCCTATATCAGTCCACTGCTGGACATAGGCCTCCCATAATGAGCGCCATAGCGCCCTGTCTTCAGCTTGTCACATCCAAACAAAAAAGGCAAATTTTTAATAAAAATCACCTGATTACGCTTTGTTCCGTTGTCTCTGACTAGGATGAAAACAATTCGGAACTTATTTTTAATGTAGTCAAATAGCCTATTATATAGGTTTTGCAACTTGCAGGAAATCAAACTAGAGAATGGATTACCATTGGTAAATAATGATGATTTTGAAAGGGAAGTAAAACAAGAAAATATTAAGTTCGAGTTCTTACCAACAAATGGTGAGGCCTGTATCGGAATGGATTACTGCTCTGAGATTGAGCATGGTAAGTATGTTATAAATATTATATTATTCAGTTTTATTGTTATTACAGTGCTTACCCTGCACTGTGGGTAACCCTAAATAAAACGGGCAAAGTGCGAGTCGGCCTCGCGCACGAAGGGTTCCGTACCATTATCTACAAAAACGGCCAAAAAAATCATATTTGTTGTATGGGATAAAGAAAAACTCCCATACAACAAATGTGATTTTTTTGCCGTTTTTATAGATAATGGTACGGAACCCTTCGTGCGCGAGTCTGACTCGCACTTGGCCGGTTTTATTTATTTTTGCTAATATATTAAGACGAATCGTGATCTCACTTTAATCTCTACACTAGGATAACTTTTCTTAATATGTATTTTATAGATAATTTTATTTACAGACGAAATCAGAAGAAATAAACCTGCAAAAAAGAGGAAAAGCTCAAATCCAGCCAAAAAAATTAAATCAAAATCGAAAAAAAATTATAATGAAGAGAAAATAACAGATTTTGAAAGTGAAGAAAAGTTAATTTATGAAAGTAAAGTGCATTGTGGTGAGTTCCGTATGTCTAAACATCATTATTATACAAGGTGTCCCAAAATATGCGTACAATAAGTCGAAGGTTTCTGTACCCCAGGGGCCAGGGCCTCAAAAAGTAAAAAAAAAGTAAAAGTCATTTATTTGAAAAAACACGTGTAAAAAGGTGACAAATAATTATTTTAGAGTCAACATGTTTGACCAACATACATTGGTTGCAAAAATAATTAGAGAGTATGGCATGCAGGTTTTAATTTAATTGTACATAGCAACAGCAGATTTATATGAGTATTAATTAATCGATTTGAATTTAGTATACCTAGCATAGTCAAGGTTTTTTTTTAATTATCATTGTTACCCTTTAGGTTTTTTTTTTAAATTAAAATGTTTTTCATCCCTTCTTTTAAGTTACATCTGTTACACCTTGATATTTTTCGTACAGGTTTATGCGACGAAAAGTTTAACGAACCATCAGAACTTAACAAACATTTGGAGTATCACAAATCACTGTTTGCTACACAGGTAATTTAAATTTAAAGTTTAAAACGCTAACGTATTGGTGTTTCAAAGATAGATCTTTAACTTGAACTGGGTATCCCACTAATGTTATAAATGTGAAAGTTTGGATGGATGTTTGTTACTCAATCACACCAGAACGTCTGAACGGATCTAGATGAAATTTGGCACAGACATAGATTATAGTCGAGAATAGAACATAGGCTACTTTTTATCCCGGAATTCCCACGGGAATGGGAACTGCGCGCGTGAAACCGCGAGGAGCTGCTAGTATCTTCATATATTAGGTTTTTTTTTTTTTAATTGAAAAAAATAACGTGTACAATATCTTCTGATAATCTAACTGACTTAGATGTGTTCCTGTTGTCCCCATTGACGCCGCCCCCGTTCAATGTGGCCAGTAACGTTCAATAAAAATATTAAAAAATTATGCCCGTTCTCCCTATTGACGGTTTACCTGTGAATTGGGACAGCGGAACTCGATAAAATAATAAAACACTGTTTTAACCGGATTGATCGCGTATATTTTATATTTTGTTTATAACCTGACGTTTCGGAGGCTTTTCAGCTTCCATGGTCACAGGCAGACTGAGGAGACTAATTGACGGTAGATATGCAAAATTCAAATTACTTGTAAAGACAAATGTCACCTCAGTCTGCCTGTGACCGTGGAAGCTGAAAAGCCTCCGAAACGTCAGGTTATAAACAAAATATAAAATATACGCGATCAATCCGGTTAAAACAGTGTTTTATTATGAGTTCTCGCGAAAATAACCTTAGAATATACTCTATAAAATAACTAAAATTTATTACTGTTGTCCCCATCGACGGTGTCCCTGTTAATGGGGACAGCAGAACTCAGTATAATAATTAATGCAATGGTAAATAAATTTAAATATATGGGGTTTACAACTTAACAGACATCATGCGGCCTATGCACGGAACGGTTTGTAAACCTACCACACATGCTAGGGCACAGAATGGACCACGTGCCCTACGAGCAGAAGAAATGTCATCTATGTTTGAAGAAGTTCCACGCCTCCTCTGCTACCTGCCTCGAGTTTCATTATATGAGGGAGCATGCAATGGCAGACAAGGTACAGTTAATTTTGCCTGCGCGGCTTCGACTGCGTTTTTCACACTAATTTAATAACTAAACTAATAACTAATCCATACTAAAATTCTAAATTCGAAAGTAACTCTCTGTCTGTCTATCTGTTTATCTGTTACCATTCCAAAACGATTTTTTTAAAAATATTGTTGTTTTTCTGTGATCAAAGTTAAACCAGTCAAAAATCAAAATCAAAAATTCTTTATTTCCATAAATACAAAAATGTACACTTAGAAATGGTCAAATTCTTAAAATAAAACACTGACACGGAAATAAAGTGGTACTTTTGATTTCTGTGGCTTCGGTATGTAGACTAAAGTAAAGAAGCGACTAAGAAACCTTTAGCCTGTTAGTTGTTATTTTTCGAGTTGGAGCAAAACCCTTCCCAAGCTTTTTTATTTCTAAATAATCTGATATTTTGTAGTAAAACTTTTTGCACAGAAAGGCAAAAATTGAAAATTTTTGAGAAATAAAATTTTCGTTGAAAAATATTAACATTCAAACTACAGTGACAAAATGGCTTACCGCGAGCTGTCTGTTATCTGATGCTGTTAATATAAAATTCAGCATCTAAAAATAACTGTTTAAAGCTCATATTTCAACGCACATTTTAGTCGTGTGCGGCAGTGATGGAGTCCAGATCTGCGCCAACCTTAAAGCTTCATTCGTCCACAGGACGCCCCTATCCAGTGCAAGCAGTGTCAGTCCAGCTACGTCTCGTCCCGCAAACTGATCCGTCACGTGCGGAACTGCCACGCGGCGCCCCGGTACGAGTGTCCCACGTGTGGGAAAGGGTGAGTTGGACTTGGACATCAGTAAAACGAATCCTTTAAATTGGCGTAGGTTTTCAAAGTCATCATTATTATTAGACACCCTATTTCAAAAATCTGTCATCCTAATACTGGCCTCCAGGCTCCGACTGTGAGATTGTGCAACCAATACAACTTCATGAACACAAAGATAGATATAGATATTTTCAACGTCATAATCATCATTATTAGACACCCTATTTCAAAAATCTGTTATTCTAATACTGGCCTCCTGGTTCCGACTGTGAGATTGTGCAACCAATACAACTTCATGAACACAAAGGGTATGTCCTGACGGATCACGCAAAAACCGATCATGTCCTGACGGATCACGGCAAAAGGTGCTATAGATATAGATTATTTTCAACGTCATAATCATCATTATTAGACACCCTATTTCAAAAATATGTCATTCTAATACTGGCCTCCAGGCTCCGACTGTGAGATTGTGCAACCAATACAACTTCATGAACTCAAAGATAGATATAGATTATTTTCAACGTCATAATCATCATTATTAGACACCCTATTTCAAAAATATGTCATTCTAATACTGGCCTCCAGGTTCCGACTGTGAGATTGTGCAACCAATACAACTTCATGAACACAAAGATAGATATAGATTATTTTCAACGTCATAATCATCATTATTAGACACCCTATTTCAAAAATATGTCATTCTAATACTGGCCTCCAGGTTCCGACTGTGAGATTGTGCAACCAATACAACTTCATGAACACAAAGATAGATATAGATTATTTTCAACGTCATAATCATCATTATTAGACACCCTATTTCAAAAATATGTCATTCTAATACTGGCCTCCAGGTTCCGACTGTGAGATTGTGCAACCAATACAACTTCATGAACACAAAGATAGATATAGATTATTTTCAACGTCATAATCATCATTATTAGACACCCTATTTCAAAAATATGTCATTCTAATACTGGCCTCCAGGCTCCGACTGTGAGATTGTGCAACCAATACAACTTCATGAACTCAAAGATAGATATAGATATTTTTAACGATAGTGCTCCAAAAATTGAAAGTAAACTGCTAGACCATTTCCGACATCCTCCTTAGGATCCGCCTGATTAATTAAAGTCTTTATTTTAATATTATTAATAACAGCTTTTTTATACATATAACAAAGAAAATTACAATCAAATAATAGAATTAAATTAAAACTAGTATTTACAGTTGAAACAATTGAGCTAACTGCAGACTCTTGCAAACAATCTACAAGTAGCTCAACTGATCCATATCAATACCAGTCGCGCGCGTCCCCAAGACGCTGGCTGCATTGCCCCGCTGTATAGCAATGCTGATGCGCTGCGCCAGATACTCACCAGCTCTCGGGTCACGCTTCGACCAGACGCTATGATTAATAAATGAAACACTGAATACTGAAATCCATCCAAACAAACAAACATCCAATCTTTGGAATTTATAATATTAGAACCTCCACTCATGAAAGCCCGGGAAGCTTGGTTTTACGACAGTCTGTGACTCGTTTAAGCCACTACCCTTCTACTACTCTTCTACACTTTTTTTTTCAGTGGAAAAAAGTGTAGACTCCCCAAGCCACTTTAGTGGCTTAAACGAGCAGACGGTCTGATGGACGGCCTGGACGGGCGATGTGATCTGCCCCCCTAGCATGGGGTTTGTTGTCTAGGGTAGAATAGAGAAAAATTACGTCACTTCGTCATCCAATGCGTAAATTATTTGAAAGGCATTCCTTCAACATCAATAATGTACGCGATGTATGGCGATGCAATGTCATTATTGTCTATTCTACCCTAGACAACAAGCCCCGTGCTAGGGGGGCTGGATGTAATTTTATCTGTTACCGGTTCTCTCCTAAACTTAGGTACCCGTAAAATCTGATCGTGACTGCGCACGCTTGTCGCGTGCGATCAGATGGTAGTAAGTAACTATTTTGGTATTATTTCATGTTTTTTTTTCCAGTTTCCGAAATACAACACTTGTAAAACTGCACCTTAGAATGATGCACTCAGAAGTGGAGACCATGAAGTGTGAACAGTGTGATTTTACAACAAAATACGCGAACAGTCTAACAGTAAGTTAAATTAATAAAATAAATAATGCTGGAATCCACACAGCATTATCTAGCCCCAAAATAAGCAGGGCTCGTGATAAGGGTACTGGATAACCGATATAATAATAATAATAATTTATTTATTTATTTATATATGAGATATAATGATGAAGCCTTTCGATAATACCGATCGAAAGGCTTCATCGTTAGGATTATTTTTTGCTAAATAACATAGTGTCAGAAATAAAAGGAAGACCATGAATTTTCAAATTGTTTAAAAAAAAAAGTCTTCTTTCAGTAAAATGTTCCATCTACAATATTCAAGGTTTCCCTCCATGTGGCGTATCCATCCGTGGGACGCCCTATATATATATTTATAGTACAGTCAGCTGCTCAGATATGTATACACTTCCAAGTTTTCATTTTTATTTTACTCGGATCTTATCATATAAAAGTCTACACACACATTTTTCATACTAAGTGGTCATAGTTCTTGTCAGAATACGATATATAAATTATCACAATGACTATACACTTACTATTCAGTCAAATTTCAAAACATGGGAGTGTATACATATTTTCGCAGCTGACTGTACCTTAAGAAAGTTGTTCTTTCCAAACCAGCTTCACATCAAAAGAAAGCACACGTCCAACACGCTGCGCTGCGGCGCATGCTGCCGCGTGTTTCTAGACGCGGTGGCACTGCAGCACCACGTTGCACGCGTGTGCAAGCACCACGACCGCGTCGTCTGCAGCGTGTGTGGACGCACTGTTAAGAACATATGGGTGAGTAGAGGTCACACCTAAAGAAACGTTCATCAGACTACGCGAACGCTCGGATGCCTGTGATTGGTTGACGGTGCCAGAAGGCCGGGTTTGATTTTAAACTACCAAAGAACAGGACAAGAAACTACCAGATTTCAAGTCAAGTCAGGTCAATAACTTTCTTTTTTAGGCTTACAAAAAAGCACTTAGACAAGTAATTTGAAACGAATGCTGATTTTTGAAGTCGATTTTGAACGCCATGTTGCCGCATTTGATATAGATTGAGAAAAATATGTAACGTCATTTTAAATTCTCCAAACGGCCATATCAATAAGTCATTTTTGACAAATTAAAGACAGACTTGCTTACATACCGTCATGTAGTAGAAATCGGATACACTTTAATAGAAAAATAAATAACCCATCCCTGTCCTATGTGTGTGTAAAACCCACTGTCTGCATCAACTTCTAAAGCTATTATAATTGTTCTAGTTAAAACACCACATGCGTTCACATAGCGACGACTACCCGTATCAATGTTCGCAATGTCCCGCCAAGTACAAATACCGATCCGGTTTGAAGGACCACCAGGCCAAGCACGCGGGCACGCTGACCCACCACTGCGAGCTGTGTGCCAAGAGCTTCGCGCTACGAGCGGCTCTGATGTCGCATCTCAAGACACATGCACGTAGGTTTTACATTATTTCGCTTCAGTGGTATATATAACCAAGTTCAAGTACCGATCCGGTCTTAAGGACCACAAAGCCAAGCACGTATACACGCAGAGGCACCACTGCGATTCACTACGAGCCTTGTTAATGTTGCATCCAAAGACGTAAGTATTACTATTGAATTTAATTCTAATAATGTTAATTCATCATAAAAATGCTAGTGCATTTTAGTCGACTTCCGTGACGCAGCTGCAGAAGGCCACCTGTAAAGCCTCCAATACATGTTGGCCCAACGTTGCCGAGTGAGGGCTAATACTAACGTGTAGACGGTATGTTTGCCTTGCCTTGCCATCGCTCTGTGTCGCTCGCTTAGCCGTCAGAGTGAATACAAGCGCCTACGTGTATAGAGGTCATTTGCAGTGACTTGTCACCGCTCGCGGTCGCTCGCGGCCACTCACCTCACTAAATATCAAATATCAAAGTGCTTTATTTCCTTTAGACCTTACAGGACTCTTGGACATGTCACAAAATATTACATATGTAAAACTAGGAAATAAAGTGATCACTTTGATATTTTGTTCACTTGAATCTTTTTAAGGTAAAGTAAAGAAGCGAACAAGAAACCTTTACCTTGTTAGAATGTTAGTTTTCGAGTTGGAGCAAAAGTCGTCCCAAGATTTTTTATCGTCTAGTATCTGATATTTTGTAGTAAGTCTTTTTCAAAGGACATGTTTGACAATTCGTTTGAATTTATTCATTGATAGTTTTTGCAACTCACTTGGAGTTTTGCTGTAGAAGCGTATACACTGCCCTTTGAAAGATACATTAATCTTGTGTAGCCTAGTTATGGGCACAGCGAGTTTATTCTTATTTCTAGTATTTAAATTATGTATGTCGCTATTTTTAGGGAACTGATTGATATTTCTATGAGTGTACAACAAGTTTTCATAAATATATTGACAGGGACTTCGGAGCCGTGCCGTTTTTTCTGCACAAACCAAAGGTGTTAACTAGTACCCATAACACAAACTCTGCATAGCCAGCCCAGAAGAAGCTGTGTGAATTGTCCAGCATTATTTATTCATTTCTTTGTTTCAGCTGGTAAACCCCACATCTGTAAGTTCTGTAACACCAGTTTCAAGCGGCAGTACAACCTCAAAGTCCACATGCAAGCTCATTCGTTCCCCGCGTCTAGTCAGAAAAATGCAGATGTTGAATAGTATATATACGCTTTAAAAAAGAGATATAACTTGTGTTATTTACTTATTGTAAAAAATAAATGATGTTATTCAAATTAAAGTCTTGTGATTGATTAATCTCACTATATATCTCACTATCTCACTATCTCCCTTCTCCCTAATATTATAAACGTGAAAGTTTAGATGGATGGATGGATGTTTGTTCCTTTATCACGCCAGAACGGCAAAACGGATCTGGATGAAATTTGGCACAGAGATAGATTATAGTCTGGAATAGGACATAGGCTACTTTTTATCCCGAAATTCCTACGGGAACGGGAACTACGCGGGTGAAACCGCGAGGCGCTGCTAGTCATTCTATATTTATAATGAGGAAAAGAAAAAACGAACTATGCGTTAGCATCCGTAGTACATCTGTGAACGAACTCAAAGATGGCGCGGATCTTTCGAGGTGTACATGTCCAGATAAACTGCCCAAAGAGTTAAGTTCAGATTAATCAGAAAAGGCAAATAAAAACCCGATGGAAGCCGTGCTCTCAAAATATGAAGACACTGTCAAATTTAGGTAGTAATCAAAAATAAGTGAAACCCAAAAGAACAAACTTAAAAATCTTAAGCGATCAGACAACTTTGAACAAAACCGGCCAAGTGAAAAATGCTAGGTACTATAATATTGATGAATTTCTAAACGATGTATTCTAATTTTATGCTAGATATACTAAATTAAAATCGATTAATTAATATGCTGTTGCTATGTACAATTAAATTAAAACCTGCATGCCTTACTCTCTAATTATTTTTGCACTTTTGCACAATGATGGTGGTCAAACATGTTGACTCTAAAATAATTATTTATCACCTTTTTACACGTGTTTTTGCAAATAAATGACCATTACTTTTTTTTTTTTTTAAGTGCGAATCGGACTCTCGCACAAAGGGTTCCGTTCCATTATCTATAAAAACGGCAAAAAAACACGTTTGTTGTATAGGAGCACCCTAATATTTATTTTACTCTGTTTTTAAGTATTTGTTGTTATAGCGGCAACAGAAATACATCATCTGTGAAATTTTCACCTGTCTATCTATCACGGTTCATGAGATATACAGCCTGGTGACAGACGGACAGCGAACTCTTAGTAATAGGGTCCCGTTTTTACCCTTTGGGTACGGAACCCTAAAAAGCGAGCTCAAAGATGGCGCGGATCTTTCGAGGTTTACATGTCCAAATAAACTGCCCAGAAAGCTATGTTCAGACTAATCAGAATAGACAAATAAAAACCCGATGGAAGTCGTGCTCTTAAAATATGTTTTGATGCTATAGACACTGCCAAATTTAGGTAGTAATCAAAAATAAGTGAAGCACAAACTTAAAAATCTTTAGCGATCAGACATTCAATAAAACCGGCCAAGTGCGAGTAGGTACCTACTATATTAAAATTCAGTTATGCATGTACAAAAGCTGTGTGAATGTGAAGTGTGTCCCTTCTGCGGTGAAAAAATCTATAAGAGCAACATGTTGATAAACTGTAGGTAGGTACTGTACTTCTAAAATGGGCGAAACGCGTAAACGTCATGAAATTCACGGCGCTGACGACGTTTTGGTCACGAGAATACTATAAATAACACGCATAAGTTAACTAGCACCTCGCTGTAAGGGAGGGCTTTTCACGCAGGTGCCAAGTTGATTTCTGCGTGTTGTACCTACTCTGTAAGCTATCTAGCGCTGCATGTTTTGATATTATGGTTAAAACTTAGAGTGATATAGAAGCTAAGGTTTTAGGATATTCACTAAGCGCTGCAGCAAATACTAGTTTCTATATAATTTATTATAATTTACGTTTAAGACTTTCTTATGTGCAATGTAACGTGCATAAGAGAAATATATGAATGAAACAAACTATACGTAGTACGTATAACCATAATTCAACTTTGGCTTAGCCCTTGGGAAAAGCGAGCGCTGTGCTATAATTATTTGCAGCGGCATCTAGTATTGAGTAGCAGAAGTATTTCAGTGATGCCATCTAAAAGAAGAAACCTCAGGGAATTATTATTATACGGACTACACATCCGGTTTGAAAGGTGACAGCTGCTGTCGTTCATTTCATTCATTGTTTCGTTCGTCTTGCGGTCTTTCATGTCAAGACATGATTTTTGTCGGACACATTTTTTAAAATTCTGAGAAGTGTGTCGTGTTGGTGCTTTTATTATTATATTTGCTGTAATTGTAAATAGGTGCTTGTAAAATTCAGTTTAGTGTTGAATTGGTGGACGGGTGTGTTGTGATTGTGAACTTTGGTGCTAAAAACAGCTGGGCATCAGCTGACTTCTGTAAAAACTTGGTAAGCTCATTTAAAATAATATTACTCACGTTATGAGCTCAGAAGTTGAAAGTATTATATATTTACCTACCCTTTTCCTAGATAAATCCTTTACATATATAATTAAATAGATAAAACCCAGGAAATAAATTTTGTTCTAAAATTAATTTTTTGGAGCTTTTGCAGAGTTTTACATCTGAAACAAGGTCAATAACTTTTTGAAGCAACTAGTTCTTTTAGGTAGGAACTTCTATACCTACCTTACGACCAAAAAGTTACGAAAATAAATTGTGGAGAAGAATACAAAGCAGAGTACATATGAATTGATAAAAATACCAAACTTCCAGAGAAAAGATTAGTTAGAACAAACCAAACTTTTTCAAATTTTCATTTACAACTTAAAACTTATTTATTTATATGGTCCTTAAGTTAGTCCAATTTTATTTTAGATCATGTCAACTTAATCTAACCTACTTCTGTATATAGATAGCTTAAAGGTATGTACCTACATAATTACATAATGCTGGACAATGCACACAGCATCATCTAAGTAGCCCCAAGCTAAGCAGAGCTTGTGTTAAATAGACAGATTATAACTTTATTGCACTATTAAAACATATAAAATACATAACATAACAAGGAGTAAAATCTAAAATTGGGGCCGGCCATAAAAACATAGAACTTACAACAGTATGTTCAAATATTATTTCCTTATGAAATAAATATCTTACTCTACCCATAGCTTATGTTTATAGCATTACTAAAACATCAGTTCTCACACATAATGTGATTGTACCTTAGAAGGTCATTGTTCTTTTATTAATGATCCTGGTCATTGACCTCAAGGTCAGTAAAACAATGAAAATCAAAAATTTTATCTTATTTTGTTTTACTTAAAAGAAAAGAATTAGTACCAGCTCCAAATCTCAATTAGGTGGACAAGAGTTTCAAAAGAAATATGACAGGAAAATATCAATCTGCAAAAGAAAATAAAAACTGCCTGCAGTGATGCGGCATGCACTTTTGTGTCATTCATTTTAAACTTTATTCACATACATACCTATTTAAAACCAGTATCGCTTAAAAGTTAATCTCAATACTGCGGGTAGCCTAAAGGCTAGCGTTGACAGGCCGGCAACGGACACTCCGCACCGACCACATTATTAGTATTCTTTGTATTGTTTGCTATAGAAGTGCATTCATTGATCCGCATCGGAGCGGGTGCATTGGACTGTCTCGAATACCAGTGAACTGCTTAATGCTGATGATGTCATTCGGATTGTTGATCAGTGGACGCACTCGCACGCCCGCCGCCGTCTGCCTTTCCTCCCCTCCCGCGCTCCGCGCCGCCGGGTCGCCATTCTCATTCATTCAAAATTCGTTCGCTAGCTACAAAAATCCGGATATACATTTTGAAAATTCGTTTGCAAATGGCGGTCGCGTCGCCAATCCGGTTGCTGCGGTTACAGTGGGCGCACCCGGCATTACGTTCAAAACCGTCAGATGCGATTAGCGCAAAGCGTCCGATGCCTGCCTGTGGACGTTAGCCTTGAGTGTGCTATAAGTATTTTGTATCTCGGTTGAATAAAAAAAATACTGTAAAAGCTGTTGAAAAAAAGTATTTATTCACCACAATTCTAAAAATATTCAAAAACTGACCTCCATTAAACATGTTGTATTGATAGAGGTCAGTGTATTAAATGCAAAACAAATTTTAAACAACAATTTACCCTTTTCCTCAAAACCCATAATTTTTTAGGGTTCCGTACCTAAAGGGTAAAAACGGGACCCTATTACTAAGACTTCGCTGTCCGTCTGTCCGTCTGTCACCAGGCTGTATCTCATGAATCGTGATAGTTAGACAGTTGAAATTTTCACAGATGATGTATTTCTGTTGCCGCTATAACAACAAATACTAAAAAACCGAATAAAATAAATATGTAAGGGCCATACAACAAACGTGATTTTTTTGCCGTTTTTATAGATAATGGTGCGGAGCCCTTCGTGAGCGAGTCCGACTCGCACTGGGCCGGTTTTATTGTATTTATACAAACAGTACAACTCCCATACAACAAACGTGATTTTTTTGCCGTTTTTATAGATAATGGTACGGAACCCTTCGTGCTCGAGTCCGACTCGCACTGGGCCGGTTTTATTGTATTTTATCATACAAGCAGTTTAATTTTGTGAATGACTTAATTGCATGTCAATTTTCCTCGTTGCTGGTCAGGGGAAATACCTTGTATTGCACCATACTTTTTTACCTCTGTCAGTAAACATGGTACCTAATTATGAATGTGTTCAACCAGCTGTGTTAAAGTGACTCATCAAATATATCATTGCTTAAAACAATGTGTTTAAATTGTAATAAACTGATATTTATTCACCGAGGTCCATACTAATATTGGTTGGCACGACTAATGTCTAAATAGAAAAATGTCAAAAAAGACGAATGTCCAAAGCCATGTCCAACAATATATATGGCCAATTAGAGTAACTCTGTCTGTCTGTAACCTTTTCACGTTTAAACGGCTGAACAGATAATGATGAATGAGTTCATAGAAAATAATTTACGTTTTGCGGCATTACTCGTCCGCTAAGTTTATTGCAAAAAAAAAAATCATCTCGCGCCAACCCGCGTCGAACCACCTCAAGCAAATACCACAGGTAAATACCTTTACTGCCGTCCGTTACCTAAAAGGCGGCTAAGTGACATTTGGTCAATTTTGACTTTTAAATGCCATGATCAATCTGTGGCCATGATAGATAGTTCAAAATTCTCTATCGATCTGTCTAGGACACGTGTTCGTATCGTTTATAGTTAGTCCTAGAGGTTCTTACCATGAGTTCAAAGAAATGAAAATAAATGAATTTAATCGATAGCCAATTGATGTTTGATGAATAATTATGAATTCAGAACGACGTCTGTGCCTGATTTTCTTCGATTTCCATATTTTCACAGTCCCACAAATCCCGCATGCGTAATCTCGCATTACCGATCGTAAAAATGGTGTGGGATTTCGTATTTGCGGGTTTGGATTACCTAGTTGCGAATTTTTGCCATTACTGTCCACTGCTGGGCAATGATCTTCTCCTCATCATCATCATCATCCGCAGCCGGATTTTACCCACTGCTGGGTATAGGCCTCCCGAAGTTTGTGCCATCCACCACGGTCCTGTGCTTACCGCCTCCATTGACGCCCCCCGACGCGTACTATGTCATCGACCCACCTTGTAACTTCTTGTTTCTCCTCATCTCCGATTTTCTTTTATTTTGTTTTCTTCTCCTGCTAGTTGCAATAACTCCTATCTGAAAATTCAAGATAATGTCCAAAATATCAATTCACCAGTGACTCATGAAATTCGTGATTCGTGTCATTATAATAAAAGGTTTAGATTATTCACGGTCGGGTTTTCTGAAACAAGAAAAGGTATGTTCGTTATTTGAGAGATAGGTATTGATGTATTTAAATTTTAAGTATGAAAAAGATAAAAAACATCCCTCCAAATTACGCAATTGAATCAAGTAGATGTATTAATCTCATCTGAACAACATACCGTGTGGTGCCGGCTTAGAATTTGCACCACCGCAACTCTTCCCGTGGGTGTCGTAATATGCGACTTCGTAATTCACCGAGGGGCGGGTAACAGCGCCTCCTGCAGAACAGACCTAACAACAGTAACAACTAGCTCCAAACCGCATGCCAAGCATACAAATACAAAATAAAACCGGCCAAGTGCGAGTCAGACTCGCGCACGAAGGGTTCCGTACCATTATCTAGAAAAACGAGCAAAAAAAATCACGTTTGTTGTATGGGAGCCTCCTTAAATATTTATTTAATTCTGGTATTTGTTGTTATAGCGGCAACAGAAATACATCATCTGTGAAAATTTCAACAGTCTAGCTATCACGTTTCATGAGATACAGCCTGGTGACAGACGGACAGACGGACAGCGGAGCCTTAGTAATAGGGTCCCGTTTTACCCTTTGGGTACGGAACCCTAAAATGACTTATTTGCCAATTTACATATAGAGATACAGATTGGTGGCTTCACATCTAAATGTGTCTGTTAAGTTCATTGTCACATCGATCGTTGACCAACCTATTTTGTTGCGTTAGCTCGGTTAAGGCGTGGATATATTGTGTGAATTTACGTGAACTAGGTCTTTTCTCTCTGTTATCTCTATCGAAAAAGCTTCGAAAATACATTGATAATCTATTTTACTATAAAAACTATCGTAGTTTGACGAATTCATTACGGATGTAAGCGGGTTAACTACGAGTGTTGTTTTGTGTTGTACCTTATGGTGTTCTTCTAACACAAATAAGGTTCGTAGTTAACCCGCTTACATCCGTAATGAATTAATAATCTATGTGATAAAAGGCCAAGATCTCCTTCGTTTCAGTAAAAAGTAAGTCAAAAGTAAAAAAACTTTTAAATGTCAGATATCACTGTGCAAAGTACGCACCATCTGTTTTCTTAGGTTAATACCGTTTTTCTTCGAAACTATCAATTACAAGAATTTTTTCTTGTCATCAACGTATTAAATAATAGAATGCCAAGGAACCTTCGGCTTATGTCATGTCGGTTACCTTTTCACGGCTAAACGGATCTCAATGAAATTTAGGCAGTTGGGTAAATGGTATCCCGGGGACGGATAAAGGCTACTTGAAAAGCGCGGGCGAAGCCGCGAGCAGCAACTAATATTACCTATATAAAACAAAGTCCCTCGTCGCGTCTGTCTGAACGCGAGAAGCTCAAATCAACTACTGAACGGATTTTCATGAGTTTTTCACCAATTGATAGAGTGATTCATGAGGTAGGTTTGGGTGTATAATTAATTCAGGTTTTGTGTTAATTCGTGGAGATTCATATAAACACAAAAGTACAATGGGCGGGCTTATCGCTTAGAAGCAAAAATAATAATAATGCTGGACAATTCACACAGCATTATCTAGCCCCAAGCTAAGCAGAGCTTGTGTTATAGTTACTAGATAACTGATATACATGATATAATACAATACATAGATAGATATTTTTTATTATACATAGACGACCAGACGACCAGAACACTGAACAAATGTCTGCAGATCGTACACACATTTGTCCCGAGGCGGGAATCGAACCCGCAACCCCGCAAACGGTCGTCAATTACTTCCTTGTTTCTGACAGATACGCGGCACATTCGCTTGCAGATATGGTCTCAAATTACTAAGTTGTTGACCAGCAATTATCAAGCAAGCAATTGGAGTCAATTAAACCAATATAGGGACGGTTGTATACTATGTTTTCTCTTATGTAGATTGTTCTTTATTATTACTGATCTCTTGTCAGTGGCGGCGTAGCGTGGGTTGGCACCCGGGGCGATTTACTACCAAGCACCCCCCCCCCCCCCATCCCAAAAAACGAGAAACAAAAATACTGAACCACCTTGGGGGTTGACTTTCCGAATCGGGTCGACTATCCGAACCCTCAACTTCTAACAACAGGAATTATAAGTAACGGCGTGCGGAGCGAGCCGCGTTTTTTTTTTTTTTTTT
>OX352254.1:6889348-6896044 GCA_947086465.1 Eupithecia exiguata
ACAATGAAGAATGCGCTAAGCCAAACCTAAATAGATATGAATTAAAGCCGCCATGGCCAGTAAAAATTTGACTGTAAAAATTATCTAAACTAACTTTTGTCAGCGTTCTATAAGCCAATGAGACATCTTTGAAAAATAACTTGGTTGTACTGCCCGTCTGGGATGAATCATATGTACGTTGCCACTCATCAACGCTACCAGACCTTGCCAAACCCCTAGCATAGGACAGCGGGAACCTGTCGTAGAACGGCTGCCTTCGATCACTTAGGGCCGCTTGCTTTGCCAACTCGTCGGCCCTCTCATTGCCCTCGATACCACAATGGGCCCTAACCCAGTACAATGAAACCGTTTTACCACCTTGGGCAAGCATTAAAATCTTATCCTTAATTTCAGCGACCAGTGGATGAAGTGAATTAGGGTCACTCACTGCCTCAAGACTGGACCTTGAATCACTGGCAATACTGAAAGCAGACTCCCTTCTGCCTTCGACCAACTCGAGAGCTCGCAGTATTGCACACAACTCTGCCTGAAACACACTGCAGAAGCTTTCCAGCCGGAATCTAGTGTGACGGACCTCACGCCCCTCGGACCAACAGGTAACAGCGCCACCCACCTTATCCTCCAGCTTACTGCCATCTGTGTAAAGGATAGGCTCATCGGTCCCCAGGCTCAACGCTTCCTCCTGAGACTCGATAAGCCCAAACCTAACGCACTTCCTTTCAGCAGGGTGGGGCAAAGAGAATGGACTTATCCTGAGCTCAACACTACGCCCTGGCAAACCTGACAATGGCTCCCCTCTCTTTACTCTGTATATAAGTGCATTCTCCTTCAACCTCAAAGGAAGAGGCAGCAGTCTAGACAGCAGAACACTAGACACCAAAGATGTTGTACGGTGAGCTTTACTTATCTTAATGGCAAAAGATCTAATCAGGCTGTTTAAAATCTTTTCTACATAAGCCCTCTCTGAGACATCCGCCCAACTACTCGCTGCATATAGGACCGTAGGTTCCACCACAGCGATATAGATAAGTCTCAAAATATCAGAATTAAGACCCCATTGTGCACGTGCTGCTCTAGATACCACCTTATAGAACGCTATAGCTTTATTGGTAACTATCTCTAGGTGCCTTCTGAAGTTAAGAATGGGGTCTATAGTTAATCCTAATATTTTGAGACCAACTCCATAAGCTATGGGGACACCCGCCATAGCGATCCTAGGAGTATGGTATCTGAGTTTCTTAGTAATAAGCAGTGCCTGCGTTTTATCAGGAGCAAATTTTAATTTCAGGCCTTCTCCCCACTGAGTGATCACTGCCAGCGCCCGGTTGACCATGCCCTCCAACTCAACTCCATCGGCTGCGGCGGCAATCATCAGGAGGTCGTCCGCGAAGGCCTGCACCCTGACGCCCCCATACTGCGCCTGCTCCAGCGCCGGCTCCAGCTGGAGATTCCAGAGGATCGGCCCGCAGGTAGAGCCCTGGATACAGCCCATACTTGTATTTCTATCTACAACTTGCCCCGCATATTTAAGTACGATTTTTCTGTCTGAGAGATAACTAAGAATAAGGCGCGCCACCTCAATGTCCACATTATTCGCCCTAAGCCGTTCAATAATAGCTGGCCACCAGGTATTGTCGAAAGCGCCCTGAATATCTAAGGAAACTAATACCAATAATTTCTTTTGTTCCAGGCTTGAGCGAACGATGGACATGGCGTCGAACAAAGCATCTTCAGCGCTCCGCTGCGGAGTGAACCCGTACTGGTAGGGGCTAAGGCGACCCTCCTTGCCGAGCTGCCACTGCAACCGGTTAACGAATAACTTCTCGAGCATCTTCCCGAAAACGGGAAGAAGCCCGATCGGTCTGTATGACTTGGGAGTGGTGTAAGTATCCTTACCCGGCTTAGGGATCACCTTAACGGTCGCCACCTTCCATGACCTAGGGAAACAGCCCAACCGAAGGCACTGCGAATACAGCCCCAGAAGCAGGGCCTTGTCGCATCTGTAGGCCCGAAGGCAGATGTCTAGCGTGAGCCCATCGCCGCCGGGCGCTCTCCTAGGGCTCATGGATCGCAGCACCGTCTCAAGTTCAATTTCAGTGAAGGCGACGTGAGGCACATCCACCTCCGCGAGCTCCGCAGCCCAGGCCTGCACGGCGGCGCGGCGCGCGGCGTGCTGCGGCGTATCCTGCTGCGGGTCGTCGCAGCGATAGAAGGTGTCAGCCAGCAGCGCCGCCGACTGCGCCTCATCGAGCGCGCGCCCGTCCGCCGCCACCAGCAGCGCGTCCTCCGAGCGCGCTCTCGTCCCGCACGCCTTCATAATTCGGTACGACCTCTGCCAAATTCCCTCCACTGTCTCGCCCGTGCAAAACTCCTTCCAGCTCGCGGTTATGGCGGACTCTATCGCTGCGCTGTAATCGGACCTAGCCTCCAAGTACTGGTCTACCACGAACCGCCTCCTGGCAGGGTTCGCCTTCGCTATCTTCCTCCTTCGGCGCAACATCTCAGCCTTCAATCCAGCCAGCTCGGGTCTCCACCAGCGGCAGGCCCTACCGATTCTCTTCGGCGGGACGCGAGGGATGGCCCTCTCGCAGGCCGCGAGCACGCACCCAATATACAGGTCGGTGGCCATGTTGGCCGCCTCCCCGTCCGCCAACACACCCACGGCAACGCTCAGCTCGGCCCGCGAGAACTCCCGCTCGAGCTCCTCCTCAAACAGAGTCCAGTTCGCCTTCTTCGTGTTGTAAATCCGCGTGCTGGCCGGGGGCGCCCATTCCCCGCAGAGTGCACTGAGCCGCAGCGTGAAGGTAATCGGCTTGTGGTCGGAGAGCGTGCAGAGCGCGGGGTCGACGCGCCAGCCGGTGAGCGCGGGCAGCAGCGCCGCAGAGCAGGCCGTCACGTCGGCTATACTGGCGGCGGGCGCGCCGTGCCGGTAGGCCAGGAACGTCGGCTCACGGCCCTCATTGACCACCTCGAGCCCGAGCTCCGCAAACAGGTCCGCGAGCGCAGCGCCGCGCACGTCCTCCGCCGCACAGCCCCACCACGCGCTGCTGGCGTTCATGTCACCCGCAACCACCACCCGCGAGCATGCCATGCCCTGTACTAACATTTTTATTCTGTTCAGATAAACATACGAATCTAGTTCCCTGTCCAGGTAGACACTTATTATCCCTATATCTACATTCTCAATTTTTATAACAACGCCCGATATGTCCTCACTAATATAATTAACATTTTCAGAATACCGCAAATTTGGGTCCGAGATGACGACGGCGGCGCGCACCGGCGTGTCGGGGCTCCCCGCAGCACTCTGCACCACCCTACAACCTGTCGGCGGCATCATGCAGCCCCTCGCTCCAACGTAAGGTTCCTGCAGAAGCAGCACTTGAAAACCTTTAGCGGTAGCCTCTCTCAAGCACTCATGCGTCGCCGCCCTGCCCCTGCCCAGGTTATACTGCAGTATTTTAATATGTACATTCATCTGCGCAGCCGGATCGGTGCCCTCAGCAGTAGCGCACGGCGAGGCGCGCTATGCGATCCCAGCGGCGCCACTCGGGGCAGTCGGCGCTGTAAGCAGGGTGCTCCGTGTCCGGCAGCTGGCGCGCCGCGCAATTGGTGCAGCACGGCGGCGCGCTCACGCGGACGGAGCACGCGCGCGTGTCGTGCGCGCCCGCGCAGTATCCGCAGCGCGGCGCCGACGCGCGACATTCGGACACGCGGTGGGAAAAGCCGAGGCAGCGGTAGCACTGCACGAGCGGCGTTTGGTCCAGCGCCGTCACCACCTGGTAGCCGAGCCGCACGCGGCGCTCCAGCAGCGCACGCCACAGCGCGGGGCTCACCCGCACGACCACGTTGTTGAGGCCCGCATTCCTTCCCTTGATGCGCCTGACTACTCGGACGCTGCGCTCAGTCTCAGGCACGGCAGCAAGCAGCGCTCCGTTCTGGCAGAGCAGCGCCTCCTCGAGCCGCGCATCCGAGAGGTCCGCGACGACACCGACGAGCCGCAGCTGCGGATCGCGCAGGCGCGGCTCCGACACGCTGTAGTCGTCGCCGAGCGCTCGGATGGCGCCCTCCATCACCTCTCTCTCACGCGCGCTCTCCAGCGAGATGGCAACGCCGCCGCCGCGACACTTGCGCACGCCATTCACCCCGACGCCCAGCCCGATCACGTCTACGTTCTTCTTAATATGCTGCAGGATATCATCGCCGGTGTGCGTCGGGTTCCTGGACTTGACCATCAGCGGGTGTCGGGCGACACGCACATACGAGGCGCGGCCCAGCGGCAGCGCGCACTCGCCCGCCGCCGTCTCCCGTGGGGCATCGCGCTCTATGGGTAGGCGCGCTGGCGGCATCGGCGAGCCAGAACACTCCACGCGGATGGCATGCGCCTCCTCGAGCAGCTGGCCCACCAGCCGCAGACTGGCCGCCTCCTCGGGCGGCACCTGCGGCCGCGCATCCAGCCTGTCGCTCACCAACTCCACAGCGCGGCGCGCGGCCTCGGCCTCCTGTGCCGCCTTGCCGGACGTGCGCCGCAACTCTTCCAGACTACTCTGCAGGGACTCGGTGATTGCCTCCAGCTTGTTCGCGTGCACCTTCTGCAGCAGGGCACACTGCTTCTCGGCGAGTGTGCGCGCACACTCCTTCTCGAGGAGGTGCCGGGCGCGTGAGTCCGCGAGGCGCAGCACCATACTGTGCAGCCCTCGCACACCCGCCAGCACCGCCTCCTTGATGTCTCGGTTGAGGTTGCGAGACTTCTCCAGCTCGGCCACCGTGCTCTCAAGTAGACTGTCTGCAAGGCGCGGCGCATCCTGCACCGGCTCGCCCGCCGCCAGCACGGACATCTCCAGAAAGGAAGGCGCCGCGGTGAGCGAACTCGAGCGAGGCGTCTCTGGCACCTCATCTCTGCGGGGGCTATCAGGCGCAGGCGGGCCGCCATCTGGCGTGCCCTGTCCCAGTCGAAAGGACGACTCGTTGGCTTCAGAACCAGGTGGGTGATAAGTCGGCGTGTCGGAGACAGACTCTAGTCTTTTCCTAAGTGTGCCCACAATATTAACCGGCCATTCGTTTCCAGATTTTGGGATACTGCCGACGTCGCTCCGCGGCTGAGAAAGGAACATCGGCAGTGCCGAGCGAGCCTTTACCGGCGGCGCCAGTCCGCCGGACGTGCCAGCCACCAGCGACGACAACAGCGCTCCATCATCGTTCCGCGACGACACCGCTCTCGGCGAAGCAACCCTGCCCGACTTGGGCTGCCCACCAGGCTTACCCTTTAGTCTTAAGTCTTTAGTCTTATAAGACATTCTAAGTTACTAAATCTCTAAAATTGTTAATTCAATTACCTACGGAATAAATAAATAAAATAAAATTATATCATAAAATCAAATCAATTACCTGCCTCCTTGTTTCACTATATGACTACTTATATCCTACCAACCTACTGCTACATCCAACCTATAAGGTATCTTTAAATTAACAAATTAAAGTCTTTCCTCAAATAAATATTATAAATAAGTAAATTTATGGTGAGTTTAACGAAATAAAATTCAATATAATATGATAATGGCCACCTATAAACCAGCTGTTTGATCCTACAAAATTAGGTACCCAAATACCCACTGAGAAAGCCGGACTGTTAACTAATACCTCGACTACTTTTGGTACCGACAACCAAAATACATGAAAATCACATTTAGTACTCTAGTAAAATGACTGAATGAGTGAAAATAAGTTGATTTTAACTATAGTAGATGCTCAGACTTATAAGATTGATTATCTTTACTAATATTGATTTTAAAACAAAACTTAATAATGGTTGAACTGAACTTGGTACAACAAAATCTGCCTTTATGTAAAGAACTACCTATAATGGTTCTTATGTAAGACTGGCTATAACAAACCAAATTAACTAATGCCAGCCAGCAAAAAATAAATAATAATGAAATGAAAACTAAATAAGTCTCATTTCACCGTTGGCTGAAATATCAATTATGGACTTTTCAGTGTATTTATATTATAAAATAGATAAAGTTAACGAATATCTATGAGATGTACCTATCGTTTGATCTCGCAAAATATAACTTTGTGTACCTACTGAATCCAATCTTAGACTAGGCACTAAATTGTATTAAAAATTCTAAAATCCCTTAACTTTTTGTTTGAGGTTAGGCTACCCAACAAATTAGGTCGATATATTTTTGTTTATTTCACAAGAATTACACTATATAGCGGCATAAGAAAAATTAAGATGTATAAAACAATAACGAATTTAAAGAAAAATAACTAATTGAACAAAAAATAAACTGAATTTTGACTTTAACAATAAAGTTTCTGTTGACAGGTTCTTGTGAAATAAACAAATACCTGTATCTCAGCAACTACTGAACCGATTTTCACAGCAAAAGCAGCCACAAACAGCTCCAACAATCTTCTTTATTCTGCAGCACTTTCCAGACGCCTGGGTTTCTTCAGATCTGGACCAAAATTTTCATGGTCTCCAGAAAAACGATCAAAAGTAAACACTAGCTGGTGCTAAAACACTGGTTCAGGTTTCAAAATAAAAAGCTCCCAAAGAAGCTGCTCTCAAGCTGGTCCAATTTCGGTGTTGCCACTGGATTTCACAAGAAAATGGTGTTGAACTTTCACACGTAATTTTGCAATATTGATATCACTTTATCTCCGCGAGTTTTGCTCCGATTTTGA
>OX352255.1:5000-20000 GCA_947086465.1 Eupithecia exiguata
TCCCTGAGCGGACGGCAAGCGTCCACCTTCACTTTCGTTGCGCCTTTCAGTTTAGACATTTTACTCAATGACTCGCACACATGCTAGACTCCTTGGTCCGTGTTTCAAGACGGGTCCTGCGAGTGCCCGAAACTGAATCATCGCAGACACGGTACGCGTACAGTCCGAGACAGCACGGCTGCGACAGCAGGCCCGCCGCACCTCCGCTCGCACTATGGCAGGACGGTGGTGACGACGTAGCCTTGCGTCGGGCCGGACGCGTATTAACGCGTACGCGATCCGTTAAAAATACCGTCCGACAGCCGGTCGGCAACCGTCACGGTCTAAACTGAACCCCGAAAGGGACAGTCTAGACTCCCGAACGGCGCTTAGACCGACATCGAACGGGTCGCGATGTATTACTAAGGGAGAAGTGCACGCCGTCCACGAACGTTGTAACCACCAGCACCGTGCCGAACGGCCGAAACCGACAACATCGAGCGCTCGCAGCCACGCCGCGGAATAACGATGAATCTCCCCGTTCGTTCATTCGGATTTCGCAGGTTTACCCCTGAGCGGTTTCACGTACTATTGAACTCTCTCTTCAAAGTTCTTTTCAACTTTCCCTCACGGTACTTGTTCGCTATCGGTCTCGCGGTAATATTTAGCCTTAGATGGAGTTTACCACCCACTTAGGGCTGCACTCTCAAGCAACCCGACTCTGAGGAGTGTCCCTCTCGCCGCCATCCTCCGTCGCTACGGGCCTGGCACCCTCTATGGGAAATGGGCCCCGTTCAAGACGAACTTGGACAGGAGTGGACGACGACGAGAAAGCGGAACCTCCCGAACACCACATCTCCCGACGCCGTTACAACGTCGGGATTCAGTGCTGGGCTTATTCCTGTTCGCTCGCCGCTACTAAGGAAATCCTAGTTAGTTTCTTTTCCTCCGCTTACTAATATGCTTAAATTCGGCGGGTAATCCTCCCTGATCTGAGGCCAACGTATAAAAAGGGGAGGCAGACACGATATCCGTTACGACGAGACGTGGATTAGTTTGAGAAAGATCTCTCTTTACAAACACACCAGTCGCGCCATTCGGACGTCGAGTCCGCCTACGTCCCTCCTCTGAGCAATAATTTGATTTTATTCAAGAATTGCGATACAAATGCGCGCTTTGTGTAGCACATCGTTTCAGATTAATTTATACAGCAACGCATCAGCGAGATATTATAATCACACATCGTTTGTTGTAAATTTCAATCGACACGATGCGCAACGCGCACGTCACATCCTTAAATTTTATCAACATGCTTTGTTTTGTATATTTAAACGGACTCTGATAATGTATTTTTACACACACTACGAGAGAACCGTCATATGCGATGATTATTATAATAATAATAATAATAAACGCAATGTGATTGTTTATTTATGCAGCCGGCCCTCAGACAGGAGTGGTCCTGGATGTGTATCCACGGACCGCAATGTGCGTTCGAAATGTCGATGTTCAAATGTGTCCTGCAGTTCACACTATGACGCGCAGTTAACTGCGTTCTTCATCGACCCGCGAGCCAAGTGATCCACCGATCAGGGTAATAGTTTATATATATCGTGTACACTTTTAAACATATAACATTGTTTGATGTCATATTAATTGTTGTGTGTGTAATTTAGAACGAGTGCACCACCGTTAAATACATAATATAAAACAAGCACACTCACTCTAAACCGTAATTTTTGTTTAGTTAACGAGCACGCTTCATTCGCCCGAGCTCGGGGTGCGGATTTTTCACCCGTCTAAGCCCTCTGACGCGAGCGTGACGCGAGATAAACGAATAGAATATATCCGAATCTCTTTATCGAAATAATGTTATAAAATTAATTATAACTTTGGATGACTTATTAAAAATATGCGCGCGCGCAAATATTGCTGTTGCAATAACGACAATAACGCACACACACACACGTTAATGATCCTTCCGCAGGTTCCCCTACGGAAACCTTGTTACGACTTTTACTTCCTCTAAATGATCAAGTTTGGTCAACTTCCCAACGACGCCAACGGCCGTGAAGCCACCGCGTGTCGGTCCGAAGACCTCACTAAATCATTCAATCGGTAGTAGCGACGGGCGGTGTGTACAAAGGGCAGGGACGTAATCAACGCGAGCTTATGACTCGCGCTTACTAGGAATTCCTCGTTTATGGGGGATAATTGCAAACCCCAATCCCCAGCACGAAGGAGTTTCAACGGGTTGCCCGGGCCTTTAGGCCAGGGAGAACATGTTGATTCCTTCAGTGTAGCGCGCGTGCGGCCCAGGACATCTAAGGGCATCACAGACCTGTTATTGCTCAATCTCGTGCGGCTCGAAACCGCCGGTCCCTCTAAGAAGAATTTTAATACGTCGCCAGTGAGTTGCGTGACCGAAGCCATGCACACCGAAATGACGACGCCTATTTAGCAGGCTAGAGTCTCGTTCGTTACCGGAATTAACCAGACAAATCGCTCCACCAACTAAGAACGGCCATGCACCACCACCCACCGAATCAAGAAAGAGCTGTTAATCTGTCAATCCTTCCGGTGTCCGGGCCTGGTGAGATTTCCCGTGTTGAGTCAAATTAAGCCGCAGGCTCCACTCCTGGTGGTGCCCTTCCGTCAATTCCTTTAAGTTTCAGCTTTGCAACCATACTCCCCCCGGAGTCCAAAATCTTTGGTTTCCCGGAAGCTGCCCGCCGAGCCATTGTAGTAACGTCGGCGGATCGCTAGATGACATATTTACGGTTAGAACTAGGGCGGTATCTAATCGCCTTCGAACCTCTAACTTTCGTTCTTGATTGATGAAAACACCTTTGGCAAATGCTTTCGCTGATGTTCGTCTTGCGACGATCCAAGAATTTCACCTCTAACGTCGCAATACGAATGCCCCCAGTTATCCCTATTAATCATTACCTCGGAGTTCTGAAAACCAACAAAATAGAACCGAGATCATATTCTATTATTCCATGCACGAAATATTCAAGCAGCATTTTGAGCCCGCTTTGAGCACTCTAATTTGTTCAAAGTAAAATTGTCGGCCCATCTCGACACTCAATAAAGAGCACCGCGATAGGATTTTGATATTGAACGGGCGTTTGACCGCCCGCTCACCGACGATATGCTCCGCAAACGTGTCAGTATCACCGCGGATGCGGTGCACCGACAGCGCGGCGCACAAATGCAACTACGAGCTTTTTAACCGCAACAATTTTAGTATACGCTATTGGAGCTGGAATTACCGCGGCTGCTGGCACCAGACTTGCCCTCCAATTGTTCCTCGTTAAAATATTTAAAGTGTACTCATTCCGATTACGAGGCCTCGTAAGAGTCCCGTATCGTTATTTTTCGTCACTACCTCCCCGTGCCGGGAGTGGGTAATTTGCGCGCCTGCTGCCTTCCTTGGATGTGGTAGCCGTTTCTCAGGCTCCCTCTCCGGAATCGAACCCTGATTCCCCGTTACCCGTGACAACCATGGTAGTCGCAGAAACTACCATCGAAAGTTGATAAGGCAGACATTTGAAAGATGCGTCGCCGGTACTGGACCATGCGATCGGCAAAAGTTATCCAGATTCATCAAAATTAACGACTTCGGACGCGAGGCCCTCCGTCGATTGGTTTTGATCTAATAAAAGCACTCATCCCATCACTGGTCAGAGTTCTGATTGCATGTATTAGCTCTAGAATTACCACAGTTATCCAAGTAACTGAGTAAGATCTAAGGAACCAAAACTGATATATTGAGCCATTCGCGGTATCGCCTTAATACGGCTTGCACTGAGACATGCATGGCTTAATCTTTGAGACAAGCATATAACTACTGGCAGGATCAACCAGGGAGCTATCGACTCTTTTTAAGAGCTGAGAGCTACTCATTCATTCCCAAGCCAGCCACTGAGCGCGGCGTGCGAGGGTTGTCTTTTATACGACAGAATGTTATTTTTTCTTCATACACATAGGGTATATTATATGAAGACGACATTGTTATTTGTCGTTACAACTGTATTTTCCTTTCAGGTTGAACACATCCACGTTTTTATAATAAAACTTTGTTTCTAAATTTTCGTTATCGATGAATCGACGTTCACGCCCGGAGTGTTGAGAGACCCCGAGGGGTTTGAAACTCATGGCCGCTTCATAGCGCGAGGGCACAGCTGAATATTATTTTATCATGATTCAGCCCACCATCAATTTATATATATTTAAAATAATAATTATTGATATCATCCAAGCAGGCCGTGGGCGCCCCACACATAAAGACGGGCGGCTCTTGCAATGGATTCAAAATCGGTAAATCACAGATCATAAACACAATTATATAAATCATGTCTAAATAAAACAAACTTTATCATCAGACATCTTTTTACCCGCCGCGGGGGGGTCTCTGTCTTATAATACAATAAAGTTACACAAACATAATCACAACTCCAGCAACAAACATCTCACACTCATCACACAACACCAAAAGCACAACTTTATCATATTATTTTCATATCATACCACCAAACAAGCGAGTCACAATAGTAGCAGTGACATCACCTGCGCATGCGCAGCTCGTATATTTTCGGTCTTACTGGCATATAGCTGTGTTCTAGTTGTGTTTTTCTTGCAATTTTTGGTTTAAAAAAGTGTAAATTTAATAATTTTGATATATTATTGCATAAATGAACACTAGCAATGAAGACGAAAAAATTACTCTCCATTACTACACCCATTTTACATGTTCACATGATGGAGCAGCGTATAGTTACGATACGCTGTTTTATGAGATAAAAAAAAACACGAGAAACTAATCACTTTCATGCAGAGACATTCAAAAAATTAAAAATATTTTTTTTTATAAAAAAACTTGATTAGAAGTTAAAAATAATATGTTAATTTTTCAAAAAATGGTTGTCTCACGTTATTTTAGCAGTAATGTGATAAATAAACAAAGTTACATAAAGTTACTTCATGAAATACATACCTGATCCGTATTAATTGATGCTTGTAGACTATCCAGGTGAAATATATTAGACTCATTTTCTAGCTGCCCTGGCGTTACTTCAGTAATGTATTCCTGAAAGTATAACAAGATAAACTATTTTCTCTCTAAGACAGCAGCTGTAGTATAGGTAGGACACATGAAATTAACTACATAAAAGCAAGTGTAAACACATGAATTGTAATGACAGCAAATAATAAAAAGAAATTAAAATTGAATAGGGTCAAAAATTTCTGCAATCGGTCGAAATGTACCTAGTTTAGTTTTTTTTAATTTATCAAAATAATAATTAACCACGATCAAATTAAAATATAATACACCTACGTGTTTTTACCCGACTACCAACAGGGGAGGGTTATGAGGTTAGCACCCTATGTTTGTATGTTTGTATGTTTATATGTTTGTATGTTTGTATGTATGTGGCCGATTTCTTTGTTCCCACGTAGCGCTGAAACTACTGGTTCGATTTCAACAAATTATGTGTCGATTGATTCGTCTCAATACCCCGATGGTTATAGGCTATAGGATTTAGGGCTCCGACCCCGAATAAGCCTTCAAAACGCGTATTAAAGTTTAGGTAGCCGCAGGCTGCAGGCCCCATA
Organism: Eupithecia exiguata; assembly: GCA_947086465.1. Taxonomy (NCBI): domain Eukaryota; kingdom Metazoa; phylum Arthropoda; class Insecta; order Lepidoptera; family Geometridae; genus Eupithecia; species Eupithecia exiguata. The sequence goes on from OX352255.1 coordinate 10,599, forward strand.
GAGAAAAATTACAATACCTACGACCTATTTTCATTTTCAACTCTATGCCTATCAAATATGACCGATACGTCATTCTATTTTGTCAATGTAAATGTTTCAAACCTTTTTATTGGTGTTTTTCTGTAGTTACCGGTCATATTATTAATTTAACCCCGCCTCCATTTCATGACTGTGAAATTTCTTTGAACTAGACACTGGCAGAAAAGTGACAAAACAGTCGCATATTGCCAATAACAAAGAAGTCAAGTCAAGTCAACTTTCACGTAGTCGGGTTGTAGTTTTTAACTTTATCTTGTTAAATCATTGACTTATGTTTAACTAGCAGCGCCTCGCGGTTTCACCCGCGTAGTTCCCGTTCCCGTAGGAATTTCGGGATAAATAGCCTATAGCCTATGTCCTATTCCAGACTATAATCTATCTCTGTGCCAAATTTCATCCAGATCCGTTCAGCCGTTCTGGCGTGATAAAGGAACAAACATCCATCCATCCATCTATCTATCCATCCATCCAAACTTTCACGTTTATAATATTAGTGAGATTATTAGTGAGATGAGATTATACATATTATATTATATGTATTATATTATACATATTATACATTATATGTATAGTGAGATGAGATTATTAGTTACTGTCATCAATCATCATCCTGTATGAACAACAAAAGATAATAGAGTCAGCTTTTATAAAAATATCTTATAAGCATGTGTAATTTAAAATAAGTAGTAAGTAACCAAATGTAGCCTACATACCCTGAGAGCAATAGATCCGGTTTCGACGTCATCGATGAGCACCTGACCCTCGATAGGCGCCAGACGGAACAACGCTGAGATCAGAGAGGACTTGCCGGCACCCCGGTGCGACCGACCACACCAACCTGTAAATAAATTTATGACATTTAATTTTCATCGTGATGACAGCAAATAATAAAAAGAAATTAAAAATGAAAATTGAATAGGGTCAAAAATTTCTGTTGTACAAAAATGTTGCCGGATTTTTTTCACTAGATGTCGTTAGTCGTTCAGCATTGAATGAGATTGTTGGCTTGTTTCTCTTAAACAAGATAAAGTTAACAAGATAAAGTTAAAAACTACAACCCGACTACGTGAAAGTTATAAAAGTTTGAAACATTTACATTGACAAAATAGAATGACGTATCGGTCATATTTGATAGGCATAGAGTTGAAAATGAAAATAGGTCGTAGGTATTGTAATTTTTTTTCTCTATGGGGCCTGCAGCCTGCGGCTACCTAAATTTTAATACGCGTTTTGAAGGCTTATTCGGGGTCGGAGCCCTAAATCCTATAACCATCGGGGTATTGAGACGAATCAATCGATACATAATTTGTTGAAATCGAACCAGTAGTTCAGCAGCGCTACGTGGGAACAAAGAAATCGGCCACATACATACAAACATACAAACATAGGGTGCTAACCTCATAACCCTCCCCTGTTGGTAGTCGGGTAAAAAGTAGCCTATGTTCTATTCCAGACTATAAGTAAAAGTAAAAGTAAAAAGTAAAAGTCATTTATTTGCAAAAACACGTGTAAAAAGGTGATAAATAATTATTTTTATCTACCCAAATATCATAAACCCTCTCTAATGCGTTCAAAAACCATAGGCAATGACCAGCATTACCAACCAACAGAAATAAACGGAACTGTAATGAACTCCTAACCTACTGAAAACCGTAGGTTATAGAGTTTAAATTTGGAATAGGTGTCAAATTCAAGTGAGTGTGCTAATCGCACGACATTTTGATCTCGAGTGACACAAGAATAGTGACTTTGTTTGTTTTTCTATGATTTAAAAAAAAATACAGATATTCGAAACGCCGCCATTTCGAGCTGTCATTTATTCGTTAGCTTTTTATTTCCAGTTACGAGTAGACAAATTTTCTGTTAAGTTGAATAAGTTATTTATTTCTGTCGAAAATGAGTGATAGTGACTCAGAACAACTGTCAATGTTAACTACCATTACTATAATAAATAATTTGCTTCTGTATGTGTTCAATTTATTTTTTATTGCATTACACTGGTAACAATGCTGGTCATTTCCCTATGGTTCCTGAACCCATCATAGAGCCCTTATGATATTTGGGTAGATAAAAATAATTAGAGAGTAAGGCATGCAGGTTTTAATTTAATTGTACATAGCAACAGCAGATTATAAGCATATTAATTAATCGATTTGAATTTAGTATACCTAGCATAAAATTAGAATACATCATTTAGAAATTCATCAATATTATAGTAGCATTTTTCACATAAAAGTTTTTTAAATTTAGTCTTAAATAAGTTTACATTTAACTCTTTGTAGCTCTTAGGTATTTTATTATAGATAATAGGTGCCATGCACACTACACTCTTTCTCAACAGAGTAGTTTTTGATTCGTGAATGGCTAATCTGTTGTTGTCCCTTCTATTCCTAATTACAATGTCACACATTCGGGGAAACAGATTGGGATTGTTCCTAACAAATAGCGCAATTTCCAGAATGAGTACAAGCTTGTGAGTGTTAGTATTTTATGTTTTTTAAACAGGGGTTTACAACTATCTGTAGGTTGGATTTTAAACATAGCTCTTATGCAGCGCTTTTGCATTTTGAAAATTATTTCTTTATCAGTAGAATTACCGTAGAAGATAATTCCGTATTTGATCACCGATTCTACTGTACCATAATAAGCTGTTAATAGAGTATTTTGATTAACAGTTGGGGAGAGCTTATATAGAGCATAAGCTAAGCTGCTAACCCTTTTACTTAGAGTCTCTATATGTTTTTTCCAGTTAAGCCTTTCGTCAATTTGTAATCCTAGAAATCGTGTAGAGTGAATTGCTTGAATAGTATTAGTTTGAAATGTCAATTTAATGTTTAAGGGAATAAACAGTCTTTGGTTGAAATGTATTAAAGTAGTTTTGTCTATATTAATTTTTAAATTATTGTTATTTAGCCAGCAAATAATTGAATTTAATGATTCATTTATATCCGATTCATAGGTTTCCTTGTTACTATAATCTATCTCTGTGCCAAATTTCATTCAGATCCGTTCAGCCGTTCTGGCGTGTTAAAGGAACAAACAAATCCATCCATCCATCCATCCATCCATTAGTGAGATTAGATACATTTATTAATTGTTTTTTTTTTTCCCCCAAAAGCTTCAAATGAACAGTGGCCCGCGAGCTGTCCGTCATCTGATGCACTCAATACTATGTAAAATCTATATAGTAAATGTTACGAGTAAAAGCCGGGTATTTGAATGCATTGTAATAATATCAACAAACATTCATTTTGGTGAATTAATTAGTTTTGAGGGTTAAAAAATGTTGAGCTACCTCTAGATTGTTTGCAACAGTCTACAGTTAGCTCAATTGTAAATACTAGTTACAATTTGTTTCTATTGTTTGATTTTAATTTATGTTAGAGATTGAATTATGAAAACAAAAACATAGTTTGTTGAAACTGTATAATATTCCAGCATAAATAAGAACGCTCTAAATCAATGCAAATAGGTAGTAGTATACAGTTTTATATGGTTTTTGTGAAGAAAAAAGAAAAAAATAGAATTATATGTTCAAACAATCTAGAGGTAGCTCAAATGATTCATATCACTAGTACCGGCGCGGTGGTAGGAATATGTATATACCTAATGAAAATATATCACAAGGAACAGATATATTATATGGATCTACCTCTAGATTGTTTGCAACAGTTAGGAACAACGCGCTCTAAATTAAAATCAATGAATGAATATTGATATGGTTTTATATGGTTTTTGTGGAGAAAAAAGAAAAAAATTACGAATTAACTTTTCAAACAATCTAGAGGTAAGCTCAACTGATTCATACCACTACTACCGGGGTGGAAGGAATATATACCTAATGAATCACAAGGAACAGATATATTATATGGATCTACCTCTAGATTATTTGCAACAGTCTACAGTTAGCTCAATTATGTAATTCTCATGAAAAAATACCGTAGTTAAGATTTCTTTTAGAAAGATTTGAAGCTGTTTTACATGTTCATTTAATAAAAAAATATATAAGAATAAATAAATAAATAATATGAAAATATGTAAGAGCTATTTACATGTTCATATGATGGGAAACTATAAAAAAAAATAAAACTAACCAATAGTTAGTTGATATTATGATCTCGTCCTCGGACGAATCACCTGGCGTAGGGCCGAGTCTCAACAGATCGCAGCACGACGCTGCTCTACCGAGCACAACACCCCGCCAGGAACGTAAGTCGTCTACAGACTATTCCGAGCCCCGACATCGAACTGAGTTAAATCCGGACCATAAGGAGCCGTGGTGCACGTGTTAAACCGTACGCACCGATCTCCGCGGTCCAAATGGGCTTCGACGTCACGCCTTACGAAGTAAAGCGCAACTAGTAAAGTCACATTGTTTAGAGCCTCCCGACTCTCGGGGCTCCACAGTGAGCATATCCTTGCCGGATTCGGCTAGGCTGGCTTCGGCCTTAGAGGCGTTCAGGCATAATCCCGCGGATGGTAGCTTCGCACCACCGGCCGCTCGGCCGAGTGCATGAACCAAATGTCCGAAACTGCGGTTCCTCTCGTACTGAGCAGTATTACTATCGCAACGACAAGCCATCAGTAGGGTAAAACTAACCTGTCTCACGACGGTCTAAACCCAGCTCACGTTCCCTTTTGATGGGTGAACAATCCAACGCTTGGCGAATTTTGCTTCGCAATGATAGGAAGAGCCGACATCGAAGGATCAAAAAGCAACGTCGCTATGAACGCTTGGCTGCCACAAGCCAGTTATCCCTGTGGTAACTTTTCTGGCACCTCTTGCTAAAAACTCTTTAGTACTAAAGGATCGATAGGCCGTGCTTTCGCAGTCCCTATGCGTACTGAACATCTGGATCAAGCCAGCTTTTGCCCTTTTGCTCCACGCGAGGTTTCCGTCCTCGCTGAGCTGGCCTTAGGACACCTGCGTTATTCTTTGACAGATGTACCGCCCCAGTCAAACTCCCCGCCTGGCAGTGTCCTCGAACCGGATCACGCGGGAGTTGTACGGCGACGAGCGTTGCCGCCACGTCGCCACTCTGCACGCTTGGAACGAAACACCGTGCGTGAGCCGATATAATCGACCGCGCACCGCTTCCGCCCAACCGAGTAAGTAATGAAACAATGAAAGTAGTGGTTTTTCAGCGACGACCCCGAAAGATCTCCCACTTATGCTACACCTCTCATGTCTCCTTACAATGCCAGACTAGAGTCAAGCTCAACAGGGTCTTCTTTCCCCGCTGATTCTCCCAAGCCCGTTCCCTTGGCTGTGGTTTCGCTAGATAGTAGATAGGGACACCCTCCACCTTCCCATGGTCCTGCCAACCTTGCGGTTATACGGACCGAAACTGTGAGAAAAGAGCCACTCGGGTAGCTCAAGCCTCTACAAATCCTACGCACATTGTCCCGTACACTCTCCCCCTTCTGGGGCATGCCACATCACATTACAGACTTCATTGCCGGGCTGCTCCACCCCAGCTCGGTACTGCTCTGTGCCCCCCCCATCCCTTTGCGAAAACGTGCCCTCCTCAGCGCGCCGTAATTTGTGCCAATAATGGGCAAATATCTTAAACCGTTTATAATTGGTTTCAGAGCTAACAAGACTATAAAAATAAAACGGTTCCTCATGCTCACGCTCGATGCTGTCCAACAACGCTGCCCTACCTTCCGAGTAGATCGGACACTCCCACAAAACGTGGTCCCTGGTCTCTGCGGCGCAGCCGCAACTACAAGCCGCCGTGTCGCTCAGATTGAGGTCGCTCAGTCGCTTCCTGAAGCACCCGTGGCCCGTTAGGAGCTGCGACACCTCGTGATCAGGTTCAACCCAGTGCGCTCTCATGCGCTCTTCCACGTCTGGGAAGAACCTGTACAAGTCACGGCCCTTGTCGTCTGACTCCCAGCGGGCCTGCCAAGCGGCCATGGTCTCCTCGTCTACCCGTCTCCTAAGCTGCCCATGTATCTCCCCTGGCTCGCCCTCGACAGCTGCCAATCTCCGGCCCGCACGAGCAAGCAGCAGGTCGGCCGGCAGAACCCCCGCCAGAACCGGCAGCGCAGCGGTGCTACATGACCTGTAGGCCTTCGTCAGTAAGACTAGCGAGGGCCTCTGGGTCCTAAGTAGCACACTACGAACCACATGGACGGAGGCTCTATGGGACCATATCCGCGCCGCGTAGGTGACCGTTGCCTCGTAAGTCCCCCTATAAAGTACCCTCAGGGCCCGGTACCGAACTCCCCATTTGTTCGCCGTGATACGCGACATCTTACCAAAGGACCTACTTGCCCTTTCGCCTATTGATGCCGCATGGGGTGCGAAAGATTGGGTGGGGTCAATAATGACCCCCAACACCTTGGCTTCGGAAACTGCGCGGATCGACGTGCCAGACGCGTTTGACCTGAGCAGGGGTGGCCGCTGTAGACGCCCTTTCAGGGTCATGGTCTGGGACTTCTCGGCGGCGAATGAGAGCCTATTCCTAGCACCCCATTCTTCCACCAGTCCCAGAACGGCCGCTCCTTTCGCCTCCAATTCTCTTCGAGCATCCCCTGCTATCAACACCGTCACGTCGTCCGCGTATGCCATGAACTGCACCCCAGCTGGCACTGGTAGGCGGAGCAAGTCGTCCAACAAAACGTTCCAAAGCGTGGGGCCTAGCACAGAGCCCTGAGGACATCCCATGGTGGAGGTCTTCCACATCGCACGGTCGCCCGCGATCATGGCCACCCTACGATTTGAGAAGTAGCTCGCCAACATCCGATAGATGTTTGGCGGGCAGCCTCCTCGTTTCGCCTTAACCATGATCATGGGCCACCAAGCGTTGTCGAAGGCCCCGGATATGTCGAGGAAGACGGCCTGCAAATATTTGGCCCCACATTTCCTCACAGCGTCCATGATCGAGCCAAGTGCAGTGGTCGTGGACCGGCCCACCACGAAACCGTGCTGACTCGGGGAGATTCCTCGAGTGAGCTGGGGAAGGCTCCACAGCATCACTCTTTCCAGGACTTTGCCGAGCACGGGCAGGAGAGTAATAGGGCGGTAGGCCTTGGGATCCGACAGGGGTTTCCCATTGCCCTTTGGCAGGACAAGCAGGCGCCCGTCTTTCCAGATGGAGGGAAAGACGCCTTCAGATAAACACCGATTAAGCACGTGGGTGAATTCGGCTTTTGCAGCCCACCACACATGCTTCAGCATTTTTGCCTCGATCCCGTCCATCCCGGGTGCTGTGTTGCGAAGGGATAGTATAATACGTTGCAGCGAAGTCTGGTCAATGGGGGGGGAATTGTTACCCGACGGGATTAGCGCTGCTGCGACTCTCACCTGCCGGTGATACGCGGTGTCGTGAATGATGCTGTCGTCTGGACAGAGGGCTGACATCAGCGCCGTCATGGATTCGCCGACGTTGCTGGTGTGTGAGCCGAGGTATTCAACTCCATTCACGACATTCGCCGGCGGGCGCACACGTCCACACGCCTCCCTGTAGGCAAGCCCCCAAGGGTCCAGATTCCCAGCGTCTGCCAGCTTCCGGAAGAATTCCATTTCAGCGGAAGCCATGGCCTGCCTGTAGGCAGATCTGGCTTTGTGGAATTCCTCCCTGGCCGCATCCTGAATCGGACCCTCCACCCTTTTGGCCTTCTGCCAAGTTCTCCGAGCCCTGAGCTGAGAGCGTCTGAGACCGTCAAGCGCAGGCGTCCACCACTCGTAGCCACGGTCTTTAGTGGCCGCTCTCACGGAGCCCAGACACTCTGCAGCGGCGCGCTCAATGAGCTCGGTGAAGGCTCTGCTGAGAAGTTCTGCGGACTCTCTCATCGGTAGGCTACTCGACCTGACGTGAACAAAAGTATCAAACGCCCTCCAGTCTGCGTTCCGAGTACGATAGCGTCGCTGGATGATGGGATCCGCGGTGCGAACGCTGGGCCTTTCAAAATGGTGCACAACTTTGAACGTGATCAAACGGTGGTCGCTCGACGATACGTCGTGAACCCTCCACTCACGGACGCGAACCCCGCGCGAGCTGAGGGTTACGTCGATATTTGACTCACCGTTTACCGTACTAAAGGTGTACATCTGGCCACTGGTGTTATGCACCACGAGATCCCGACCGAGTATGAAGTCCTCCATCTTGGCTCGGCGGTCGGTAACGGTATGGCCTCTTCCGACGTAATGTCGGGAGTCAGAGTGCCACAGCGGGGAATGGGTGTTGAGGTCCCCGCACACCAATACCGCTTTGCCTTTCAGGAGGTCTAAGGCTCTTTCCAACTGGCGCAAATGCGTATCAATACTCTCGCTGTATTCGATATAACGTACAGGTCGAGGTCCTCCAAATGGCAGCACACAAAGTGGTCGGTCGAAAGGTGGTGCAGGACAGCACACGGCTTGGAGCGGTTCCGCAAATAAATGCCCGCTTTGGAGTTTATCCCGCATTGGATAAAAGCGCCGGCCGTGGAATATTGTTCTTGAACTAGAACAATATCCAGGCCGAGCGAATCCGCGATTGCGGGTAACTCCCTCGTAGCCGTCACTGCACCACCCAAATTGATCTGCCCCACTTTTAGAGCAGGTGTGCTAACCATATTGGACCTGATTTATGAGCTGCTCTTCCGCATGGAGGCGGGCCGGACATGACCGCGACGCGGTCCTGTGCGAGCTATCGCGCTTAAAGCGCTTGCACGTGGCACAGCACACAACCGGTGACTTGCACTGGTCAGCCCTGTGGCCCGTCTCCCCGCAGCGTCCGCAGGTCAGGTCCTTAGCCCTGCAGAACTTCTCCGGGTGCCCATACATCTGGCACTTGTTGCAGCACGTCACCCTGACGTAGTCACTGACTTCGACGTGCTGCCACCCTACGTAGACTGTGCCCCTGTTTACCAGCGTTTCGCGCATGCTGGGCGTGCATTCAAAGACGCAGGTCGTCTCTTTGTACGGGCTCCCCCTACGCGACCTCTTGAAAGCGCCCTTCATGGCCTCTTTGACCGCGGGTAGCGGCCAAAGCGGGTCATCCCTAAGGTTCAGCTCCCACATCTCCTCTATTAGGGCCTCGAAGGAGGGGTCCCCGTCGACATTATGGAAAGCGACCAGAGGTTGCTTCCGCTTCGGCTCCACTACCCTTAGCGACGCCGGTACTGCCTTCTTGAGGCGCTCCGCCGCCGCCACCGAGGCCGTCTGCACCATGATGCCGGCGTTCCCGACATTCCGCACCTTCTCCACCTGCACTGAGATGGCGCGAGGCTCGACTGTCCTCTTAAGCTCAGCCTTCGTCTGGTCCGAGGTGTTTGAGTCGGCCTCCTCCCGAGGGTAGAAGGCCAACACCGGGCCTTGAGCCTTAATTGGCTTCGGCAACTGCCCCTTGCCCATCCTCAACGCATTTGCGA
>OX352255.1:25000-35000 GCA_947086465.1 Eupithecia exiguata
TCCTTCCGCAGGTTCCCCTACGGAAACCTTGTTACGACTTTTACTTCCTCTAAATGATCAAGTTTGGTCAACTTCCCAACGACGCCAACGGCCGTGAAGCCACCGCGTGTCGGTCCGAAGACCTCACTAAATCATTCAATCGGTAGTAGCGACGGGCGGTGTGTACAAAGGGCAGGGACGTAATCAACGCGAGCTTATGACTCGCGCTTACTAGGAATTCCTCGTTTATGGGGGATAATTGCAAACCCCAATCCCCAGCACGAAGGAGTTTCAACGGGTTGCCCGGGCCTTTAGGCCAGGGAGAACATGTTGATTCCTTCAGTGTAGCGCGCGTGCGGCCCAGGACATCTAAGGGCATCACAGACCTGTTATTGCTCAATCTCGTGCGGCTCGAAACCGCCGGTCCCTCTAAGAAGAATTTTAATACGTCGCCAGTGAGTTGCGTGACCGAAGCCATGCACACCGAAATGACGACGCCTATTTAGCAGGCTAGAGTCTCGTTCGTTACCGGAATTAACCAGACAAATCGCTCCACCAACTAAGAACGGCCATGCACCACCACCCACCGAATCAAGAAAGAGCTGTTAATCTGTCAATCCTTCCGGTGTCCGGGCCTGGTGAGATTTCCCGTGTTGAGTCAAATTAAGCCGCAGGCTCCACTCCTGGTGGTGCCCTTCCGTCAATTCCTTTAAGTTTCAGCTTTGCAACCATACTCCCCCCGGAGTCCAAAATCTTTGGTTTCCCGGAAGCTGCCCGCCGAGCCATTGTAGTAACGTCGGCGGATCGCTAGATGACATATTTACGGTTAGAACTAGGGCGGTATCTAATCGCCTTCGAACCTCTAACTTTCGTTCTTGATTGATGAAAACACCTTTGGCAAATGCTTTCGCTGATGTTCGTCTTGCGACGATCCAAGAATTTCACCTCTAACGTCGCAATACGAATGCCCCCAGTTATCCCTATTAATCATTACCTCGGAGTTCTGAAAACCAACAAAATAGAACCGAGATCATATTCTATTATTCCATGCACGAAATATTCAAGCAGCATTTTGAGCCCGCTTTGAGCACTCTAATTTGTTCAAAGTAAAATTGTCGGCCCATCTCGACACTCAATAAAGAGCACCGCGATAGGATTTTGATATTGAACGGGCGTTTGACCGCCCGCTCACCGACGATATGCTCCGCAAACGTGTCAGTATCACCGCGGATGCGGTGCACCGACAGCGCGGCGCACAAATGCAACTACGAGCTTTTTAACCGCAACAATTTTAGTATACGCTATTGGAGCTGGAATTACCGCGGCTGCTGGCACCAGACTTGCCCTCCAATTGTTCCTCGTTAAAATATTTAAAGTGTACTCATTCCGATTACGAGGCCTCGTAAGAGTCCCGTATCGTTATTTTTCGTCACTACCTCCCCGTGCCGGGAGTGGGTAATTTGCGCGCCTGCTGCCTTCCTTGGATGTGGTAGCCGTTTCTCAGGCTCCCTCTCCGGAATCGAACCCTGATTCCCCGTTACCCGTGACAACCATGGTAGTCGCAGAAACTACCATCGAAAGTTGATAAGGCAGACATTTGAAAGATGCGTCGCCGGTACTGGACCATGCGATCGGCAAAAGTTATCCAGATTCATCAAAATTAACGACTTCGGACGCGAGGCCCTCCGTCGATTGGTTTTGATCTAATAAAAGCACTCATCCCATCACTGGTCAGAGTTCTGATTGCATGTATTAGCTCTAGAATTACCACAGTTATCCAAGTAACTGAGTAAGATCTAAGGAACCAAAACTGATATATTGAGCCATTCGCGGTATCGCCTTAATACGGCTTGCACTGAGACATGCATGGCTTAATCTTTGAGACAAGCATATAACTACTGGCAGGATCAACCAGGGAGCTATCGACTCTTTTTAAGAGCTGAGAGCTACTCATTCATTCCCAAGCCAGCCACTGAGCGCGGCGTGCGAGGGTTGTCTTTTATACGACAGAATGTTATTTTTTCTTCATACACATAGGGTATATTATATGAAGACGACATTGTTATTTGTCGTTACAACTGTATTTTCCTTTCAGGTTGAACACATCCACGTTTTTATAATAAAACTTTGTTTCTAAATTTTCGTTATCGATGAATCGACGTTCACGCCCGGAGTGTTGAGAGACCCCGAGGGGTTTGAAACTCATGGCCGCTTCATAGCGCGAGGGCACAGCTGAATATTATTTTATCATGATTCAGCCCACCATCAATTTATATATATTTAAAATAATAATTATTGATATCATCCAAGCAGGCCGTGGGCGCCCCACACATAAAGACGGGCGGCTCTTGCAATGGATTCAAAATCGGTAAATCACAGATCATAAACACAATTATATAAATCATGTCTAAATAAAACAAACTTTATCATCAGACATCTTTTTACCCGCCGCGGGGGGGTCTCTGTCTTATAATACAATAAAGTTACACAAACATAATCACAACTCCAGCAACAAACATCTCACACTCATCACACAACACCAAAAGCACAACTTTATCATATTATTTTCATATCATACCACCAAACAAGCGAGTCACAATAGTAGCAGTGACATCACCTGCGCATGCGCAGCTCGTATATTTTCGGTCTTACTGGCATATAGCTGTGTTCTAGTTGTGTTTTTCTTGCAATTTTTGGTTTAAAAAAGTGTAAATTTAATAATTTTGATATATTATTGCATAAATGAACACTAGCAATGAAGACGAAAAAATTACTCTCCATTACTACACCCATTTTACATGTTCACATGATGGAGCAGCGTATAGTTACGATACGCTGTTTTATGAGATAAAAAAAAACACGAGAAACTAATCACTTTCATGCAGAGACATTCAAAAAATTAAAAATATTTTTTTTTATAAAAAAACTTGATTAGAAGTTAAAAATAATATGTTAATTTTTCAAAAAATGGTTGTCTCACGTTATTTTAGCAGTAATGTGATAAATAAACAAAGTTACATAAAGTTACTTCATGAAATACATACCTGATCCGTATTAATTGATGCTTGTAGACTATCCAGGTGAAATATATTAGACTCATTTTCTAGCTGCCCTGGCGTTACTTCAGTAATGTATTCCTGAAAGTATAACAAGATAAACTATTTTCTCTCTAAGACAGCAGCTGTAGTATAGGTAGGACACATGAAATTAACTACATAAAAGCAAGTGTAAACACATGAATTGTAATGACAGCAAATAATAAAAAGAAATTAAAATTGAATAGGGTCAAAAATTTCTGCAATCGGTCGAAATGTACCTAGTTTAGTTTTTTTTAATTTATCAAAATAATAATTAACCACGATCAAATTAAAATATAATACACCTACGTGTTTTTACCCGACTACCAACAGGGGAGGGTTATGAGGTTAGCACCCTATGTTTGTATGTTTGTATGTTTATATGTTTGTATGTTTGTATGTATGTGGCCGATTTCTTTGTTCCCACGTAGCGCTGAAACTACTGGTTCGATTTCAACAAATTATGTGTCGATTGATTCGTCTCAATACCCCGATGGTTATAGGCTATAGGATTTAGGGCTCCGACCCCGAATAAGCCTTCAAAACGCGTATTAAAGTTTAGGTAGCCGCAGGCTGCAGGCCCCATAGAGAAAAATTACAATACCTACGACCTATTTTCATTTTCAACTCTATGCCTATCAAATATGACCGATACGTCATTCTATTTTGTCAATGTAAATGTTTCAAACCTTTTTATTGGTGTTTTTCTGTAGTTACCGGTCATATTATTAATTTAACCCCGCCTCCATTTCATGACTGTGAAATTTCTTTGAACTAGACACTGGCAGAAAAGTGACAAAACAGTCGCATATTGCCAATAACAAAGAAGTCAAGTCAAGTCAACTTTCACGTAGTCGGGTTGTAGTTTTTAACTTTATCTTGTTAAATCATTGACTTATGTTTAACTAGCAGCGCCTCGCGGTTTCACCCGCGTAGTTCCCGTTCCCGTAGGAATTTCGGGATAAATAGCCTATAGCCTATGTCCTATTCCAGACTATAATCTATCTCTGTGCCAAATTTCATCCAGATCCGTTCAGCCGTTCTGGCGTGATAAAGGAACAAACATCCATCCATCCATCTATCTATCCATCCATCCAAACTTTCACGTTTATAATATTAGTGAGATTATTAGTGAGATGAGATTATACATATTATATTATATGTATTATATTATACATATTATACATTATATGTATAGTGAGATGAGATTATTAGTTACTGTCATCAATCATCATCCTGTATGAACAACAAAAGATAATAGAGTCAGCTTTTATAAAAATATCTTATAAGCATGTGTAATTTAAAATAAGTAGTAAGTAACCAAATGTAGCCTACATACCCTGAGAGCAATAGATCCGGTTTCGACGTCATCGATGAGCACCTGACCCTCGATAGGCGCCAGACGGAACAACGCTGAGATCAGAGAGGACTTGCCGGCACCCCGGTGCGACCGACCACACCAACCTGTAAATAAATTTATGACATTTAATTTTCATCGTGATGACAGCAAATAATAAAAAGAAATTAAAAATGAAAATTGAATAGGGTCAAAAATTTCTGTTGTACAAAAATGTTGCCGGATTTTTTTCACTAGATGTCGTTAGTCGTTCAGCATTGAATGAGATTGTTGGCTTGTTTCTCTTAAACAAGATAAAGTTAACAAGATAAAGTTAAAAACTACAACCCGACTACGTGAAAGTTATAAAAGTTTGAAACATTTACATTGACAAAATAGAATGACGTATCGGTCATATTTGATAGGCATAGAGTTGAAAATGAAAATAGGTCGTAGGTATTGTAATTTTTTTTCTCTATGGGGCCTGCAGCCTGCGGCTACCTAAATTTTAATACGCGTTTTGAAGGCTTATTCGGGGTCGGAGCCCTAAATCCTATAACCATCGGGGTATTGAGACGAATCAATCGATACATAATTTGTTGAAATCGAACCAGTAGTTCAGCAGCGCTACGTGGGAACAAAGAAATCGGCCACATACATACAAACATACAAACATAGGGTGCTAACCTCATAACCCTCCCCTGTTGGTAGTCGGGTAAAAAGTAGCCTATGTTCTATTCCAGACTATAAGTAAAAGTAAAAGTAAAAAGTAAAAGTCATTTATTTGCAAAAACACGTGTAAAAAGGTGATAAATAATTATTTTTATCTACCCAAATATCATAAACCCTCTCTAATGCGTTCAAAAACCATAGGCAATGACCAGCATTACCAACCAACAGAAATAAACGGAACTGTAATGAACTCCTAACCTACTGAAAACCGTAGGTTATAGAGTTTAAATTTGGAATAGGTGTCAAATTCAAGTGAGTGTGCTAATCGCACGACATTTTGATCTCGAGTGACACAAGAATAGTGACTTTGTTTGTTTTTCTATGATTTAAAAAAAAATACAGATATTCGAAACGCCGCCATTTCGAGCTGTCATTTATTCGTTAGCTTTTTATTTCCAGTTACGAGTAGACAAATTTTCTGTTAAGTTGAATAAGTTATTTATTTCTGTCGAAAATGAGTGATAGTGACTCAGAACAACTGTCAATGTTAACTACCATTACTATAATAAATAATTTGCTTCTGTATGTGTTCAATTTATTTTTTATTGCATTACACTGGTAACAATGCTGGTCATTTCCCTATGGTTCCTGAACCCATCATAGAGCCCTTATGATATTTGGGTAGATAAAAATAATTAGAGAGTAAGGCATGCAGGTTTTAATTTAATTGTACATAGCAACAGCAGATTATAAGCATATTAATTAATCGATTTGAATTTAGTATACCTAGCATAAAATTAGAATACATCATTTAGAAATTCATCAATATTATAGTAGCATTTTTCACATAAAAGTTTTTTAAATTTAGTCTTAAATAAGTTTACATTTAACTCTTTGTAGCTCTTAGGTATTTTATTATAGATAATAGGTGCCATGCACACTACACTCTTTCTCAACAGAGTAGTTTTTGATTCGTGAATGGCTAATCTGTTGTTGTCCCTTCTATTCCTAATTACAATGTCACACATTCGGGGAAACAGATTGGGATTGTTCCTAACAAATAGCGCAATTTCCAGAATGAGTACAAGCTTGTGAGTGTTAGTATTTTATGTTTTTTAAACAGGGGTTTACAACTATCTGTAGGTTGGATTTTAAACATAGCTCTTATGCAGCGCTTTTGCATTTTGAAAATTATTTCTTTATCAGTAGAATTACCGTAGAAGATAATTCCGTATTTGATCACCGATTCTACTGTACCATAATAAGCTGTTAATAGAGTATTTTGATTAACAGTTGGGGAGAGCTTATATAGAGCATAAGCTAAGCTGCTAACCCTTTTACTTAGAGTCTCTATATGTTTTTTCCAGTTAAGCCTTTCGTCAATTTGTAATCCTAGAAATCGTGTAGAGTGAATTGCTTGAATAGTATTAGTTTGAAATGTCAATTTAATGTTTAAGGGAATAAACAGTCTTTGGTTGAAATGTATTAAAGTAGTTTTGTCTATATTAATTTTTAAATTATTGTTATTTAGCCAGCAAATAATTGAATTTAATGATTCATTTATATCCGATTCATAGGTTTCCTTGTTACTATAATCTATCTCTGTGCCAAATTTCATTCAGATCCGTTCAGCCGTTCTGGCGTGTTAAAGGAACAAACAAATCCATCCATCCATCCATCCATCCATTAGTGAGATTAGATACATTTATTAATTGTTTTTTTTTTTCCCCCAAAAGCTTCAAATGAACAGTGGCCCGCGAGCTGTCCGTCATCTGATGCACTCAATACTATGTAAAATCTATATAGTAAATGTTACGAGTAAAAGCCGGGTATTTGAATGCATTGTAATAATATCAACAAACATTCATTTTGGTGAATTAATTAGTTTTGAGGGTTAAAAAATGTTGAGCTACCTCTAGATTGTTTGCAACAGTCTACAGTTAGCTCAATTGTAAATACTAGTTACAATTTGTTTCTATTGTTTGATTTTAATTTATGTTAGAGATTGAATTATGAAAACAAAAACATAGTTTGTTGAAACTGTATAATATTCCAGCATAAATAAGAACGCTCTAAATCAATGCAAATAGGTAGTAGTATACAGTTTTATATGGTTTTTGTGAAGAAAAAAGAAAAAAATAGAATTATATGTTCAAACAATCTAGAGGTAGCTCAAATGATTCATATCACTAGTACCGGCGCGGTGGTAGGAATATGTATATACCTAATGAAAATATATCACAAGGAACAGATATATTATATGGATCTACCTCTAGATTGTTTGCAACAGTTAGGAACAACGCGCTCTAAATTAAAATCAATGAATGAATATTGATATGGTTTTATATGGTTTTTGTGGAGAAAAAAGAAAAAAATTACGAATTAACTTTTCAAACAATCTAGAGGTAAGCTCAACTGATTCATACCACTACTACCGGGGTGGAAGGAATATATACCTAATGAATCACAAGGAACAGATATATTATATGGATCTACCTCTAGATTATTTGCAACAGTCTACAGTTAGCTCAATTATGTAATTCTCATGAAAAAATACCGTAGTTAAGATTTCTTTTAGAAAGATTTGAAGCTGTTTTACATGTTCATTTAATAAAAAAATATATAAGAATAAATAAATAAATAATATGAAAATATGTAAGAGCTATTTACATGTTCATATGATGGGAAACTATAAAAAAAAATAAAACTAACCAATAGTTAGTTGATATTATGATCTCGTCCTCGGACGAATCACCTGGCGTAGGGCCGAGTCTCAACAGATCGCAGCACGACGCTGCTCTACCGAGCACAACACCCCGCCAGGAACGTAAGTCGTCTACAGACTATTCCGAGCCCCGACATCGAACTGAGTTAAATCCGGACCATAAGGAGCCGTGGTGCACGTGTTAAACCGTACGCACCGATCTCCGCGGTCCAAATGGGCTTCGACGTCACGCCTTACGAAGTAAAGCGCAACTAGTAAAGTCACATTGTTTAGAGCCTCCCGACTCTCGGGGCTCCACAGTGAGCATATCCTTGCCGGATTCGGCTAGGCTGGCTTCGGCCTTAGAGGCGTTCAGGCATAATCCCGCGGATGGTAGCTTCGCACCACCGGCCGCTCGGCCGAGTGCATGAACCAAATGTCCGAAACTGCGGTTCCTCTCGTACTGAGCAGTATTACTATCGCAACGACAAGCCATCAGTAGGGTAAAACTAACCTGTCTCACGACGGTCTAAACCCAGCTCACGTTCCCTTTTGATGGGTGAACAATCCAACGCTTGGCGAATTTTGCTTCGCAATGATAGGAAGAGCCGACATCGAAGGATCAAAAAGCAACGTCGCTATGAACGCTTGGCTGCCACAAGCCAGTTATCCCTGTGGTAACTTTTCTGGCACCTCTTGCTAAAAACTCTTTAGTACTAAAGGATCGATAGGCCGTGCTTTCGCAGTCCCTATGCGTACTGAACATCTGGATCAAGCCAGCTTTTGCCCTTTTGCTCCACGCGAGGTTTCCGTCCTCGCTGAGCTGGCCTTAGGACACCTGCGTTATTCTTTGACAGATGTACCGCCCCAGTCAAACTCCCCGCCTGGCAGTGTCCTCGAACCGGATCACGCGGGAGTTGTACGGCGACGAGCGTTGCCGCCACGTCGCCACTCTGCACGCTTGGAACGAAACACCGTGCGTGAGCCGATATAATCGACCGCGCACCGCTTCCGCCCAACCGAGTAAGTAATGAAACAATGAAAGTAGTGGTTTTTCAGCGACGACCCCGAAAGATCTCCCACTTATGCTACACCTCTCATGTCTCCTTACAATGCCAGACTAGAGTCAAGCTCAACAGGGTCTTCTTTCCCCGCTGATTCTCCCAAGCCCGTTCCCTTGGCTGTGGTTTCGCTAGATAGTAGATAGGGACACCCTCCACCTTCCCATGGTCCTGCCAACCTTGCGGTTATACGGACCGAAACTGTGAGAAAAGAGCCACTCGGGTAGCTCAAGCCTCTACAAATCCTACGCACATTGTCCCGTACACTCTCCCCCTTCTGGGGCATGCCACATCACATTACAGACTTCATTGCCGGGCTGCTCCACCCCAGCTCGGTACTGCTCTGTGCCCCCCCCATCCCTTTGCGAAAACGTGCCCTCCTCAGCGCGCCGTAATTTGTGCCAATAATGGGCAAATATCTTAAACCGTTTATAATTGGTTTCAGAGCTAACAAGACTATAAAAATAAAACGGTTCCTCATGCTCACGCTCGATGCTGTCCAACAACGCTGCCCTACCTTCCGAGTAGATCGGACACTCCCACAAAACGTGGTCCCTGGTCTCTGCGGCGCAGCCGCAACTACAAGCCGCCGTGTCGCTCAGATTGAGGTCGCTCAGTCGCTTCCTGAAGCACCCGTGGCCCGTTAGGAGCTGCGACACCTCGTGATCAGGTTCAACCCAGTGCGCTCTCATGCGCTCTTCCACGTCTGGGAAGAACCTGTACAAGTCACGGCCCTTGTCGTCTGACTCCCAGCGGGCCTGCCAAGCGGCCATGGTCTCCTCGTCTACCCGTCTCCTAAGCTGCCCATGTATCTCCCCTGGCTCGCCCTTGACAGCTGCCAATCTCCGGCCCGCACGAGCAAGCAGCAGGTCGGCCGGCAGAACCCCCGCCAGAACCGGCAGCGCAGCGGTGCTACATGACCTGTAGGCCTTCGTCAGTAAGACTAGCGAGGGCCTCTGGGTCCTAAGTAGCACACTACGAACCACATGGACGGAGGCTCTATGGGACCATATCCGCGCCGCGTAGGTGACCGTTGCCTCGTAAGTCCCCCTATAAAGTACCCTCAGGGCCCGGTACCGAACTCCCCATTTGTTCGCCGTGATACGCGACATCTTACCAAAGGACCTACTTGCCCTTTCGCCTATTGATGCCGCATGGGGTGCGAAAGATT
>OX352255.1:40000-52500 GCA_947086465.1 Eupithecia exiguata
TTTACTTCCTCTAAATGATCAAGTTTGGTCAACTTCCCAACGACGCCAACGGCCGTGAAGCCACCGCGTGTCGGTCCGAAGACCTCACTAAATCATTCAATCGGTAGTAGCGACGGGCGGTGTGTACAAAGGGCAGGGACGTAATCAACGCGAGCTTATGACTCGCGCTTACTAGGAATTCCTCGTTTATGGGGGATAATTGCAAACCCCAATCCCCAGCACGAAGGAGTTTCAACGGGTTGCCCGGGCCTTTAGGCCAGGGAGAACATGTTGATTCCTTCAGTGTAGCGCGCGTGCGGCCCAGGACATCTAAGGGCATCACAGACCTGTTATTGCTCAATCTCGTGCGGCTCGAAACCGCCGGTCCCTCTAAGAAGAATTTTAATACGTCGCCAGTGAGTTGCGTGACCGAAGCCATGCACACCGAAATGACGACGCCTATTTAGCAGGCTAGAGTCTCGTTCGTTACCGGAATTAACCAGACAAATCGCTCCACCAACTAAGAACGGCCATGCACCACCACCCACCGAATCAAGAAAGAGCTGTTAATCTGTCAATCCTTCCGGTGTCCGGGCCTGGTGAGATTTCCCGTGTTGAGTCAAATTAAGCCGCAGGCTCCACTCCTGGTGGTGCCCTTCCGTCAATTCCTTTAAGTTTCAGCTTTGCAACCATACTCCCCCCGGAGTCCAAAATCTTTGGTTTCCCGGAAGCTGCCCGCCGAGCCATTGTAGTAACGTCGGCGGATCGCTAGATGACATATTTACGGTTAGAACTAGGGCGGTATCTAATCGCCTTCGAACCTCTAACTTTCGTTCTTGATTGATGAAAACACCTTTGGCAAATGCTTTCGCTGATGTTCGTCTTGCGACGATCCAAGAATTTCACCTCTAACGTCGCAATACGAATGCCCCCAGTTATCCCTATTAATCATTACCTCGGAGTTCTGAAAACCAACAAAATAGAACCGAGATCATATTCTATTATTCCATGCACGAAATATTCAAGCAGCATTTTGAGCCCGCTTTGAGCACTCTAATTTGTTCAAAGTAAAATTGTCGGCCCATCTCGACACTCAATAAAGAGCACCGCGATAGGATTTTGATATTGAACGGGCGTTTGACCGCCCGCTCACCGACGATATGCTCCGCAAACGTGTCAGTATCACCGCGGATGCGGTGCACCGACAGCGCGGCGCACAAATGCAACTACGAGCTTTTTAACCGCAACAATTTTAGTATACGCTATTGGAGCTGGAATTACCGCGGCTGCTGGCACCAGACTTGCCCTCCAATTGTTCCTCGTTAAAATATTTAAAGTGTACTCATTCCGATTACGAGGCCTCGTAAGAGTCCCGTATCGTTATTTTTCGTCACTACCTCCCCGTGCCGGGAGTGGGTAATTTGCGCGCCTGCTGCCTTCCTTGGATGTGGTAGCCGTTTCTCAGGCTCCCTCTCCGGAATCGAACCCTGATTCCCCGTTACCCGTGACAACCATGGTAGTCGCAGAAACTACCATCGAAAGTTGATAAGGCAGACATTTGAAAGATGCGTCGCCGGTACTGGACCATGCGATCGGCAAAAGTTATCCAGATTCATCAAAATTAACGACTTCGGACGCGAGGCCCTCCGTCGATTGGTTTTGATCTAATAAAAGCACTCATCCCATCACTGGTCAGAGTTCTGATTGCATGTATTAGCTCTAGAATTACCACAGTTATCCAAGTAACTGAGTAAGATCTAAGGAACCAAAACTGATATATTGAGCCATTCGCGGTATCGCCTTAATACGGCTTGCACTGAGACATGCATGGCTTAATCTTTGAGACAAGCATATAACTACTGGCAGGATCAACCAGGGAGCTATCGACTCTTTTTAAGAGCTGAGAGCTACTCATTCATTCCCAAGCCAGCCACTGAGCGCGGCGTGCGAGGGTTGTCTTTTATACGACAGAATGTTATTTTTTCTTCATACACATAGGGTATATTATATGAAGACGACATTGTTATTTGTCGTTACAACTGTATTTTCCTTTCAGGTTGAACACATCCACGTTTTTATAATAAAACTTTGTTTCTAAATTTTCGTTATCGATGAATCGACGTTCACGCCCGGAGTGTTGAGAGACCCCGAGGGGTTTGAAACTCATGGCCGCTTCATAGCGCGAGGGCACAGCTGAATATTATTTTATCATGATTCAGCCCACCATCAATTTATATATATTTAAAATAATAATTATTGATATCATCCAAGCAGGCCGTGGGCGCCCCACACATAAAGACGGGCGGCTCTTGCAATGGATTCAAAATCGGTAAATCACAGATCATAAACACAATTATATAAATCATGTCTAAATAAAACAAACTTTATCATCAGACATCTTTTTACCCGCCGCGGGGGGGTCTCTGTCTTATAATACAATAAAGTTACACAAACATAATCACAACTCCAGCAACAAACATCTCACACTCATCACACAACACCAAAAGCACAACTTTATCATATTATTTTCATATCATACCACCAAACAAGCGAGTCACAATAGTAGCAGTGACATCACCTGCGCATGCGCAGCTCGTATATTTTCGGTCTTACTGGCATATAGCTGTGTTCTAGTTGTGTTTTTCTTGCAATTTTTGGTTTAAAAAAGTGTAAATTTAATAATTTTGATATATTATTGCATAAATGAACACTAGCAATGAAGACGAAAAAATTACTCTCCATTACTACACCCATTTTACATGTTCACATGATGGAGCAGCGTATAGTTACGATACGCTGTTTTATGAGATAAAAAAAAACACGAGAAACTAATCACTTTCATGCAGAGACATTCAAAAAATTAAAAATATTTTTTTTTATAAAAAAACTTGATTAGAAGTTAAAAATAATATGTTAATTTTTCAAAAAATGGTTGTCTCACGTTATTTTAGCAGTAATGTGATAAATAAACAAAGTTACATAAAGTTACTTCATGAAATACATACCTGATCCGTATTAATTGATGCTTGTAGACTATCCAGGTGAAATATATTAGACTCATTTTCTAGCTGCCCTGGCGTTACTTCAGTAATGTATTCCTGAAAGTATAACAAGATAAACTATTTTCTCTCTAAGACAGCAGCTGTAGTATAGGTAGGACACATGAAATTAACTACATAAAAGCAAGTGTAAACACATGAATTGTAATGACAGCAAATAATAAAAAGAAATTAAAATTGAATAGGGTCAAAAATTTCTGCAATCGGTCGAAATGTACCTAGTTTAGTTTTTTTTAATTTATCAAAATAATAATTAACCACGATCAAATTAAAATATAATACACCTACGTGTTTTTACCCGACTACCAACAGGGGAGGGTTATGAGGTTAGCACCCTATGTTTGTATGTTTGTATGTTTATATGTTTGTATGTTTGTATGTATGTGGCCGATTTCTTTGTTCCCACGTAGCGCTGAAACTACTGGTTCGATTTCAACAAATTATGTGTCGATTGATTCGTCTCAATACCCCGATGGTTATAGGCTATAGGATTTAGGGCTCCGACCCCGAATAAGCCTTCAAAACGCGTATTAAAGTTTAGGTAGCCGCAGGCTGCAGGCCCCATAGAGAAAAATTACAATACCTACGACCTATTTTCATTTTCAACTCTATGCCTATCAAATATGACCGATACGTCATTCTATTTTGTCAATGTAAATGTTTCAAACCTTTTTATTGGTGTTTTTCTGTAGTTACCGGTCATATTATTAATTTAACCCCGCCTCCATTTCATGACTGTGAAATTTCTTTGAACTAGACACTGGCAGAAAAGTGACAAAACAGTCGCATATTGCCAATAACAAAGAAGTCAAGTCAAGTCAACTTTCACGTAGTCGGGTTGTAGTTTTTAACTTTATCTTGTTAAATCATTGACTTATGTTTAACTAGCAGCGCCTCGCGGTTTCACCCGCGTAGTTCCCGTTCCCGTAGGAATTTCGGGATAAATAGCCTATAGCCTATGTCCTATTCCAGACTATAATCTATCTCTGTGCCAAATTTCATCCAGATCCGTTCAGCCGTTCTGGCGTGATAAAGGAACAAACATCCATCCATCCATCTATCTATCCATCCATCCAAACTTTCACGTTTATAATATTAGTGAGATTATTAGTGAGATGAGATTATACATATTATATTATATGTATTATATTATACATATTATACATTATATGTATAGTGAGATGAGATTATTAGTTACTGTCATCAATCATCATCCTGTATGAACAACAAAAGATAATAGAGTCAGCTTTTATAAAAATATCTTATAAGCATGTGTAATTTAAAATAAGTAGTAAGTAACCAAATGTAGCCTACATACCCTGAGAGCAATAGATCCGGTTTCGACGTCATCGATGAGCACCTGACCCTCGATAGGCGCCAGACGGAACAACGCTGAGATCAGAGAGGACTTGCCGGCACCCCGGTGCGACCGACCACACCAACCTGTAAATAAATTTATGACATTTAATTTTCATCGTGATGACAGCAAATAATAAAAAGAAATTAAAAATGAAAATTGAATAGGGTCAAAAATTTCTGTTGTACAAAAATGTTGCCGGATTTTTTTCACTAGATGTCGTTAGTCGTTCAGCATTGAATGAGATTGTTGGCTTGTTTCTCTTAAACAAGATAAAGTTAACAAGATAAAGTTAAAAACTACAACCCGACTACGTGAAAGTTATAAAAGTTTGAAACATTTACATTGACAAAATAGAATGACGTATCGGTCATATTTGATAGGCATAGAGTTGAAAATGAAAATAGGTCGTAGGTATTGTAATTTTTTTTCTCTATGGGGCCTGCAGCCTGCGGCTACCTAAATTTTAATACGCGTTTTGAAGGCTTATTCGGGGTCGGAGCCCTAAATCCTATAACCATCGGGGTATTGAGACGAATCAATCGATACATAATTTGTTGAAATCGAACCAGTAGTTCAGCAGCGCTACGTGGGAACAAAGAAATCGGCCACATACATACAAACATACAAACATAGGGTGCTAACCTCATAACCCTCCCCTGTTGGTAGTCGGGTAAAAAGTAGCCTATGTTCTATTCCAGACTATAAGTAAAAGTAAAAGTAAAAAGTAAAAGTCATTTATTTGCAAAAACACGTGTAAAAAGGTGATAAATAATTATTTTTATCTACCCAAATATCATAAACCCTCTCTAATGCGTTCAAAAACCATAGGCAATGACCAGCATTACCAACCAACAGAAATAAACGGAACTGTAATGAACTCCTAACCTACTGAAAACCGTAGGTTATAGAGTTTAAATTTGGAATAGGTGTCAAATTCAAGTGAGTGTGCTAATCGCACGACATTTTGATCTCGAGTGACACAAGAATAGTGACTTTGTTTGTTTTTCTATGATTTAAAAAAAAATACAGATATTCGAAACGCCGCCATTTCGAGCTGTCATTTATTCGTTAGCTTTTTATTTCCAGTTACGAGTAGACAAATTTTCTGTTAAGTTGAATAAGTTATTTATTTCTGTCGAAAATGAGTGATAGTGACTCAGAACAACTGTCAATGTTAACTACCATTACTATAATAAATAATTTGCTTCTGTATGTGTTCAATTTATTTTTTATTGCATTACACTGGTAACAATGCTGGTCATTTCCCTATGGTTCCTGAACCCATCATAGAGCCCTTATGATATTTGGGTAGATAAAAATAATTAGAGAGTAAGGCATGCAGGTTTTAATTTAATTGTACATAGCAACAGCAGATTATAAGCATATTAATTAATCGATTTGAATTTAGTATACCTAGCATAAAATTAGAATACATCATTTAGAAATTCATCAATATTATAGTAGCATTTTTCACATAAAAGTTTTTTAAATTTAGTCTTAAATAAGTTTACATTTAACTCTTTGTAGCTCTTAGGTATTTTATTATAGATAATAGGTGCCATGCACACTACACTCTTTCTCAACAGAGTAGTTTTTGATTCGTGAATGGCTAATCTGTTGTTGTCCCTTCTATTCCTAATTACAATGTCACACATTCGGGGAAACAGATTGGGATTGTTCCTAACAAATAGCGCAATTTCCAGAATGAGTACAAGCTTGTGAGTGTTAGTATTTTATGTTTTTTAAACAGGGGTTTACAACTATCTGTAGGTTGGATTTTAAACATAGCTCTTATGCAGCGCTTTTGCATTTTGAAAATTATTTCTTTATCAGTAGAATTACCGTAGAAGATAATTCCGTATTTGATCACCGATTCTACTGTACCATAATAAGCTGTTAATAGAGTATTTTGATTAACAGTTGGGGAGAGCTTATATAGAGCATAAGCTAAGCTGCTAACCCTTTTACTTAGAGTCTCTATATGTTTTTTCCAGTTAAGCCTTTCGTCAATTTGTAATCCTAGAAATCGTGTAGAGTGAATTGCTTGAATAGTATTAGTTTGAAATGTCAATTTAATGTTTAAGGGAATAAACAGTCTTTGGTTGAAATGTATTAAAGTAGTTTTGTCTATATTAATTTTTAAATTATTGTTATTTAGCCAGCAAATAATTGAATTTAATGATTCATTTATATCCGATTCATAGGTTTCCTTGTTACTATAATCTATCTCTGTGCCAAATTTCATTCAGATCCGTTCAGCCGTTCTGGCGTGTTAAAGGAACAAACAAATCCATCCATCCATCCATCCATCCATTAGTGAGATTAGATACATTTATTAATTGTTTTTTTTTTTCCCCCAAAAGCTTCAAATGAACAGTGGCCCGCGAGCTGTCCGTCATCTGATGCACTCAATACTATGTAAAATCTATATAGTAAATGTTACGAGTAAAAGCCGGGTATTTGAATGCATTGTAATAATATCAACAAACATTCATTTTGGTGAATTAATTAGTTTTGAGGGTTAAAAAATGTTGAGCTACCTCTAGATTGTTTGCAACAGTCTACAGTTAGCTCAATTGTAAATACTAGTTACAATTTGTTTCTATTGTTTGATTTTAATTTATGTTAGAGATTGAATTATGAAAACAAAAACATAGTTTGTTGAAACTGTATAATATTCCAGCATAAATAAGAACGCTCTAAATCAATGCAAATAGGTAGTAGTATACAGTTTTATATGGTTTTTGTGAAGAAAAAAGAAAAAAATAGAATTATATGTTCAAACAATCTAGAGGTAGCTCAAATGATTCATATCACTAGTACCGGCGCGGTGGTAGGAATATGTATATACCTAATGAAAATATATCACAAGGAACAGATATATTATATGGATCTACCTCTAGATTGTTTGCAACAGTTAGGAACAACGCGCTCTAAATTAAAATCAATGAATGAATATTGATATGGTTTTATATGGTTTTTGTGGAGAAAAAAGAAAAAAATTACGAATTAACTTTTCAAACAATCTAGAGGTAAGCTCAACTGATTCATACCACTACTACCGGGGTGGAAGGAATATATACCTAATGAATCACAAGGAACAGATATATTATATGGATCTACCTCTAGATTATTTGCAACAGTCTACAGTTAGCTCAATTATGTAATTCTCATGAAAAAATACCGTAGTTAAGATTTCTTTTAGAAAGATTTGAAGCTGTTTTACATGTTCATTTAATAAAAAAATATATAAGAATAAATAAATAAATAATATGAAAATATGTAAGAGCTATTTACATGTTCATATGATGGGAAACTATAAAAAAAAATAAAACTAACCAATAGTTAGTTGATATTATGATCTCGTCCTCGGACGAATCACCTGGCGTAGGGCCGAGTCTCAACAGATCGCAGCACGACGCTGCTCTACCGAGCACAACACCCCGCCAGGAACGTAAGTCGTCTACAGACTATTCCGAGCCCCGACATCGAACTGAGTTAAATCCGGACCATAAGGAGCCGTGGTGCACGTGTTAAACCGTACGCACCGATCTCCGCGGTCCAAATGGGCTTCGACGTCACGCCTTACGAAGTAAAGCGCAACTAGTAAAGTCACATTGTTTAGAGCCTCCCGACTCTCGGGGCTCCACAGTGAGCATATCCTTGCCGGATTCGGCTAGGCTGGCTTCGGCCTTAGAGGCGTTCAGGCATAATCCCGCGGATGGTAGCTTCGCACCACCGGCCGCTCGGCCGAGTGCATGAACCAAATGTCCGAAACTGCGGTTCCTCTCGTACTGAGCAGTATTACTATCGCAACGACAAGCCATCAGTAGGGTAAAACTAACCTGTCTCACGACGGTCTAAACCCAGCTCACGTTCCCTTTTGATGGGTGAACAATCCAACGCTTGGCGAATTTTGCTTCGCAATGATAGGAAGAGCCGACATCGAAGGATCAAAAAGCAACGTCGCTATGAACGCTTGGCTGCCACAAGCCAGTTATCCCTGTGGTAACTTTTCTGGCACCTCTTGCTAAAAACTCTTTAGTACTAAAGGATCGATAGGCCGTGCTTTCGCAGTCCCTATGCGTACTGAA
This sequence comes from Eupithecia exiguata, assembly GCA_947086465.1. Taxonomy (NCBI): domain Eukaryota; kingdom Metazoa; phylum Arthropoda; class Insecta; order Lepidoptera; family Geometridae; genus Eupithecia; species Eupithecia exiguata. Next base: position 48,493 of record OX352255.1, read on the forward strand.
CATCTGGATCAAGCCAGCTTTTGCCCTTTTGCTCCACGCGAGGTTTCCGTCCTCGCTGAGCTGGCCTTAGGACACCTGCGTTATTCTTTGACAGATGTACCGCCCCAGTCAAACTCCCCGCCTGGCAGTGTCCTCGAACCGGATCACGCGGGAGTTGTACGGCGACGAGCGTTGCCGCCACGTCGCCACTCTGCACGCTTGGAACGAAACACCGTGCGTGAGCCGATATAATCGACCGCGCACCGCTTCCGCCCAACCGAGTAAGTAATGAAACAATGAAAGTAGTGGTTTTTCAGCGACGACCCCGAAAGATCTCCCACTTATGCTACACCTCTCATGTCTCCTTACAATGCCAGACTAGAGTCAAGCTCAACAGGGTCTTCTTTCCCCGCTGATTCTCCCAAGCCCGTTCCCTTGGCTGTGGTTTCGCTAGATAGTAGATAGGGACACCCTCCACCTTCCCATGGTCCTGCCAACCTTGCGGTTATACGGACCGAAACTGTGAGAAAAGAGCCACTCGGGTAGCTCAAGCCTCTACAAATCCTACGCACATTGTCCCGTACACTCTCCCCCTTCTGGGGCATGCCACATCACATTACAGACTTCATTGCCGGGCTGCTCCACCCCAGCTCGGTACTGCTCTGTGCCCCCCCCATCCCTTTGCGAAAACGTGCCCTCCTCAGCGCGCCGTAATTTGTGCCAATAATGGGCAAATATCTTAAACCGTTTATAATTGGTTTCAGAGCTAACAAGACTATAAAAATAAAACGGTTCCTCATGCTCACGCTCGATGCTGTCCAACAACGCTGCCCTACCTTCCGAGTAGATCGGACACTCCCACAAAACGTGGTCCCTGGTCTCTGCGGCGCAGCCGCAACTACAAGCCGCCGTGTCGCTCAGATTGAGGTCGCTCAGTCGCTTCCTGAAGCACCCGTGGCCCGTTAGGAGCTGCGACACCTCGTGATCAGGTTCAACCCAGTGCGCTCTCATGCGCTCTTCCACGTCTGGGAAGAACCTGTACAAGTCACGGCCCTTGTCGTCTGACTCCCAGCGGGCCTGCCAAGCGGCCATGGTCTCCTCGTCTACCCGTCTCCTAAGCTGCCCATGTATCTCCCCTGGCTCGCCCTCGACAGCTGCCAATCTCCGGCCCGCACGAGCAAGCAGCAGGTCGGCCGGCAGAACCCCCGCCAGAACCGGCAGCGCAGCGGTGCTACATGACCTGTAGGCCTTCGTCAGTAAGACTAGCGAGGGCCTCTGGGTCCTAAGTAGCACACTACGAACCACATGGACGGAGGCTCTATGGGACCATATCCGCGCCGCGTAGGTGACCGTTGCCTCGTAAGTCCCCCTATAAAGTACCCTCAGGGCCCGGTACCGAACTCCCCATTTGTTCGCCGTGATACGCGACATCTTACCAAAGGACCTACTTGCCCTTTCTTTACTCTACTACTTTCTACTTGACCGAGTATGAAGTCCTCCATCTTGGCTCGGCGGTCGGTAACGGTATGGCCTCTTCCGACGTAATGTCGGGAGTCAGAGTGCCACAGCGGGGAATGGGTGTTGAGGTCCCCGCACACCAATACCGCTTTGCCTTTCAGGAGGTCTAAGGCTCTTTCCAACTGGCGCAAATGCGTATCAATACTCTCGCTGTATTGGAAGTACGTCGATATAACGTACAGGTCGAGGTCCTCCAAATGGCAGCACACAAAGTGGTCGGTCGAAAGGTGGTGCAGGACAGCACACGGCTTGGAGCGGTTCCGCAAATAAATGCCCGCTTTGGAGTTTATCCCGCATTGGATAAAAGCGCCGGCCGTGGAATATTGTTCTTGAACTAGAACAATATCCAGGCCGAGCGAATCCGCGATTGCGGGTAACTCCCTCGTAGCCGTCACTGCACCACCCAAATTGATCTGCCCCACTTTTAGAGCAGGTGTGCTAACCATATTGGACCTGATTTATGAGCTGCTCTTCCGCATGGAGGCGGGCCGGACATGACCGCGACGCGGTCCTGTGCGTGCTATCGCGCTTAAAGCGCTTGCACGTGGCACAGCACACAACCGGTGACTTGCACTGGTCAGCCCTGTGGCCCGTCTCCCCGCAGCGTCCGCAGGTCAGGTCCTTAGCCCTGCAGAACTTCTCCGGGTGCCCATACATCTGGCACTTGTTGCAGCACGTCACCCTGACGTAGTCACTGACTTCGACGTGCTGCCACCCTACGTAGACTGTGCCCCTGTTTACCAGCGTTTCGCGCATGCTGGGCGTGCATTCAAAGACGCAGGTCGTCTCTTTGTACGGGCTCCCCCTACGCGACCTCTTGAAAGCGCCCTTCATGGCCTCTTTGACCGCGGGTAGCGGCCAAAGCGGGTCATCCCTAAGGTTCAGCTCCCACATCTCCTCTATTAGGGCCTCGAAGGAGGGGTCCCCGTCGACATTATGGAAAGCGACCAGAGGTTGCTTCCGCTTCGGCTCCACTACCCTTAGCGACGCCGGTACTGCCTTCTTGAGGCGCTCCGCCGCCGCCACCGAGGCCGTCTGCACCATGATGCCGGCGTTCCCGACATTCCGCACCTTCTCCACCTGCACTGAGATGGCGCGAGGCTCGACTGTCCTCTTAAGCTCAGCCTTCGTCTGGTCCGAGGTGTTTGAGTCGGCCTCCTCCCGAGGGTAGAAGGCCAACACCGGGCCTTGAGCCTTAATTGGCTTCGGCAACTGCCCCTTGCCCATCCTCAACGCATTTGCGAAGCTGGGCTGGTCCGGGGCCACTGTCACCGAAGCCACCTGCTGCACTGGTTGGGAGGACAGCCGAACCTCCGCCAAATCTGCCCGTCTCTCGGCGTCGGCCAGTTTCAGCTCGAGAGCCGCCACGACGCCAAGAATATCTTGGCTGTTACCGGTTACGCCCGCAATATCCGCCTTGTTTAGCTTCGAGCCTGAGCCCGAAGCTATAGCTATGATGTTCCTGATTGCGGAGCGAACGCAGTCCAACAGCTCAAGTTTCGAAGCCGTCGCTAGTTTAAGCTCCCCACTTTGGGGGGCTCCCTGCGACCGCTTCTCGGGCACTAAGGTTGCCGGGGGCGCTACGGATGCCGGAGTTGCCACTGGTGGCCGCGCCGGCGTCTGCAGTGAGCGCTTCGCGTCATGCGCTGCCTGTACAGCCTTTACGCGAGCGCTCGACTGCTCTGGGCGATTTCTTGACGTGCCCGGCTGACTGGGCTGAGACGCCGAAGGCGATGTCAGCGGACGCTTCACCCCAACCCCAGGCAACGGCTGCGGAGGAGTCCGTTTCAAGGTCGGCGTACGGGTAAAATTACCCGCCGCCACCTGTTCGCCGTCATCATCGTCCGACATGGTTGAAAACAGGACTTAACAATAGAGCGACCGAGACCCGAGCGCACAGAGACAAGTCTTTTCCTTTTTACACGTTCACAGAATAGGTGAAAATGCAAAAACAAAAATACAAATTAGATAAACCTAAACTAAACAAATTTAATAAATTAATAAAATTCCTACAAACTAGTAATTAAAATAATCAATTCAATAAAATTCCAATTCAATAAAACTAAGCTATGACTAGATGATAAAATCAATTTAATAAAATTCCGAATCAATAAAACTAAACTATGACTAGATGACAAAATTAATTTAATCAAATTCCGAATTAAATAAAAATTTACTTGACTAGATGTAATAATGATCAATTAATAAAATTGGGCAAATTTGAGAGGCAGGCGGGGAGGTGAAGCCTCGCCACCTGCTGTACCTGTTGGTGTCCCTGTCCAACAGCAAGATGGCCACCAACACTATACACTGACAGCACTTGCGAGAGCAGGAGGATCCGATCTTGGGCGGAGGTGAAGCCCCCGCACCGTCTTGTATCTCACTCTGAAACCAATATGGCCGCGGCACTTATAGGCAAAACCCCCTTGCTAGAGCAAGAGGGACCGACAAATCACACGCGGGATAAATAAATAGATGATAAATCGACCGGCACTGAGGAAAAACACGTCC
>OX352255.1:55000-62500 GCA_947086465.1 Eupithecia exiguata
TGGAGTTTACCACCCACTTAGGGCTGCACTCTCAAGCAACCCGACTCTGAGGAGTGTCCCTCTCGCCGCCATCCTCCGTCGCTACGGGCCTGGCACCCTCTATGGGAAATGGGCCCCGTTCAAGACGAACTTGGACAGGAGTGGACGACGACGAGAAAGCGGAACCTCCCGAACACCACATCTCCCGACGCCGTTACAACGTCGGGATTCAGTGCTGGGCTTATTCCTGTTCGCTCGCCGCTACTAAGGAAATCCTAGTTAGTTTCTTTTCCTCCGCTTACTAATATGCTTAAATTCGGCGGGTAATCCTCCCTGATCTGAGGCCAACGTATAAAAAGGGGAGGCAGACACGATATCCGTTACGACGAGACGTGGATTAGTTTGAGAAAGATCTCTCTTTACAAACACACCAGTCGCGCCATTCGGACGTCGAGTCCGCCTACGTCCCTCCTCTGAGCAATAATTTGATTTTATTCAAGAATTGCGATACAAATGCGCGCTTTGTGTAGCACATCGTTTCAGATTAATTTATACAGCAACGCATCAGCGAGATATTATAATCACACATCGTTTGTTGTAAATTTCAATCGACACGATGCGCAACGCGCACGTCACATCCTTAAATTTTATCAACATGCTTTGTTTTGTATATTTAAACGGACTCTGATAATGTATTTTTACACACACTACGAGAGAACCGTCATATGCGATGATTATTATAATAATAATAATAATAAACGCAATGTGATTGTTTATTTATGCAGCCGGCCCTCAGACAGGAGTGGTCCTGGATGTGTATCCACGGACCGCAATGTGCGTTCGAAATGTCGATGTTCAAATGTGTCCTGCAGTTCACACTATGACGCGCAGTTAACTGCGTTCTTCATCGACCCGCGAGCCAAGTGATCCACCGATCAGGGTAATAGTTTATATATATCGTGTACACTTTTAAACATATAACATTGTTTGATGTCATATTAATTGTTGTGTGTGTAATTTAGAACGAGTGCACCACCGTTAAATACATAATATAAAACAAGCACACTCACTCTAAACCGTAATTTTTGTTTAGTTAACGAGCACGCTTCATTCGCCCGAGCTCGGGGTGCGGATTTTTCACCCGTCTAAGCCCTCTGACGCGAGCGTGACGCGAGATAAACGAATAGAATATATCCGAATCTCTTTATCGAAATAATGTTATAAAATTAATTATAACTTTGGATGACTTATTAAAAATATGCGCGCGCGCAAATATTGCTGTTGCAATAACGACAATAACGCACACACACACACGTTAATGATCCTTCCGCAGGTTCCCCTACGGAAACCTTGTTACGACTTTTACTTCCTCTAAATGATCAAGTTTGGTCAACTTCCCAACGACGCCAACGGCCGTGAAGCCACCGCGTGTCGGTCCGAAGACCTCACTAAATCATTCAATCGGTAGTAGCGACGGGCGGTGTGTACAAAGGGCAGGGACGTAATCAACGCGAGCTTATGACTCGCGCTTACTAGGAATTCCTCGTTTATGGGGGATAATTGCAAACCCCAATCCCCAGCACGAAGGAGTTTCAACGGGTTGCCCGGGCCTTTAGGCCAGGGAGAACATGTTGATTCCTTCAGTGTAGCGCGCGTGCGGCCCAGGACATCTAAGGGCATCACAGACCTGTTATTGCTCAATCTCGTGCGGCTCGAAACCGCCGGTCCCTCTAAGAAGAATTTTAATACGTCGCCAGTGAGTTGCGTGACCGAAGCCATGCACACCGAAATGACGACGCCTATTTAGCAGGCTAGAGTCTCGTTCGTTACCGGAATTAACCAGACAAATCGCTCCACCAACTAAGAACGGCCATGCACCACCACCCACCGAATCAAGAAAGAGCTGTTAATCTGTCAATCCTTCCGGTGTCCGGGCCTGGTGAGATTTCCCGTGTTGAGTCAAATTAAGCCGCAGGCTCCACTCCTGGTGGTGCCCTTCCGTCAATTCCTTTAAGTTTCAGCTTTGCAACCATACTCCCCCCGGAGTCCAAAATCTTTGGTTTCCCGGAAGCTGCCCGCCGAGCCATTGTAGTAACGTCGGCGGATCGCTAGATGACATATTTACGGTTAGAACTAGGGCGGTATCTAATCGCCTTCGAACCTCTAACTTTCGTTCTTGATTGATGAAAACACCTTTGGCAAATGCTTTCGCTGATGTTCGTCTTGCGACGATCCAAGAATTTCACCTCTAACGTCGCAATACGAATGCCCCCAGTTATCCCTATTAATCATTACCTCGGAGTTCTGAAAACCAACAAAATAGAACCGAGATCATATTCTATTATTCCATGCACGAAATATTCAAGCAGCATTTTGAGCCCGCTTTGAGCACTCTAATTTGTTCAAAGTAAAATTGTCGGCCCATCTCGACACTCAATAAAGAGCACCGCGATAGGATTTTGATATTGAACGGGCGTTTGACCGCCCGCTCACCGACGATATGCTCCGCAAACGTGTCAGTATCACCGCGGATGCGGTGCACCGACAGCGCGGCGCACAAATGCAACTACGAGCTTTTTAACCGCAACAATTTTAGTATACGCTATTGGAGCTGGAATTACCGCGGCTGCTGGCACCAGACTTGCCCTCCAATTGTTCCTCGTTAAAATATTTAAAGTGTACTCATTCCGATTACGAGGCCTCGTAAGAGTCCCGTATCGTTATTTTTCGTCACTACCTCCCCGTGCCGGGAGTGGGTAATTTGCGCGCCTGCTGCCTTCCTTGGATGTGGTAGCCGTTTCTCAGGCTCCCTCTCCGGAATCGAACCCTGATTCCCCGTTACCCGTGACAACCATGGTAGTCGCAGAAACTACCATCGAAAGTTGATAAGGCAGACATTTGAAAGATGCGTCGCCGGTACTGGACCATGCGATCGGCAAAAGTTATCCAGATTCATCAAAATTAACGACTTCGGACGCGAGGCCCTCCGTCGATTGGTTTTGATCTAATAAAAGCACTCATCCCATCACTGGTCAGAGTTCTGATTGCATGTATTAGCTCTAGAATTACCACAGTTATCCAAGTAACTGAGTAAGATCTAAGGAACCAAAACTGATATATTGAGCCATTCGCGGTATCGCCTTAATACGGCTTGCACTGAGACATGCATGGCTTAATCTTTGAGACAAGCATATAACTACTGGCAGGATCAACCAGGGAGCTATCGACTCTTTTTAAGAGCTGAGAGCTACTCATTCATTCCCAAGCCAGCCACTGAGCGCGGCGTGCGAGGGTTGTCTTTTATACGACAGAATGTTATTTTTTCTTCATACACATAGGGTATATTATATGAAGACGACATTGTTATTTGTCGTTACAACTGTATTTTCCTTTCAGGTTGAACACATCCACGTTTTTATAATAAAACTTTGTTTCTAAATTTTCGTTATCGATGAATCGACGTTCACGCCCGGAGTGTTGAGAGACCCCGAGGGGTTTGAAACTCATGGCCGCTTCATAGCGCGAGGGCACAGCTGAATATTATTTTATCATGATTCAGCCCACCATCAATTTATATATATTTAAAATAATAATTATTGATATCATCCAAGCAGGCCGTGGGCGCCCCACACATAAAGACGGGCGGCTCTTGCAATGGATTCAAAATCGGTAAATCACAGATCATAAACACAATTATATAAATCATGTCTAAATAAAACAAACTTTATCATCAGACATCTTTTTACCCGCCGCGGGGGGGTCTCTGTCTTATAATACAATAAAGTTACACAAACATAATCACAACTCCAGCAACAAACATCTCACACTCATCACACAACACCAAAAGCACAACTTTATCATATTATTTTCATATCATACCACCAAACAAGCGAGTCACAATAGTAGCAGTGACATCACCTGCGCATGCGCAGCTCGTATATTTTCGGTCTTACTGGCATATAGCTGTGTTCTAGTTGTGTTTTTCTTGCAATTTTTGGTTTAAAAAAGTGTAAATTTAATAATTTTGATATATTATTGCATAAATGAACACTAGCAATGAAGACGAAAAAATTACTCTCCATTACTACACCCATTTTACATGTTCACATGATGGAGCAGCGTATAGTTACGATACGCTGTTTTATGAGATAAAAAAAAACACGAGAAACTAATCACTTTCATGCAGAGACATTCAAAAAATTAAAAATATTTTTTTTTATAAAAAAACTTGATTAGAAGTTAAAAATAATATGTTAATTTTTCAAAAAATGGTTGTCTCACGTTATTTTAGCAGTAATGTGATAAATAAACAAAGTTACATAAAGTTACTTCATGAAATACATACCTGATCCGTATTAATTGATGCTTGTAGACTATCCAGGTGAAATATATTAGACTCATTTTCTAGCTGCCCTGGCGTTACTTCAGTAATGTATTCCTGAAAGTATAACAAGATAAACTATTTTCTCTCTAAGACAGCAGCTGTAGTATAGGTAGGACACATGAAATTAACTACATAAAAGCAAGTGTAAACACATGAATTGTAATGACAGCAAATAATAAAAAGAAATTAAAATTGAATAGGGTCAAAAATTTCTGCAATCGGTCGAAATGTACCTAGTTTAGTTTTTTTTAATTTATCAAAATAATAATTAACCACGATCAAATTAAAATATAATACACCTACGTGTTTTTACCCGACTACCAACAGGGGAGGGTTATGAGGTTAGCACCCTATGTTTGTATGTTTGTATGTTTATATGTTTGTATGTTTGTATGTATGTGGCCGATTTCTTTGTTCCCACGTAGCGCTGAAACTACTGGTTCGATTTCAACAAATTATGTGTCGATTGATTCGTCTCAATACCCCGATGGTTATAGGCTATAGGATTTAGGGCTCCGACCCCGAATAAGCCTTCAAAACGCGTATTAAAGTTTAGGTAGCCGCAGGCTGCAGGCCCCATAGAGAAAAATTACAATACCTACGACCTATTTTCATTTTCAACTCTATGCCTATCAAATATGACCGATACGTCATTCTATTTTGTCAATGTAAATGTTTCAAACCTTTTTATTGGTGTTTTTCTGTAGTTACCGGTCATATTATTAATTTAACCCCGCCTCCATTTCATGACTGTGAAATTTCTTTGAACTAGACACTGGCAGAAAAGTGACAAAACAGTCGCATATTGCCAATAACAAAGAAGTCAAGTCAAGTCAACTTTCACGTAGTCGGGTTGTAGTTTTTAACTTTATCTTGTTAAATCATTGACTTATGTTTAACTAGCAGCGCCTCGCGGTTTCACCCGCGTAGTTCCCGTTCCCGTAGGAATTTCGGGATAAATAGCCTATAGCCTATGTCCTATTCCAGACTATAATCTATCTCTGTGCCAAATTTCATCCAGATCCGTTCAGCCGTTCTGGCGTGATAAAGGAACAAACATCCATCCATCCATCTATCTATCCATCCATCCAAACTTTCACGTTTATAATATTAGTGAGATTATTAGTGAGATGAGATTATACATATTATATTATATGTATTATATTATACATATTATACATTATATGTATAGTGAGATGAGATTATTAGTTACTGTCATCAATCATCATCCTGTATGAACAACAAAAGATAATAGAGTCAGCTTTTATAAAAATATCTTATAAGCATGTGTAATTTAAAATAAGTAGTAAGTAACCAAATGTAGCCTACATACCCTGAGAGCAATAGATCCGGTTTCGACGTCATCGATGAGCACCTGACCCTCGATAGGCGCCAGACGGAACAACGCTGAGATCAGAGAGGACTTGCCGGCACCCCGGTGCGACCGACCACACCAACCTGTAAATAAATTTATGACATTTAATTTTCATCGTGATGACAGCAAATAATAAAAAGAAATTAAAAATGAAAATTGAATAGGGTCAAAAATTTCTGTTGTACAAAAATGTTGCCGGATTTTTTTCACTAGATGTCGTTAGTCGTTCAGCATTGAATGAGATTGTTGGCTTGTTTCTCTTAAACAAGATAAAGTTAACAAGATAAAGTTAAAAACTACAACCCGACTACGTGAAAGTTATAAAAGTTTGAAACATTTACATTGACAAAATAGAATGACGTATCGGTCATATTTGATAGGCATAGAGTTGAAAATGAAAATAGGTCGTAGGTATTGTAATTTTTTTTCTCTATGGGGCCTGCAGCCTGCGGCTACCTAAATTTTAATACGCGTTTTGAAGGCTTATTCGGGGTCGGAGCCCTAAATCCTATAACCATCGGGGTATTGAGACGAATCAATCGATACATAATTTGTTGAAATCGAACCAGTAGTTCAGCAGCGCTACGTGGGAACAAAGAAATCGGCCACATACATACAAACATACAAACATAGGGTGCTAACCTCATAACCCTCCCCTGTTGGTAGTCGGGTAAAAAGTAGCCTATGTTCTATTCCAGACTATAAGTAAAAGTAAAAGTAAAAAGTAAAAGTCATTTATTTGCAAAAACACGTGTAAAAAGGTGATAAATAATTATTTTTATCTACCCAAATATCATAAACCCTCTCTAATGCGTTCAAAAACCATAGGCAATGACCAGCATTACCAACCAACAGAAATAAACGGAACTGTAATGAACTCCTAACCTACTGAAAACCGTAGGTTATAGAGTTTAAATTTGGAATAGGTGTCAAATTCAAGTGAGTGTGCTAATCGCACGACATTTTGATCTCGAGTGACACAAGAATAGTGACTTTGTTTGTTTTTCTATGATTTAAAAAAAAATACAGATATTCGAAACGCCGCCATTTCGAGCTGTCATTTATTCGTTAGCTTTTTATTTCCAGTTACGAGTAGACAAATTTTCTGTTAAGTTGAATAAGTTATTTATTTCTGTCGAAAATGAGTGATAGTGACTCAGAACAACTGTCAATGTTAACTACCATTACTATAATAAATAATTTGCTTCTGTATGTGTTCAATTTATTTTTTATTGCATTACACTGGTAACAATGCTGGTCATTTCCCTATGGTTCCTGAACCCATCATAGAGCCCTTATGATATTTGGGTAGATAAAAATAATTAGAGAGTAAGGCATGCAGGTTTTAATTTAATTGTACATAGCAACAGCAGATTATAAGCATATTAATTAATCGATTTGAATTTAGTATACCTAGCATAAAATTAGAATACATCATTTAGAAATTCATCAATATTATAGTAGCATTTTTCACATAAAAGTTTTTTAAATTTAGTCTTAAATAAGTTTACATTTAACTCTTTGTAGCTCTTAGGTATTTTATTATAGATAATAGGTGCCATGCACACTACACTCTTTCTCAACAGAGTAGTTTTTGATTCGTGAATGGCTAATCTGTTGTTGTCCCTTCTATTCCTAATTACAATGTCACACATTCGGGGAAACAGATTGGGATTGTTCCTAACAAATAGCGCAATTTCCAGAATGAGTACAAGCTTGTGAGTGTTAGTATTTTATGTTTTTTAAACAGGGGTTTACAACT
>OX352255.1:67500-80000 GCA_947086465.1 Eupithecia exiguata
CGCAGCCACGCCGCGGAATAACGATGAATCTCCCCGTTCGTTCATTCGGATTTCGCAGGTTTACCCCTGAGCGGTTTCACGTACTATTGAACTCTCTCTTCAAAGTTCTTTTCAACTTTCCCTCACGGTACTTGTTCGCTATCGGTCTCGCGGTAATATTTAGCCTTAGATGGAGTTTACCACCCACTTAGGGCTGCACTCTCAAGCAACCCGACTCTGAGGAGTGTCCCTCTCGCCGCCATCCTCCGTCGCTACGGGCCTGGCACCCTCTATGGGAAATGGGCCCCGTTCAAGACGAACTTGGACAGGAGTGGACGACGACGAGAAAGCGGAACCTCCCGAACACCACATCTCCCGACGCCGTTACAACGTCGGGATTCAGTGCTGGGCTTATTCCTGTTCGCTCGCCGCTACTAAGGAAATCCTAGTTAGTTTCTTTTCCTCCGCTTACTAATATGCTTAAATTCGGCGGGTAATCCTCCCTGATCTGAGGCCAACGTATAAAAAGGGGAGGCAGACACGATATCCGTTACGACGAGACGTGGATTAGTTTGAGAAAGATCTCTCTTTACAAACACACCAGTCGCGCCATTCGGACGTCGAGTCCGCCTACGTCCCTCCTCTGAGCAATAATTTGATTTTATTCAAGAATTGCGATACAAATGCGCGCTTTGTGTAGCACATCGTTTCAGATTAATTTATACAGCAACGCATCAGCGAGATATTATAATCACACATCGTTTGTTGTAAATTTCAATCGACACGATGCGCAACGCGCACGTCACATCCTTAAATTTTATCAACATGCTTTGTTTTGTATATTTAAACGGACTCTGATAATGTATTTTTACACACACTACGAGAGAACCGTCATATGCGATGATTATTATAATAATAATAATAATAAACGCAATGTGATTGTTTATTTATGCAGCCGGCCCTCAGACAGGAGTGGTCCTGGATGTGTATCCACGGACCGCAATGTGCGTTCGAAATGTCGATGTTCAAATGTGTCCTGCAGTTCACACTATGACGCGCAGTTAACTGCGTTCTTCATCGACCCGCGAGCCAAGTGATCCACCGATCAGGGTAATAGTTTATATATATCGTGTACACTTTTAAACATATAACATTGTTTGATGTCATATTAATTGTTGTGTGTGTAATTTAGAACGAGTGCACCACCGTTAAATACATAATATAAAACAAGCACACTCACTCTAAACCGTAATTTTTGTTTAGTTAACGAGCACGCTTCATTCGCCCGAGCTCGGGGTGCGGATTTTTCACCCGTCTAAGCCCTCTGACGCGAGCGTGACGCGAGATAAACGAATAGAATATATCCGAATCTCTTTATCGAAATAATGTTATAAAATTAATTATAACTTTGGATGACTTATTAAAAATATGCGCGCGCGCAAATATTGCTGTTGCAATAACGACAATAACGCACACACACACACGTTAATGATCCTTCCGCAGGTTCCCCTACGGAAACCTTGTTACGACTTTTACTTCCTCTAAATGATCAAGTTTGGTCAACTTCCCAACGACGCCAACGGCCGTGAAGCCACCGCGTGTCGGTCCGAAGACCTCACTAAATCATTCAATCGGTAGTAGCGACGGGCGGTGTGTACAAAGGGCAGGGACGTAATCAACGCGAGCTTATGACTCGCGCTTACTAGGAATTCCTCGTTTATGGGGGATAATTGCAAACCCCAATCCCCAGCACGAAGGAGTTTCAACGGGTTGCCCGGGCCTTTAGGCCAGGGAGAACATGTTGATTCCTTCAGTGTAGCGCGCGTGCGGCCCAGGACATCTAAGGGCATCACAGACCTGTTATTGCTCAATCTCGTGCGGCTCGAAACCGCCGGTCCCTCTAAGAAGAATTTTAATACGTCGCCAGTGAGTTGCGTGACCGAAGCCATGCACACCGAAATGACGACGCCTATTTAGCAGGCTAGAGTCTCGTTCGTTACCGGAATTAACCAGACAAATCGCTCCACCAACTAAGAACGGCCATGCACCACCACCCACCGAATCAAGAAAGAGCTGTTAATCTGTCAATCCTTCCGGTGTCCGGGCCTGGTGAGATTTCCCGTGTTGAGTCAAATTAAGCCGCAGGCTCCACTCCTGGTGGTGCCCTTCCGTCAATTCCTTTAAGTTTCAGCTTTGCAACCATACTCCCCCCGGAGTCCAAAATCTTTGGTTTCCCGGAAGCTGCCCGCCGAGCCATTGTAGTAACGTCGGCGGATCGCTAGATGACATATTTACGGTTAGAACTAGGGCGGTATCTAATCGCCTTCGAACCTCTAACTTTCGTTCTTGATTGATGAAAACACCTTTGGCAAATGCTTTCGCTGATGTTCGTCTTGCGACGATCCAAGAATTTCACCTCTAACGTCGCAATACGAATGCCCCCAGTTATCCCTATTAATCATTACCTCGGAGTTCTGAAAACCAACAAAATAGAACCGAGATCATATTCTATTATTCCATGCACGAAATATTCAAGCAGCATTTTGAGCCCGCTTTGAGCACTCTAATTTGTTCAAAGTAAAATTGTCGGCCCATCTCGACACTCAATAAAGAGCACCGCGATAGGATTTTGATATTGAACGGGCGTTTGACCGCCCGCTCACCGACGATATGCTCCGCAAACGTGTCAGTATCACCGCGGATGCGGTGCACCGACAGCGCGGCGCACAAATGCAACTACGAGCTTTTTAACCGCAACAATTTTAGTATACGCTATTGGAGCTGGAATTACCGCGGCTGCTGGCACCAGACTTGCCCTCCAATTGTTCCTCGTTAAAATATTTAAAGTGTACTCATTCCGATTACGAGGCCTCGTAAGAGTCCCGTATCGTTATTTTTCGTCACTACCTCCCCGTGCCGGGAGTGGGTAATTTGCGCGCCTGCTGCCTTCCTTGGATGTGGTAGCCGTTTCTCAGGCTCCCTCTCCGGAATCGAACCCTGATTCCCCGTTACCCGTGACAACCATGGTAGTCGCAGAAACTACCATCGAAAGTTGATAAGGCAGACATTTGAAAGATGCGTCGCCGGTACTGGACCATGCGATCGGCAAAAGTTATCCAGATTCATCAAAATTAACGACTTCGGACGCGAGGCCCTCCGTCGATTGGTTTTGATCTAATAAAAGCACTCATCCCATCACTGGTCAGAGTTCTGATTGCATGTATTAGCTCTAGAATTACCACAGTTATCCAAGTAACTGAGTAAGATCTAAGGAACCAAAACTGATATATTGAGCCATTCGCGGTATCGCCTTAATACGGCTTGCACTGAGACATGCATGGCTTAATCTTTGAGACAAGCATATAACTACTGGCAGGATCAACCAGGGAGCTATCGACTCTTTTTAAGAGCTGAGAGCTACTCATTCATTCCCAAGCCAGCCACTGAGCGCGGCGTGCGAGGGTTGTCTTTTATACGACAGAATGTTATTTTTTCTTCATACACATAGGGTATATTATATGAAGACGACATTGTTATTTGTCGTTACAACTGTATTTTCCTTTCAGGTTGAACACATCCACGTTTTTATAATAAAACTTTGTTTCTAAATTTTCGTTATCGATGAATCGACGTTCACGCCCGGAGTGTTGAGAGACCCCGAGGGGTTTGAAACTCATGGCCGCTTCATAGCGCGAGGGCACAGCTGAATATTATTTTATCATGATTCAGCCCACCATCAATTTATATATATTTAAAATAATAATTATTGATATCATCCAAGCAGGCCGTGGGCGCCCCACACATAAAGACGGGCGGCTCTTGCAATGGATTCAAAATCGGTAAATCACAGATCATAAACACAATTATATAAATCATGTCTAAATAAAACAAACTTTATCATCAGACATCTTTTTACCCGCCGCGGGGGGGTCTCTGTCTTATAATACAATAAAGTTACACAAACATAATCACAACTCCAGCAACAAACATCTCACACTCATCACACAACACCAAAAGCACAACTTTATCATATTATTTTCATATCATACCACCAAACAAGCGAGTCACAATAGTAGCAGTGACATCACCTGCGCATGCGCAGCTCGTATATTTTCGGTCTTACTGGCATATAGCTGTGTTCTAGTTGTGTTTTTCTTGCAATTTTTGGTTTAAAAAAGTGTAAATTTAATAATTTTGATATATTATTGCATAAATGAACACTAGCAATGAAGACGAAAAAATTACTCTCCATTACTACACCCATTTTACATGTTCACATGATGGAGCAGCGTATAGTTACGATACGCTGTTTTATGAGATAAAAAAAAACACGAGAAACTAATCACTTTCATGCAGAGACATTCAAAAAATTAAAAATATTTTTTTTTATAAAAAAACTTAATTAGAAGTTAAAAATAATATGTTAATTTTTCAAAAAATGGTTGTCTCACGTTATTTTAGCAGTAATGTGATAAATAAACAAAGTTACATAAAGTTACTTCATGAAATACATACCTGATCCGTATTAATTGATGCTTGTAGACTATCCAGGTGAAATATATTAGACTCATTTTCTAGCTGCCCTGGCGTTACTTCAGTAATGTATTCCTGAAAGTATAACAAGATAAACTATTTTCTCTCTAAGACAGCAGCTGTAGTATAGGTAGGACACATGAAATTAACTACATAAAAGCAAGTGTAAACACATGAATTGTAATGACAGCAAATAATAAAAAGAAATTAAAATTGAATAGGGTCAAAAATTTCTGCAATCGGTCGAAATGTACCTAGTTTAGTTTTTTTTAATTTATCAAAATAATAATTAACCACGATCAAATTAAAATATAATACACCTACGTGTTTTTACCCGACTACCAACAGGGGAGGGTTATGAGGTTAGCACCCTATGTTTGTATGTTTGTATGTTTATATGTTTGTATGTTTGTATGTATGTGGCCGATTTCTTTGTTCCCACGTAGCGCTGAAACTACTGGTTCGATTTCAACAAATTATGTGTCGATTGATTCGTCTCAATACCCCGATGGTTATAGGCTATAGGATTTAGGGCTCCGACCCCGAATAAGCCTTCAAAACGCGTATTAAAGTTTAGGTAGCCGCAGGCTGCAGGCCCCATAGAGAAAAATTACAATACCTACGACCTATTTTCATTTTCAACTCTATGCCTATCAAATATGACCGATACGTCATTCTATTTTGTCAATGTAAATGTTTCAAACCTTTTTATTGGTGTTTTTCTGTAGTTACCGGTCATATTATTAATTTAACCCCGCCTCCATTTCATGACTGTGAAATTTCTTTGAACTAGACACTGGCAGAAAAGTGACAAAACAGTCGCATATTGCCAATAACAAAGAAGTCAAGTCAAGTCAACTTTCACGTAGTCGGGTTGTAGTTTTTAACTTTATCTTGTTAAATCATTGACTTATGTTTAACTAGCAGCGCCTCGCGGTTTCACCCGCGTAGTTCCCGTTCCCGTAGGAATTTCGGGATAAATAGCCTATAGCCTATGTCCTATTCCAGACTATAATCTATCTCTGTGCCAAATTTCATCCAGATCCGTTCAGCCGTTCTGGCGTGATAAAGGAACAAACATCCATCCATCCATCTATCTATCCATCCATCCAAACTTTCACGTTTATAATATTAGTGAGATTATTAGTGAGATGAGATTATACATATTATATTATATGTATTATATTATACATATTATACATTATATGTATAGTGAGATGAGATTATTAGTTACTGTCATCAATCATCATCCTGTATGAACAACAAAAGATAATAGAGTCAGCTTTTATAAAAATATCTTATAAGCATGTGTAATTTAAAATAAGTAGTAAGTAACCAAATGTAGCCTACATACCCTGAGAGCAATAGATCCGGTTTCGACGTCATCGATGAGCACCTGACCCTCGATAGGCGCCAGACGGAACAACGCTGAGATCAGAGAGGACTTGCCGGCACCCCGGTGCGACCGACCACACCAACCTGTAAATAAATTTATGACATTTAATTTTCATCGTGATGACAGCAAATAATAAAAAGAAATTAAAAATGAAAATTGAATAGGGTCAAAAATTTCTGTTGTACAAAAATGTTGCCGGATTTTTTTCACTAGATGTCGTTAGTCGTTCAGCATTGAATGAGATTGTTGGCTTGTTTCTCTTAAACAAGATAAAGTTAACAAGATAAAGTTAAAAACTACAACCCGACTACGTGAAAGTTATAAAAGTTTGAAACATTTACATTGACAAAATAGAATGACGTATCGGTCATATTTGATAGGCATAGAGTTGAAAATGAAAATAGGTCGTAGGTATTGTAATTTTTTTTCTCTATGGGGCCTGCAGCCTGCGGCTACCTAAATTTTAATACGCGTTTTGAAGGCTTATTCGGGGTCGGAGCCCTAAATCCTATAACCATCGGGGTATTGAGACGAATCAATCGATACATAATTTGTTGAAATCGAACCAGTAGTTCAGCAGCGCTACGTGGGAACAAAGAAATCGGCCACATACATACAAACATACAAACATAGGGTGCTAACCTCATAACCCTCCCCTGTTGGTAGTCGGGTAAAAAGTAGCCTATGTTCTATTCCAGACTATAAGTAAAAGTAAAAGTAAAAAGTAAAAGTCATTTATTTGCAAAAACACGTGTAAAAAGGTGATAAATAATTATTTTTATCTACCCAAATATCATAAACCCTCTCTAATGCGTTCAAAAACCATAGGCAATGACCAGCATTACCAACCAACAGAAATAAACGGAACTGTAATGAACTCCTAACCTACTGAAAACCGTAGGTTATAGAGTTTAAATTTGGAATAGGTGTCAAATTCAAGTGAGTGTGCTAATCGCACGACATTTTGATCTCGAGTGACACAAGAATAGTGACTTTGTTTGTTTTTCTATGATTTAAAAAAAAATACAGATATTCGAAACGCCGCCATTTCGAGCTGTCATTTATTCGTTAGCTTTTTATTTCCAGTTACGAGTAGACAAATTTTCTGTTAAGTTGAATAAGTTATTTATTTCTGTCGAAAATGAGTGATAGTGACTCAGAACAACTGTCAATGTTAACTACCATTACTATAATAAATAATTTGCTTCTGTATGTGTTCAATTTATTTTTTATTGCATTACACTGGTAACAATGCTGGTCATTTCCCTATGGTTCCTGAACCCATCATAGAGCCCTTATGATATTTGGGTAGATAAAAATAATTAGAGAGTAAGGCATGCAGGTTTTAATTTAATTGTACATAGCAACAGCAGATTATAAGCATATTAATTAATCGATTTGAATTTAGTATACCTAGCATAAAATTAGAATACATCATTTAGAAATTCATCAATATTATAGTAGCATTTTTCACATAAAAGTTTTTTAAATTTAGTCTTAAATAAGTTTACATTTAACTCTTTGTAGCTCTTAGGTATTTTATTATAGATAATAGGTGCCATGCACACTACACTCTTTCTCAACAGAGTAGTTTTTGATTCGTGAATGGCTAATCTGTTGTTGTCCCTTCTATTCCTAATTACAATGTCACACATTCGGGGAAACAGATTGGGATTGTTCCTAACAAATAGCGCAATTTCCAGAATGAGTACAAGCTTGTGAGTGTTAGTATTTTATGTTTTTTAAACAGGGGTTTACAACTATCTGTAGGTTGGATTTTAAACATAGCTCTTATGCAGCGCTTTTGCATTTTGAAAATTATTTCTTTATCAGTAGAATTACCGTAGAAGATAATTCCGTATTTGATCACCGATTCTACTGTACCATAATAAGCTGTTAATAGAGTATTTTGATTAACAGTTGGGGAGAGCTTATATAGAGCATAAGCTAAGCTGCTAACCCTTTTACTTAGAGTCTCTATATGTTTTTTCCAGTTAAGCCTTTCGTCAATTTGTAATCCTAGAAATCGTGTAGAGTGAATTGCTTGAATAGTATTAGTTTGAAATGTCAATTTAATGTTTAAGGGAATAAACAGTCTTTGGTTGAAATGTATTAAAGTAGTTTTGTCTATATTAATTTTTAAATTATTGTTATTTAGCCAGCAAATAATTGAATTTAATGATTCATTTATATCCGATTCATAGGTTTCCTTGTTACTATAATCTATCTCTGTGCCAAATTTCATTCAGATCCGTTCAGCCGTTCTGGCGTGTTAAAGGAACAAACAAATCCATCCATCCATCCATCCATCCATTAGTGAGATTAGATACATTTATTAATTGTTTTTTTTTTTCCCCCAAAAGCTTCAAATGAACAGTGGCCCGCGAGCTGTCCGTCATCTGATGCACTCAATACTATGTAAAATCTATATAGTAAATGTTACGAGTAAAAGCCGGGTATTTGAATGCATTGTAATAATATCAACAAACATTCATTTTGGTGAATTAATTAGTTTTGAGGGTTAAAAAATGTTGAGCTACCTCTAGATTGTTTGCAACAGTCTACAGTTAGCTCAATTGTAAATACTAGTTACAATTTGTTTCTATTGTTTGATTTTAATTTATGTTAGAGATTGAATTATGAAAACAAAAACATAGTTTGTTGAAACTGTATAATATTCCAGCATAAATAAGAACGCTCTAAATCAATGCAAATAGGTAGTAGTATACAGTTTTATATGGTTTTTGTGAAGAAAAAAGAAAAAAATAGAATTATATGTTCAAACAATCTAGAGGTAGCTCAAATGATTCATATCACTAGTACCGGCGCGGTGGTAGGAATATGTATATACCTAATGAAAATATATCACAAGGAACAGATATATTATATGGATCTACCTCTAGATTGTTTGCAACAGTTAGGAACAACGCGCTCTAAATTAAAATCAATGAATGAATATTGATATGGTTTTATATGGTTTTTGTGGAGAAAAAAGAAAAAAATTACGAATTAACTTTTCAAACAATCTAGAGGTAAGCTCAACTGATTCATACCACTACTACCGGGGTGGAAGGAATATATACCTAATGAATCACAAGGAACAGATATATTATATGGATCTACCTCTAGATTATTTGCAACAGTCTACAGTTAGCTCAATTATGTAATTCTCATGAAAAAATACCGTAGTTAAGATTTCTTTTAGAAAGATTTGAAGCTGTTTTACATGTTCATTTAATAAAAAAATATATAAGAATAAATAAATAAATAATATGAAAATATGTAAGAGCTATTTACATGTTCATATGATGGGAAACTATAAAAAAAAATAAAACTAACCAATAGTTAGTTGATATTATGATCTCGTCCTCGGACGAATCACCTGGCGTAGGGCCGAGTCTCAACAGATCGCAGCACGACGCTGCTCTACCGAGCACAACACCCCGCCAGGAACGTAAGTCGTCTACAGACTATTCCGAGCCCCGACATCGAACTGAGTTAAATCCGGACCATAAGGAGCCGTGGTGCACGTGTTAAACCGTACGCACCGATCTCCGCGGTCCAAATGGGCTTCGACGTCACGCCTTACGAAGTAAAGCGCAACTAGTAAAGTCACATTGTTTAGAGCCTCCCGACTCTCGGGGCTCCACAGTGAGCATATCCTTGCCGGATTCGGCTAGGCTGGCTTCGGCCTTAGAGGCGTTCAGGCATAATCCCGCGGATGGTAGCTTCGCACCACCGGCCGCTCGGCCGAGTGCATGAACCAAATGTCCGAAACTGCGGTTCCTCTCGTACTGAGCAGTATTACTATCGCAACGACAAGCCATCAGTAGGGTAAAACTAACCTGTCTCACGACGGTCTAAACCCAGCTCACGTTCCCTTTTGATGGGTGAACAATCCAACGCTTGGCGAATTTTGCTTCGCAATGATAGGAAGAGCCGACATCGAAGGATCAAAAAGCAACGTCGCTATGAACGCTTGGCTGCCACAAGCCAGTTATCCCTGTGGTAACTTTTCTGGCACCTCTTGCTAAAAACTCTTTAGTACTAAAGGATCGATAGGCCGTGCTTTCGCAGTCCCTATGCGTACTGAACATCTGGATCAAGCCAGCTTTTGCCCTTTTGCTCCACGCGAGGTTTCCGTCCTCGCTGAGCTGGCCTTAGGACACCTGCGTTATTCTTTGACAGATGTACCGCCCCAGTCAAACTCCCCGCCTGGCAGTGTCCTCGAACCGGATCACGCGGGAGTTGTACGGCGACGAGCGTTGCCGCCACGTCGCCACTCTGCACGCTTGGAACGAAACACCGTGCGTGAGCCGATATAATCGACCGCGCACCGCTTCCGCCCAACCGAGTAAGTAATGAAACAATGAAAGTAGTGGTTTTTCAGCGACGACCCCGAAAGATCTCCCACTTATGCTACACCTCTCATGTCTCCTTACAATGCCAGACTAGAGTCAAGCTCAACAGGGTCTTCTTTCCCCGCTGATTCTCCCAAGCCCGTTCCCTTGGCTGTGGTTTCGCTAGATAGTAGATAGGGACACCCTCCACCTTCCCATGGTCCTGCCAACCTTGCGGTTATACGGACCGAAACTGTGAGAAAAGAGCCACTCGGGTAGCTCAAGCCTCTACAAATCCTACGCACATTGTCCCGTACACTCTCCCCCTTCTGGGGCATGCCACATCACATTACAGACTTCATTGCCGGGCTGCTCCACCCCAGCTCGGTACTGCTCTGTGCCCCCCCCATCCCTTTGCGAAAACGTGCCCTCCTCAGCGCGCCGTAATTTGTGCCAATAATGGGCAAATATCTTAAACCGTTTATAATTGGTTTCAGAGCTAACAAGACTATAAAAATAAAACGGTTCCTCATGCTCACGCTCGATGCTGTCCAACAACGCTGCCCTACCTTCCGAGTAGATCGGACACTCCCACAAAACGTGGTCCCTGGTCTCTGCGGCGCAGCCGCAACTACAAGCCGCCGTGTCGCTCAGATTGAGGTCGCTCAGTCGCTTCCTGAAGCACCCGTGGCCCGTTAGGAGCTGCGACACCTCGTGATCAGGTTCAACCCAGTGCGCTCTCATGCGCTCTTCCACGTCTGGGAAGAACCTGTACAAGTCACGGCCCTTGTCGTCTGACTCCCAGCGGGCCTGCCAAGCGGCCATGGTCTCCTCGTCTACCCGTCTCCTAAGCTGCCCATGTATCTCCCCTGGCTCGCCCTCGACAGCTGCCAATCTCCGGCCCGCACGAGCAAGCAGCAGGTCGGCCGGCAGAACCCCCGCCAGAACCGGCAGCGCAGCGGTGCTACATGACCTGTAGGCCTTCGTCAGTAAGACTAGCGAGGGCCTCTGGGTCCTAAGTAGCACACTACGAACCACATGGACGGAGGCTCTATGGGACCATATCCGCGCCGCGTAGGTGACCGTTGCCTCGTAAGTCCCCCTATAAAGTACCCTCAGGGCCCGGTACCGAACTCCCCATTTGTTCGCCGTGATACGCGACATCTTACCAAAGGACCTACTTGCCCTTTCGCCTATTGATGCCGCATGGGGTGCGA
The DNA here is from genome assembly GCA_947086465.1 of Eupithecia exiguata. Classification (NCBI taxonomy): domain Eukaryota; kingdom Metazoa; phylum Arthropoda; class Insecta; order Lepidoptera; family Geometridae; genus Eupithecia; species Eupithecia exiguata. The sequence goes on from OX352255.1 coordinate 78,966, forward strand.
AAGATTGGGTGGGGTCAATAATGACCCCCAACACCTTGGCTTCGGAAACTGCGCGGATCGACGTGCCAGACGCGTTTGACCTGAGCAGGGGTGGCCGCTGTAGACGCCCTTTCAGGGTCATGGTCTGGGACTTCTCGGCGGCGAATGAGAGCCTATTCCTAGCACCCCATTCTTCCACCAGTCCCAGAACGGCCGCTCCTTTCGCCTCCAATTCTCTTCGAGCATCCCCTGCTATCAACACCGTCACGTCGTCCGCGTATGCCATGAACTGCACCCCAGCTGGCACTGGTAGGCGGAGCAAGTCGTCCAACAAAACGTTCCAAAGCGTGGGGCCTAGCACAGAGCCCTGAGGACATCCCATGGTGGAGGTCTTCCACATCGCACGGTCGCCCGCGATCATGGCCACCCTACGATTTGAGAAGTAGCTCGCCAACATCCGATAGATGTTTGGCGGGCAGCCTCCTCGTTTCGCCCTAACCATGATCATGGGCCACCAAGCGTTGTCGAAGGCCCCGGATATGTCGAGGAAGACGGCCTGCAAATATTTGGCCCCACATTTCCTCACAGCGTCCATGATCGAGCCAAGTGCAGTGGTCGTGGACCGGCCCACCACGAAACCGTGCTGACTCGGGGAGATTCCTCGAGTGAGCTGGGGAAGGCTCCACAGCATCACTCTTTCCAGGACTTTGCCGAGCACGGGCAGGAGAGTAATAGGGCGGTAGGCCTTGGGATCCGACAGGGGTTTCCCATTGCCCTTTGGCAGGACAAGCAGGCGCCCGTCTTTCCAGATGGAGGGAAAGACGCCTTCAGATAAACACCGATTAAGCACGTGGGTGAATTCGGCTTTTGCAGCCCACCACACATGCTTCAGCATTTTTGCCTCGATCCCGTCCATCCCGGGTGCTGTGTTGCGAAGGGATAGTATAATACGTTGCAGCGAAGTCTGGTCAATGGGGGGGGAATTGTTACCCGACGGGATTAGCGCTGCTGCGACTCTCACCTGCCGGTGATACGCGGTGTCGTGAATGATGCTGT
>OX352255.1:85000-92500 GCA_947086465.1 Eupithecia exiguata
TTGTAAATTTCAATCGACACGATGCGCAACGCGCACGTCACATCCTTAAATTTTATCAACATGCTTTGTTTTGTATATTTAAACGGACTCTGATAATGTATTTTTACACACACTACGAGAGAACCGTCATATGCGATGATTATTATAATAATAATAATAATAAACGCAATGTGATTGTTTATTTATGCAGCCGGCCCTCAGACAGGAGTGGTCCTGGATGTGTATCCACGGACCGCAATGTGCGTTCGAAATGTCGATGTTCAAATGTGTCCTGCAGTTCACACTATGACGCGCAGTTAACTGCGTTCTTCATCGACCCGCGAGCCAAGTGATCCACCGATCAGGGTAATAGTTTATATATATCGTGTACACTTTTAAACATATAACATTGTTTGATGTCATATTAATTGTTGTGTGTGTAATTTAGAACGAGTGCACCACCGTTAAATACATAATATAAAACAAGCACACTCACTCTAAACCGTAATTTTTGTTTAGTTAACGAGCACGCTTCATTCGCCCGAGCTCGGGGTGCGGATTTTTCACCCGTCTAAGCCCTCTGACGCGAGCGTGACGCGAGATAAACGAATAGAATATATCCGAATCTCTTTATCGAAATAATGTTATAAAATTAATTATAACTTTGGATGACTTATTAAAAATATGCGCGCGCGCAAATATTGCTGTTGCAATAACGACAATAACGCACACACACACACGTTAATGATCCTTCCGCAGGTTCCCCTACGGAAACCTTGTTACGACTTTTACTTCCTCTAAATGATCAAGTTTGGTCAACTTCCCAACGACGCCAACGGCCGTGAAGCCACCGCGTGTCGGTCCGAAGACCTCACTAAATCATTCAATCGGTAGTAGCGACGGGCGGTGTGTACAAAGGGCAGGGACGTAATCAACGCGAGCTTATGACTCGCGCTTACTAGGAATTCCTCGTTTATGGGGGATAATTGCAAACCCCAATCCCCAGCACGAAGGAGTTTCAACGGGTTGCCCGGGCCTTTAGGCCAGGGAGAACATGTTGATTCCTTCAGTGTAGCGCGCGTGCGGCCCAGGACATCTAAGGGCATCACAGACCTGTTATTGCTCAATCTCGTGCGGCTCGAAACCGCCGGTCCCTCTAAGAAGAATTTTAATACGTCGCCAGTGAGTTGCGTGACCGAAGCCATGCACACCGAAATGACGACGCCTATTTAGCAGGCTAGAGTCTCGTTCGTTACCGGAATTAACCAGACAAATCGCTCCACCAACTAAGAACGGCCATGCACCACCACCCACCGAATCAAGAAAGAGCTGTTAATCTGTCAATCCTTCCGGTGTCCGGGCCTGGTGAGATTTCCCGTGTTGAGTCAAATTAAGCCGCAGGCTCCACTCCTGGTGGTGCCCTTCCGTCAATTCCTTTAAGTTTCAGCTTTGCAACCATACTCCCCCCGGAGTCCAAAATCTTTGGTTTCCCGGAAGCTGCCCGCCGAGCCATTGTAGTAACGTCGGCGGATCGCTAGATGACATATTTACGGTTAGAACTAGGGCGGTATCTAATCGCCTTCGAACCTCTAACTTTCGTTCTTGATTGATGAAAACACCTTTGGCAAATGCTTTCGCTGATGTTCGTCTTGCGACGATCCAAGAATTTCACCTCTAACGTCGCAATACGAATGCCCCCAGTTATCCCTATTAATCATTACCTCGGAGTTCTGAAAACCAACAAAATAGAACCGAGATCATATTCTATTATTCCATGCACGAAATATTCAAGCAGCATTTTGAGCCCGCTTTGAGCACTCTAATTTGTTCAAAGTAAAATTGTCGGCCCATCTCGACACTCAATAAAGAGCACCGCGATAGGATTTTGATATTGAACGGGCGTTTGACCGCCCGCTCACCGACGATATGCTCCGCAAACGTGTCAGTATCACCGCGGATGCGGTGCACCGACAGCGCGGCGCACAAATGCAACTACGAGCTTTTTAACCGCAACAATTTTAGTATACGCTATTGGAGCTGGAATTACCGCGGCTGCTGGCACCAGACTTGCCCTCCAATTGTTCCTCGTTAAAATATTTAAAGTGTACTCATTCCGATTACGAGGCCTCGTAAGAGTCCCGTATCGTTATTTTTCGTCACTACCTCCCCGTGCCGGGAGTGGGTAATTTGCGCGCCTGCTGCCTTCCTTGGATGTGGTAGCCGTTTCTCAGGCTCCCTCTCCGGAATCGAACCCTGATTCCCCGTTACCCGTGACAACCATGGTAGTCGCAGAAACTACCATCGAAAGTTGATAAGGCAGACATTTGAAAGATGCGTCGCCGGTACTGGACCATGCGATCGGCAAAAGTTATCCAGATTCATCAAAATTAACGACTTCGGACGCGAGGCCCTCCGTCGATTGGTTTTGATCTAATAAAAGCACTCATCCCATCACTGGTCAGAGTTCTGATTGCATGTATTAGCTCTAGAATTACCACAGTTATCCAAGTAACTGAGTAAGATCTAAGGAACCAAAACTGATATATTGAGCCATTCGCGGTATCGCCTTAATACGGCTTGCACTGAGACATGCATGGCTTAATCTTTGAGACAAGCATATAACTACTGGCAGGATCAACCAGGGAGCTATCGACTCTTTTTAAGAGCTGAGAGCTACTCATTCATTCCCAAGCCAGCCACTGAGCGCGGCGTGCGAGGGTTGTCTTTTATACGACAGAATGTTATTTTTTCTTCATACACATAGGGTATATTATATGAAGACGACATTGTTATTTGTCGTTACAACTGTATTTTCCTTTCAGGTTGAACACATCCACGTTTTTATAATAAAACTTTGTTTCTAAATTTTCGTTATCGATGAATCGACGTTCACGCCCGGAGTGTTGAGAGACCCCGAGGGGTTTGAAACTCATGGCCGCTTCATAGCGCGAGGGCACAGCTGAATATTATTTTATCATGATTCAGCCCACCATCAATTTATATATATTTAAAATAATAATTATTGATATCATCCAAGCAGGCCGTGGGCGCCCCACACATAAAGACGGGCGGCTCTTGCAATGGATTCAAAATCGGTAAATCACAGATCATAAACACAATTATATAAATCATGTCTAAATAAAACAAACTTTATCATCAGACATCTTTTTACCCGCCGCGGGGGGGTCTCTGTCTTATAATACAATAAAGTTACACAAACATAATCACAACTCCAGCAACAAACATCTCACACTCATCACACAACACCAAAAGCACAACTTTATCATATTATTTTCATATCATACCACCAAACAAGCGAGTCACAATAGTAGCAGTGACATCACCTGCGCATGCGCAGCTCGTATATTTTCGGTCTTACTGGCATATAGCTGTGTTCTAGTTGTGTTTTTCTTGCAATTTTTGGTTTAAAAAAGTGTAAATTTAATAATTTTGATATATTATTGCATAAATGAACACTAGCAATGAAGACGAAAAAATTACTCTCCATTACTACACCCATTTTACATGTTCACATGATGGAGCAGCGTATAGTTACGATACGCTGTTTTATGAGATAAAAAAAAACACGAGAAACTAATCACTTTCATGCAGAGACATTCAAAAAATTAAAAATATTTTTTTTTATAAAAAAACTTGATTAGAAGTTAAAAATAATATGTTAATTTTTCAAAAAATGGTTGTCTCACGTTATTTTAGCAGTAATGTGATAAATAAACAAAGTTACATAAAGTTACTTCATGAAATACATACCTGATCCGTATTAATTGATGCTTGTAGACTATCCAGGTGAAATATATTAGACTCATTTTCTAGCTGCCCTGGCGTTACTTCAGTAATGTATTCCTGAAAGTATAACAAGATAAACTATTTTCTCTCTAAGACAGCAGCTGTAGTATAGGTAGGACACATGAAATTAACTACATAAAAGCAAGTGTAAACACATGAATTGTAATGACAGCAAATAATAAAAAGAAATTAAAATTGAATAGGGTCAAAAATTTCTGCAATCGGTCGAAATGTACCTAGTTTAGTTTTTTTTAATTTATCAAAATAATAATTAACCACGATCAAATTAAAATATAATACACCTACGTGTTTTTACCCGACTACCAACAGGGGAGGGTTATGAGGTTAGCACCCTATGTTTGTATGTTTGTATGTTTATATGTTTGTATGTTTGTATGTATGTGGCCGATTTCTTTGTTCCCACGTAGCGCTGAAACTACTGGTTCGATTTCAACAAATTATGTGTCGATTGATTCGTCTCAATACCCCGATGGTTATAGGCTATAGGATTTAGGGCTCCGACCCCGAATAAGCCTTCAAAACGCGTATTAAAGTTTAGGTAGCCGCAGGCTGCAGGCCCCATAGAGAAAAATTACAATACCTACGACCTATTTTCATTTTCAACTCTATGCCTATCAAATATGACCGATACGTCATTCTATTTTGTCAATGTAAATGTTTCAAACCTTTTTATTGGTGTTTTTCTGTAGTTACCGGTCATATTATTAATTTAACCCCGCCTCCATTTCATGACTGTGAAATTTCTTTGAACTAGACACTGGCAGAAAAGTGACAAAACAGTCGCATATTGCCAATAACAAAGAAGTCAAGTCAAGTCAACTTTCACGTAGTCGGGTTGTAGTTTTTAACTTTATCTTGTTAAATCATTGACTTATGTTTAACTAGCAGCGCCTCGCGGTTTCACCCGCGTAGTTCCCGTTCCCGTAGGAATTTCGGGATAAATAGCCTATAGCCTATGTCCTATTCCAGACTATAATCTATCTCTGTGCCAAATTTCATCCAGATCCGTTCAGCCGTTCTGGCGTGATAAAGGAACAAACATCCATCCATCCATCTATCTATCCATCCATCCAAACTTTCACGTTTATAATATTAGTGAGATTATTAGTGAGATGAGATTATACATATTATATTATATGTATTATATTATACATATTATACATTATATGTATAGTGAGATGAGATTATTAGTTACTGTCATCAATCATCATCCTGTATGAACAACAAAAGATAATAGAGTCAGCTTTTATAAAAATATCTTATAAGCATGTGTAATTTAAAATAAGTAGTAAGTAACCAAATGTAGCCTACATACCCTGAGAGCAATAGATCCGGTTTCGACGTCATCGATGAGCACCTGACCCTCGATAGGCGCCAGACGGAACAACGCTGAGATCAGAGAGGACTTGCCGGCACCCCGGTGCGACCGACCACACCAACCTGTAAATAAATTTATGACATTTAATTTTCATCGTGATGACAGCAAATAATAAAAAGAAATTAAAAATGAAAATTGAATAGGGTCAAAAATTTCTGTTGTACAAAAATGTTGCCGGATTTTTTTCACTAGATGTCGTTAGTCGTTCAGCATTGAATGAGATTGTTGGCTTGTTTCTCTTAAACAAGATAAAGTTAACAAGATAAAGTTAAAAACTACAACCCGACTACGTGAAAGTTATAAAAGTTTGAAACATTTACATTGACAAAATAGAATGACGTATCGGTCATATTTGATAGGCATAGAGTTGAAAATGAAAATAGGTCGTAGGTATTGTAATTTTTTTTCTCTATGGGGCCTGCAGCCTGCGGCTACCTAAATTTTAATACGCGTTTTGAAGGCTTATTCGGGGTCGGAGCCCTAAATCCTATAACCATCGGGGTATTGAGACGAATCAATCGATACATAATTTGTTGAAATCGAACCAGTAGTTCAGCAGCGCTACGTGGGAACAAAGAAATCGGCCACATACATACAAACATACAAACATAGGGTGCTAACCTCATAACCCTCCCCTGTTGGTAGTCGGGTAAAAAGTAGCCTATGTTCTATTCCAGACTATAAGTAAAAGTAAAAGTAAAAAGTAAAAGTCATTTATTTGCAAAAACACGTGTAAAAAGGTGATAAATAATTATTTTTATCTACCCAAATATCATAAACCCTCTCTAATGCGTTCAAAAACCATAGGCAATGACCAGCATTACCAACCAACAGAAATAAACGGAACTGTAATGAACTCCTAACCTACTGAAAACCGTAGGTTATAGAGTTTAAATTTGGAATAGGTGTCAAATTCAAGTGAGTGTGCTAATCGCACGACATTTTGATCTCGAGTGACACAAGAATAGTGACTTTGTTTGTTTTTCTATGATTTAAAAAAAAATACAGATATTCGAAACGCCGCCATTTCGAGCTGTCATTTATTCGTTAGCTTTTTATTTCCAGTTACGAGTAGACAAATTTTCTGTTAAGTTGAATAAGTTATTTATTTCTGTCGAAAATGAGTGATAGTGACTCAGAACAACTGTCAATGTTAACTACCATTACTATAATAAATAATTTGCTTCTGTATGTGTTCAATTTATTTTTTATTGCATTACACTGGTAACAATGCTGGTCATTTCCCTATGGTTCCTGAACCCATCATAGAGCCCTTATGATATTTGGGTAGATAAAAATAATTAGAGAGTAAGGCATGCAGGTTTTAATTTAATTGTACATAGCAACAGCAGATTATAAGCATATTAATTAATCGATTTGAATTTAGTATACCTAGCATAAAATTAGAATACATCATTTAGAAATTCATCAATATTATAGTAGCATTTTTCACATAAAAGTTTTTTAAATTTAGTCTTAAATAAGTTTACATTTAACTCTTTGTAGCTCTTAGGTATTTTATTATAGATAATAGGTGCCATGCACACTACACTCTTTCTCAACAGAGTAGTTTTTGATTCGTGAATGGCTAATCTGTTGTTGTCCCTTCTATTCCTAATTACAATGTCACACATTCGGGGAAACAGATTGGGATTGTTCCTAACAAATAGCGCAATTTCCAGAATGAGTACAAGCTTGTGAGTGTTAGTATTTTATGTTTTTTAAACAGGGGTTTACAACTATCTGTAGGTTGGATTTTAAACATAGCTCTTATGCAGCGCTTTTGCATTTTGAAAATTATTTCTTTATCAGTAGAATTACCGTAGAAGATAATTCCGTATTTGATCACCGATTCTACTGTACCATAATAAGCTGTTAATAGAGTATTTTGATTAACAGTTGGGGAGAGCTTATATAGAGCATAAGCTAAGCTGCTAACCCTTTTACTTAGAGTCTCTATATGTTTTTTCCAGTTAAGCCTTTCGTCAATTTGTAATCCTAGAAATCGTGTAGAGTGAATTGCTTGAATAGTATTAGTTTGAAATGTCAATTTAATGTTTAAGGGAATAAACAGTCTTTGGTTGAAATGTATTAAAGTAGTTTTGTCTATATTAATTTTTAAATTATTGTTATTTAGCCAGCAAATAATTGAATTTAATGATTCATTTATATCCGATTCATAGGTTTCCTTGTTACTATAATCTATCTCTGTGCCAAATTTCATTCAGATCCGTTCAGCCGTTCTGGCGTGTTAAAGGAACAAACAAATCCATCCATCCATCCATCCATCCATTAGTGAGATTAGATACATTTAT
>OX352255.1:97500-105000 GCA_947086465.1 Eupithecia exiguata
ACACACCAGTCGCGCCATTCGGACGTCGAGTCCGCCTACGTCCCTCCTCTGAGCAATAATTTGATTTTATTCAAGAATTGCGATACAAATGCGCGCTTTGTGTAGCACATCGTTTCAGATTAATTTATACAGCAACGCATCAGCGAGATATTATAATCACACATCGTTTGTTGTAAATTTCAATCGACACGATGCGCAACGCGCACGTCACATCCTTAAATTTTATCAACATGCTTTGTTTTGTATATTTAAACGGACTCTGATAATGTATTTTTACACACACTACGAGAGAACCGTCATATGCGATGATTATTATAATAATAATAATAATAAACGCAATGTGATTGTTTATTTATGCAGCCGGCCCTCAGACAGGAGTGGTCCTGGATGTGTATCCACGGACCGCAATGTGCGTTCGAAATGTCGATGTTCAAATGTGTCCTGCAGTTCACACTATGACGCGCAGTTAACTGCGTTCTTCATCGACCCGCGAGCCAAGTGATCCACCGATCAGGGTAATAGTTTATATATATCGTGTACACTTTTAAACATATAACATTGTTTGATGTCATATTAATTGTTGTGTGTGTAATTTAGAACGAGTGCACCACCGTTAAATACATAATATAAAACAAGCACACTCACTCTAAACCGTAATTTTTGTTTAGTTAACGAGCACGCTTCATTCGCCCGAGCTCGGGGTGCGGATTTTTCACCCGTCTAAGCCCTCTGACGCGAGCGTGACGCGAGATAAACGAATAGAATATATCCGAATCTCTTTATCGAAATAATGTTATAAAATTAATTATAACTTTGGATGACTTATTAAAAATATGCGCGCGCGCAAATATTGCTGTTGCAATAACGACAATAACGCACACACACACACGTTAATGATCCTTCCGCAGGTTCCCCTACGGAAACCTTGTTACGACTTTTACTTCCTCTAAATGATCAAGTTTGGTCAACTTCCCAACGACGCCAACGGCCGTGAAGCCACCGCGTGTCGGTCCGAAGACCTCACTAAATCATTCAATCGGTAGTAGCGACGGGCGGTGTGTACAAAGGGCAGGGACGTAATCAACGCGAGCTTATGACTCGCGCTTACTAGGAATTCCTCGTTTATGGGGGATAATTGCAAACCCCAATCCCCAGCACGAAGGAGTTTCAACGGGTTGCCCGGGCCTTTAGGCCAGGGAGAACATGTTGATTCCTTCAGTGTAGCGCGCGTGCGGCCCAGGACATCTAAGGGCATCACAGACCTGTTATTGCTCAATCTCGTGCGGCTCGAAACCGCCGGTCCCTCTAAGAAGAATTTTAATACGTCGCCAGTGAGTTGCGTGACCGAAGCCATGCACACCGAAATGACGACGCCTATTTAGCAGGCTAGAGTCTCGTTCGTTACCGGAATTAACCAGACAAATCGCTCCACCAACTAAGAACGGCCATGCACCACCACCCACCGAATCAAGAAAGAGCTGTTAATCTGTCAATCCTTCCGGTGTCCGGGCCTGGTGAGATTTCCCGTGTTGAGTCAAATTAAGCCGCAGGCTCCACTCCTGGTGGTGCCCTTCCGTCAATTCCTTTAAGTTTCAGCTTTGCAACCATACTCCCCCCGGAGTCCAAAATCTTTGGTTTCCCGGAAGCTGCCCGCCGAGCCATTGTAGTAACGTCGGCGGATCGCTAGATGACATATTTACGGTTAGAACTAGGGCGGTATCTAATCGCCTTCGAACCTCTAACTTTCGTTCTTGATTGATGAAAACACCTTTGGCAAATGCTTTCGCTGATGTTCGTCTTGCGACGATCCAAGAATTTCACCTCTAACGTCGCAATACGAATGCCCCCAGTTATCCCTATTAATCATTACCTCGGAGTTCTGAAAACCAACAAAATAGAACCGAGATCATATTCTATTATTCCATGCACGAAATATTCAAGCAGCATTTTGAGCCCGCTTTGAGCACTCTAATTTGTTCAAAGTAAAATTGTCGGCCCATCTCGACACTCAATAAAGAGCACCGCGATAGGATTTTGATATTGAACGGGCGTTTGACCGCCCGCTCACCGACGATATGCTCCGCAAACGTGTCAGTATCACCGCGGATGCGGTGCACCGACAGCGCGGCGCACAAATGCAACTACGAGCTTTTTAACCGCAACAATTTTAGTATACGCTATTGGAGCTGGAATTACCGCGGCTGCTGGCACCAGACTTGCCCTCCAATTGTTCCTCGTTAAAATATTTAAAGTGTACTCATTCCGATTACGAGGCCTCGTAAGAGTCCCGTATCGTTATTTTTCGTCACTACCTCCCCGTGCCGGGAGTGGGTAATTTGCGCGCCTGCTGCCTTCCTTGGATGTGGTAGCCGTTTCTCAGGCTCCCTCTCCGGAATCGAACCCTGATTCCCCGTTACCCGTGACAACCATGGTAGTCGCAGAAACTACCATCGAAAGTTGATAAGGCAGACATTTGAAAGATGCGTCGCCGGTACTGGACCATGCGATCGGCAAAAGTTATCCAGATTCATCAAAATTAACGACTTCGGACGCGAGGCCCTCCGTCGATTGGTTTTGATCTAATAAAAGCACTCATCCCATCACTGGTCAGAGTTCTGATTGCATGTATTAGCTCTAGAATTACCACAGTTATCCAAGTAACTGAGTAAGATCTAAGGAACCAAAACTGATATATTGAGCCATTCGCGGTATCGCCTTAATACGGCTTGCACTGAGACATGCATGGCTTAATCTTTGAGACAAGCATATAACTACTGGCAGGATCAACCAGGGAGCTATCGACTCTTTTTAAGAGCTGAGAGCTACTCATTCATTCCCAAGCCAGCCACTGAGCGCGGCGTGCGAGGGTTGTCTTTTATACGACAGAATGTTATTTTTTCTTCATACACATAGGGTATATTATATGAAGACGACATTGTTATTTGTCGTTACAACTGTATTTTCCTTTCAGGTTGAACACATCCACGTTTTTATAATAAAACTTTGTTTCTAAATTTTCGTTATCGATGAATCGACGTTCACGCCCGGAGTGTTGAGAGACCCCGAGGGGTTTGAAACTCATGGCCGCTTCATAGCGCGAGGGCACAGCTGAATATTATTTTATCATGATTCAGCCCACCATCAATTTATATATATTTAAAATAATAATTATTGATATCATCCAAGCAGGCCGTGGGCGCCCCACACATAAAGACGGGCGGCTCTTGCAATGGATTCAAAATCGGTAAATCACAGATCATAAACACAATTATATAAATCATGTCTAAATAAAACAAACTTTATCATCAGACATCTTTTTACCCGCCGCGGGGGGGTCTCTGTCTTATAATACAATAAAGTTACACAAACATAATCACAACTCCAGCAACAAACATCTCACACTCATCACACAACACCAAAAGCACAACTTTATCATATTATTTTCATATCATACCACCAAACAAGCGAGTCACAATAGTAGCAGTGACATCACCTGCGCATGCGCAGCTCGTATATTTTCGGTCTTACTGGCATATAGCTGTGTTCTAGTTGTGTTTTTCTTGCAATTTTTGGTTTAAAAAAGTGTAAATTTAATAATTTTGATATATTATTGCATAAATGAACACTAGCAATGAAGACGAAAAAATTACTCTCCATTACTACACCCATTTTACATGTTCACATGATGGAGCAGCGTATAGTTACGATACGCTGTTTTATGAGATAAAAAAAAACACGAGAAACTAATCACTTTCATGCAGAGACATTCAAAAAATTAAAAATATTTTTTTTTATAAAAAAACTTGATTAGAAGTTAAAAATAATATGTTAATTTTTCAAAAAATGGTTGTCTCACGTTATTTTAGCAGTAATGTGATAAATAAACAAAGTTACATAAAGTTACTTCATGAAATACATACCTGATCCGTATTAATTGATGCTTGTAGACTATCCAGGTGAAATATATTAGACTCATTTTCTAGCTGCCCTGGCGTTACTTCAGTAATGTATTCCTGAAAGTATAACAAGATAAACTATTTTCTCTCTAAGACAGCAGCTGTAGTATAGGTAGGACACATGAAATTAACTACATAAAAGCAAGTGTAAACACATGAATTGTAATGACAGCAAATAATAAAAAGAAATTAAAATTGAATAGGGTCAAAAATTTCTGCAATCGGTCGAAATGTACCTAGTTTAGTTTTTTTTAATTTATCAAAATAATAATTAACCACGATCAAATTAAAATATAATACACCTACGTGTTTTTACCCGACTACCAACAGGGGAGGGTTATGAGGTTAGCACCCTATGTTTGTATGTTTGTATGTTTATATGTTTGTATGTTTGTATGTATGTGGCCGATTTCTTTGTTCCCACGTAGCGCTGAAACTACTGGTTCGATTTCAACAAATTATGTGTCGATTGATTCGTCTCAATACCCCGATGGTTATAGGCTATAGGATTTAGGGCTCCGACCCCGAATAAGCCTTCAAAACGCGTATTAAAGTTTAGGTAGCCGCAGGCTGCAGGCCCCATAGAGAAAAATTACAATACCTACGACCTATTTTCATTTTCAACTCTATGCCTATCAAATATGACCGATACGTCATTCTATTTTGTCAATGTAAATGTTTCAAACCTTTTTATTGGTGTTTTTCTGTAGTTACCGGTCATATTATTAATTTAACCCCGCCTCCATTTCATGACTGTGAAATTTCTTTGAACTAGACACTGGCAGAAAAGTGACAAAACAGTCGCATATTGCCAATAACAAAGAAGTCAAGTCAAGTCAACTTTCACGTAGTCGGGTTGTAGTTTTTAACTTTATCTTGTTAAATCATTGACTTATGTTTAACTAGCAGCGCCTCGCGGTTTCACCCGCGTAGTTCCCGTTCCCGTAGGAATTTCGGGATAAATAGCCTATAGCCTATGTCCTATTCCAGACTATAATCTATCTCTGTGCCAAATTTCATCCAGATCCGTTCAGCCGTTCTGGCGTGATAAAGGAACAAACATCCATCCATCCATCTATCTATCCATCCATCCAAACTTTCACGTTTATAATATTAGTGAGATTATTAGTGAGATGAGATTATACATATTATATTATATGTATTATATTATACATATTATACATTATATGTATAGTGAGATGAGATTATTAGTTACTGTCATCAATCATCATCCTGTATGAACAACAAAAGATAATAGAGTCAGCTTTTATAAAAATATCTTATAGGCATGTGTAATTTAAAATAAGTAGTAAGTAACCAAATGTAGCCTACATACCCTGAGAGCAATAGATCCGGTTTCGACGTCATCGATGAGCACCTGACCCTCGATAGGCGCCAGACGGAACAACGCTGAGATCAGAGAGGACTTGCCGGCACCCCGGTGCGACCGACCACACCAACCTGTAAATAAATTTATGACATTTAATTTTCATCGTGATGACAGCAAATAATAAAAAGAAATTAAAAATGAAAATTGAATAGGGTCAAAAATTTCTGTTGTACAAAAATGTTGCCGGATTTTTTTCACTAGATGTCGTTAGTCGTTCAGCATTGAATGAGATTGTTGGCTTGTTTCTCTTAAACAAGATAAAGTTAACAAGATAAAGTTAAAAACTACAACCCGACTACGTGAAAGTTATAAAAGTTTGAAACATTTACATTGACAAAATAGAATGACGTATCGGTCATATTTGATAGGCATAGAGTTGAAAATGAAAATAGGTCGTAGGTATTGTAATTTTTTTTCTCTATGGGGCCTGCAGCCTGCGGCTACCTAAATTTTAATACGCGTTTTGAAGGCTTATTCGGGGTCGGAGCCCTAAATCCTATAACCATCGGGGTATTGAGACGAATCAATCGATACATAATTTGTTGAAATCGAACCAGTAGTTCAGCAGCGCTACGTGGGAACAAAGAAATCGGCCACATACATACAAACATACAAACATAGGGTGCTAACCTCATAACCCTCCCCTGTTGGTAGTCGGGTAAAAAGTAGCCTATGTTCTATTCCAGACTATAAGTAAAAGTAAAAGTAAAAAGTAAAAGTCATTTATTTGCAAAAACACGTGTAAAAAGGTGATAAATAATTATTTTTATCTACCCAAATATCATAAACCCTCTCTAATGCGTTCAAAAACCATAGGCAATGACCAGCATTACCAACCAACAGAAATAAACGGAACTGTAATGAACTCCTAACCTACTGAAAACCGTAGGTTATAGAGTTTAAATTTGGAATAGGTGTCAAATTCAAGTGAGTGTGCTAATCGCACGACATTTTGATCTCGAGTGACACAAGAATAGTGACTTTGTTTGTTTTTCTATGATTTAAAAAAAAATACAGATATTCGAAACGCCGCCATTTCGAGCTGTCATTTATTCGTTAGCTTTTTATTTCCAGTTACGAGTAGACAAATTTTCTGTTAAGTTGAATAAGTTATTTATTTCTGTCGAAAATGAGTGATAGTGACTCAGAACAACTGTCAATGTTAACTACCATTACTATAATAAATAATTTGCTTCTGTATGTGTTCAATTTATTTTTTATTGCATTACACTGGTAACAATGCTGGTCATTTCCCTATGGTTCCTGAACCCATCATAGAGCCCTTATGATATTTGGGTAGATAAAAATAATTAGAGAGTAAGGCATGCAGGTTTTAATTTAATTGTACATAGCAACAGCAGATTATAAGCATATTAATTAATCGATTTGAATTTAGTATACCTAGCATAAAATTAGAATACATCATTTAGAAATTCATCAATATTATAGTAGCATTTTTCACATAAAAGTTTTTTAAATTTAGTCTTAAATAAGTTTACATTTAACTCTTTGTAGCTCTTAGGTATTTTATTATAGATAATAGGTGCCATGCACACTACACTCTTTCTCAACAGAGTAGTTTTTGATTCGTGAATGGCTAATCTGTTGTTGTCCCTTCTATTCCTAATTACAATGTCACACATTCGGGGAAACAGATTGGGATTGTTCCTAACAAATAGCGCAATTTCCAGAATGAGTACAAGCTTGTGAGTGTTAGTATTTTATGTTTTTTAAACAGGGGTTTACAACTATCTGTAGGTTGGATTTTAAACATAGCTCTTATGCAGCGCTTTTGCATTTTGAAAATTATTTCTTTATCAGTAGAATTACCGTAGAAGATAATTCCGTATTTGATCACCGATTCTACTGTACCATAATAAGCTGTTAATAGAGTATTTTGATTAACAGTTGGGGAGAGCTTATATAGAGCATAAGCTAAGCTGCTAACCCTTTTACTTAGAGTCTCTATATGTTTTTTCCAGTTAAGCCTTTCGTCAATTTGTAATCCTAGAAATCGTGTAGAGTGAATTGCTTGAATAGTATTAGTTTGAAATGTCAATTTAATGTTTAAGGGAATAAACAGTCTTTGGTTGAAATGTATTAAAGTAGTTTTGTCTATATTAATTTTTAAATTATTGTTATTTAGCCAGCAAA
>OX352255.1:110000-117500 GCA_947086465.1 Eupithecia exiguata
TCGCCGCTACTAAGGAAATCCTAGTTAGTTTCTTTTCCTCCGCTTACTAATATGCTTAAATTCGGCGGGTAATCCTCCCTGATCTGAGGCCAACGTATAAAAAGGGGAGGCAGACACGATATCCGTTACGACGAGACGTGGATTAGTTTGAGAAAGATCTCTCTTTACAAACACACCAGTCGCGCCATTCGGACGTCGAGTCCGCCTACGTCCCTCCTCTGAGCAATAATTTGATTTTATTCAAGAATTGCGATACAAATGCGCGCTTTGTGTAGCACATCGTTTCAGATTAATTTATACAGCAACGCATCAGCGAGATATTATAATCACACATCGTTTGTTGTAAATTTCAATCGACACGATGCGCAACGCGCACGTCACATCCTTAAATTTTATCAACATGCTTTGTTTTGTATATTTAAACGGACTCTGATAATGTATTTTTACACACACTACGAGAGAACCGTCATATGCGATGATTATTATAATAATAATAATAATAAACGCAATGTGATTGTTTATTTATGCAGCCGGCCCTCAGACAGGAGTGGTCCTGGATGTGTATCCACGGACCGCAATGTGCGTTCGAAATGTCGATGTTCAAATGTGTCCTGCAGTTCACACTATGACGCGCAGTTAACTGCGTTCTTCATCGACCCGCGAGCCAAGTGATCCACCGATCAGGGTAATAGTTTATATATATCGTGTACACTTTTAAACATATAACATTGTTTGATGTCATATTAATTGTTGTGTGTGTAATTTAGAACGAGTGCACCACCGTTAAATACATAATATAAAACAAGCACACTCACTCTAAACCGTAATTTTTGTTTAGTTAACGAGCACGCTTCATTCGCCCGAGCTCGGGGTGCGGATTTTTCACCCGTCTAAGCCCTCTGACGCGAGCGTGACGCGAGATAAACGAATAGAATATATCCGAATCTCTTTATCGAAATAATGTTATAAAATTAATTATAACTTTGGATGACTTATTAAAAATATGCGCGCGCGCAAATATTGCTGTTGCAATAACGACAATAACGCACACACACACACGTTAATGATCCTTCCGCAGGTTCCCCTACGGAAACCTTGTTACGACTTTTACTTCCTCTAAATGATCAAGTTTGGTCAACTTCCCAACGACGCCAACGGCCGTGAAGCCACCGCGTGTCGGTCCGAAGACCTCACTAAATCATTCAATCGGTAGTAGCGACGGGCGGTGTGTACAAAGGGCAGGGACGTAATCAACGCGAGCTTATGACTCGCGCTTACTAGGAATTCCTCGTTTATGGGGGATAATTGCAAACCCCAATCCCCAGCACGAAGGAGTTTCAACGGGTTGCCCGGGCCTTTAGGCCAGGGAGAACATGTTGATTCCTTCAGTGTAGCGCGCGTGCGGCCCAGGACATCTAAGGGCATCACAGACCTGTTATTGCTCAATCTCGTGCGGCTCGAAACCGCCGGTCCCTCTAAGAAGAATTTTAATACGTCGCCAGTGAGTTGCGTGACCGAAGCCATGCACACCGAAATGACGACGCCTATTTAGCAGGCTAGAGTCTCGTTCGTTACCGGAATTAACCAGACAAATCGCTCCACCAACTAAGAACGGCCATGCACCACCACCCACCGAATCAAGAAAGAGCTGTTAATCTGTCAATCCTTCCGGTGTCCGGGCCTGGTGAGATTTCCCGTGTTGAGTCAAATTAAGCCGCAGGCTCCACTCCTGGTGGTGCCCTTCCGTCAATTCCTTTAAGTTTCAGCTTTGCAACCATACTCCCCCCGGAGTCCAAAATCTTTGGTTTCCCGGAAGCTGCCCGCCGAGCCATTGTAGTAACGTCGGCGGATCGCTAGATGACATATTTACGGTTAGAACTAGGGCGGTATCTAATCGCCTTCGAACCTCTAACTTTCGTTCTTGATTGATGAAAACACCTTTGGCAAATGCTTTCGCTGATGTTCGTCTTGCGACGATCCAAGAATTTCACCTCTAACGTCGCAATACGAATGCCCCCAGTTATCCCTATTAATCATTACCTCGGAGTTCTGAAAACCAACAAAATAGAACCGAGATCATATTCTATTATTCCATGCACGAAATATTCAAGCAGCATTTTGAGCCCGCTTTGAGCACTCTAATTTGTTCAAAGTAAAATTGTCGGCCCATCTCGACACTCAATAAAGAGCACCGCGATAGGATTTTGATATTGAACGGGCGTTTGACCGCCCGCTCACCGACGATATGCTCCGCAAACGTGTCAGTATCACCGCGGATGCGGTGCACCGACAGCGCGGCGCACAAATGCAACTACGAGCTTTTTAACCGCAACAATTTTAGTATACGCTATTGGAGCTGGAATTACCGCGGCTGCTGGCACCAGACTTGCCCTCCAATTGTTCCTCGTTAAAATATTTAAAGTGTACTCATTCCGATTACGAGGCCTCGTAAGAGTCCCGTATCGTTATTTTTCGTCACTACCTCCCCGTGCCGGGAGTGGGTAATTTGCGCGCCTGCTGCCTTCCTTGGATGTGGTAGCCGTTTCTCAGGCTCCCTCTCCGGAATCGAACCCTGATTCCCCGTTACCCGTGACAACCATGGTAGTCGCAGAAACTACCATCGAAAGTTGATAAGGCAGACATTTGAAAGATGCGTCGCCGGTACTGGACCATGCGATCGGCAAAAGTTATCCAGATTCATCAAAATTAACGACTTCGGACGCGAGGCCCTCCGTCGATTGGTTTTGATCTAATAAAAGCACTCATCCCATCACTGGTCAGAGTTCTGATTGCATGTATTAGCTCTAGAATTACCACAGTTATCCAAGTAACTGAGTAAGATCTAAGGAACCAAAACTGATATATTGAGCCATTCGCGGTATCGCCTTAATACGGCTTGCACTGAGACATGCATGGCTTAATCTTTGAGACAAGCATATAACTACTGGCAGGATCAACCAGGGAGCTATCGACTCTTTTTAAGAGCTGAGAGCTACTCATTCATTCCCAAGCCAGCCACTGAGCGCGGCGTGCGAGGGTTGTCTTTTATACGACAGAATGTTATTTTTTCTTCATACACATAGGGTATATTATATGAAGACGACATTGTTATTTGTCGTTACAACTGTATTTTCCTTTCAGGTTGAACACATCCACGTTTTTATAATAAAACTTTGTTTCTAAATTTTCGTTATCGATGAATCGACGTTCACGCCCGGAGTGTTGAGAGACCCCGAGGGGTTTGAAACTCATGGCCGCTTCATAGCGCGAGGGCACAGCTGAATATTATTTTATCATGATTCAGCCCACCATCAATTTATATATATTTAAAATAATAATTATTGATATCATCCAAGCAGGCCGTGGGCGCCCCACACATAAAGACGGGCGGCTCTTGCAATGGATTCAAAATCGGTAAATCACAGATCATAAACACAATTATATAAATCATGTCTAAATAAAACAAACTTTATCATCAGACATCTTTTTACCCGCCGCGGGGGGGTCTCTGTCTTATAATACAATAAAGTTACACAAACATAATCACAACTCCAGCAACAAACATCTCACACTCATCACACAACACCAAAAGCACAACTTTATCATATTATTTTCATATCATACCACCAAACAAGCGAGTCACAATAGTAGCAGTGACATCACCTGCGCATGCGCAGCTCGTATATTTTCGGTCTTACTGGCATATAGCTGTGTTCTAGTTGTGTTTTTCTTGCAATTTTTGGTTTAAAAAAGTGTAAATTTAATAATTTTGATATATTATTGCATAAATGAACACTAGCAATGAAGACGAAAAAATTACTCTCCATTACTACACCCATTTTACATGTTCACATGATGGAGCAGCGTATAGTTACGATACGCTGTTTTATGAGATAAAAAAAAACACGAGAAACTAATCACTTTCATGCAGAGACATTCAAAAAATTAAAAATATTTTTTTTTATAAAAAAACTTGATTAGAAGTTAAAAATAATATGTTAATTTTTCAAAAAATGGTTGTCTCACGTTATTTTAGCAGTAATGTGATAAATAAACAAAGTTACATAAAGTTACTTCATGAAATACATACCTGATCCGTATTAATTGATGCTTGTAGACTATCCAGGTGAAATATATTAGACTCATTTTCTAGCTGCCCTGGCGTTACTTCAGTAATGTATTCCTGAAAGTATAACAAGATAAACTATTTTCTCTCTAAGACAGCAGCTGTAGTATAGGTAGGACACATGAAATTAACTACATAAAAGCAAGTGTAAACACATGAATTGTAATGACAGCAAATAATAAAAAGAAATTAAAATTGAATAGGGTCAAAAATTTCTGCAATCGGTCGAAATGTACCTAGTTTAGTTTTTTTTAATTTATCAAAATAATAATTAACCACGATCAAATTAAAATATAATACACCTACGTGTTTTTACCCGACTACCAACAGGGGAGGGTTATGAGGTTAGCACCCTATGTTTGTATGTTTGTATGTTTATATGTTTGTATGTTTGTATGTATGTGGCCGATTTCTTTGTTCCCACGTAGCGCTGAAACTACTGGTTCGATTTCAACAAATTATGTGTCGATTGATTCGTCTCAATACCCCGATGGTTATAGGCTATAGGATTTAGGGCTCCGACCCCGAATAAGCCTTCAAAACGCGTATTAAAGTTTAGGTAGCCGCAGGCTGCAGGCCCCATAGAGAAAAATTACAATACCTACGACCTATTTTCATTTTCAACTCTATGCCTATCAAATATGACCGATACGTCATTCTATTTTGTCAATGTAAATGTTTCAAACCTTTTTATTGGTGTTTTTCTGTAGTTACCGGTCATATTATTAATTTAACCCCGCCTCCATTTCATGACTGTGAAATTTCTTTGAACTAGACACTGGCAGAAAAGTGACAAAACAGTCGCATATTGCCAATAACAAAGAAGTCAAGTCAAGTCAACTTTCACGTAGTCGGGTTGTAGTTTTTAACTTTATCTTGTTAAATCATTGACTTATGTTTAACTAGCAGCGCCTCGCGGTTTCACCCGCGTAGTTCCCGTTCCCGTAGGAATTTCGGGATAAATAGCCTATAGCCTATGTCCTATTCCAGACTATAATCTATCTCTGTGCCAAATTTCATCCAGATCCGTTCAGCCGTTCTGGCGTGATAAAGGAACAAACATCCATCCATCCATCTATCTATCCATCCATCCAAACTTTCACGTTTATAATATTAGTGAGATTATTAGTGAGATGAGATTATACATATTATATTATATGTATTATATTATACATATTATACATTATATGTATAGTGAGATGAGATTATTAGTTACTGTCATCAATCATCATCCTGTATGAACAACAAAAGATAATAGAGTCAGCTTTTATAAAAATATCTTATAGGCATGTGTAATTTAAAATAAGTAGTAAGTAACCAAATGTAGCCTACATACCCTGAGAGCAATAGATCCGGTTTCGACGTCATCGATGAGCACCTGACCCTCGATAGGCGCCAGACGGAACAACGCTGAGATCAGAGAGGACTTGCCGGCACCCCGGTGCGACCGACCACACCAACCTGTAAATAAATTTATGACATTTAATTTTCATCGTGATGACAGCAAATAATAAAAAGAAATTAAAAATGAAAATTGAATAGGGTCAAAAATTTCTGTTGTACAAAAATGTTGCCGGATTTTTTTCACTAGATGTCGTTAGTCGTTCAGCATTGAATGAGATTGTTGGCTTGTTTCTCTTAAACAAGATAAAGTTAACAAGATAAAGTTAAAAACTACAACCCGACTACGTGAAAGTTATAAAAGTTTGAAACATTTACATTGACAAAATAGAATGACGTATCGGTCATATTTGATAGGCATAGAGTTGAAAATGAAAATAGGTCGTAGGTATTGTAATTTTTTTTCTCTATGGGGCCTGCAGCCTGCGGCTACCTAAATTTTAATACGCGTTTTGAAGGCTTATTCGGGGTCGGAGCCCTAAATCCTATAACCATCGGGGTATTGAGACGAATCAATCGATACATAATTTGTTGAAATCGAACCAGTAGTTCAGCAGCGCTACGTGGGAACAAAGAAATCGGCCACATACATACAAACATACAAACATAGGGTGCTAACCTCATAACCCTCCCCTGTTGGTAGTCGGGTAAAAAGTAGCCTATGTTCTATTCCAGACTATAAGTAAAAGTAAAAGTAAAAAGTAAAAGTCATTTATTTGCAAAAACACGTGTAAAAAGGTGATAAATAATTATTTTTATCTACCCAAATATCATAAACCCTCTCTAATGCGTTCAAAAACCATAGGCAATGACCAGCATTACCAACCAACAGAAATAAACGGAACTGTAATGAACTCCTAACCTACTGAAAACCGTAGGTTATAGAGTTTAAATTTGGAATAGGTGTCAAATTCAAGTGAGTGTGCTAATCGCACGACATTTTGATCTCGAGTGACACAAGAATAGTGACTTTGTTTGTTTTTCTATGATTTAAAAAAAAATACAGATATTCGAAACGCCGCCATTTCGAGCTGTCATTTATTCGTTAGCTTTTTATTTCCAGTTACGAGTAGACAAATTTTCTGTTAAGTTGAATAAGTTATTTATTTCTGTCGAAAATGAGTGATAGTGACTCAGAACAACTGTCAATGTTAACTACCATTACTATAATAAATAATTTGCTTCTGTATGTGTTCAATTTATTTTTTATTGCATTACACTGGTAACAATGCTGGTCATTTCCCTATGGTTCCTGAACCCATCATAGAGCCCTTATGATATTTGGGTAGATAAAAATAATTAGAGAGTAAGGCATGCAGGTTTTAATTTAATTGTACATAGCAACAGCAGATTATAAGCATATTAATTAATCGATTTGAATTTAGTATACCTAGCATAAAATTAGAATACATCATTTAGAAATTCATCAATATTATAGTAGCATTTTTCACATAAAAGTTTTTTAAATTTAGTCTTAAATAAGTTTACATTTAACTCTTTGTAGCTCTTAGGTATTTTATTATAGATAATAGGTGCCATGCACACTACACTCTTTCTCAACAGAGTAGTTTTTGATTCGTGAATGGCTAATCTGTTGTTGTCCCTTCTATTCCTAATTACAATGTCACACATTCGGGGAAACAGATTGGGATTGTTCCTAACAAATAGCGCAATTTCCAGAATGAGTACAAGCTTGTGAGTGTTAGTATTTTATGTTTTTTAAACAGGGGTTTACAACTATCTGTAGGTTGGATTTTAAACATAGCTCTTATGCAGCGCTTTTGCATTTTGAAAATTATTTCTTTATCAGTAGAATTACCGTAGAAGATAATTCCGTATTTGATCACCGATTCTACTGTACCATAATAAGCTGTTAATAGAGTATTTTGATTAACAGTTGGGGAGAGCTTATATAGAGCATAAGCTAAGCTGCTAACCCTTTTACTTAGAGTCTCTATATGTTTTTTCCAGTT
>OX352255.1:122500-130000 GCA_947086465.1 Eupithecia exiguata
GCCGCCATCCTCCGTCGCTACGGGCCTGGCACCCTCTATGGGAAATGGGCCCCGTTCAAGACGAACTTGGACAGGAGTGGACGACGACGAGAAAGCGGAACCTCCCGAACACCACATCTCCCGACGCCGTTACAACGTCGGGATTCAGTGCTGGGCTTATTCCTGTTCGCTCGCCGCTACTAAGGAAATCCTAGTTAGTTTCTTTTCCTCCGCTTACTAATATGCTTAAATTCGGCGGGTAATCCTCCCTGATCTGAGGCCAACGTATAAAAAGGGGAGGCAGACACGATATCCGTTACGACGAGACGTGGATTAGTTTGAGAAAGATCTCTCTTTACAAACACACCAGTCGCGCCATTCGGACGTCGAGTCCGCCTACGTCCCTCCTCTGAGCAATAATTTGATTTTATTCAAGAATTGCGATACAAATGCGCGCTTTGTGTAGCACATCGTTTCAGATTAATTTATACAGCAACGCATCAGCGAGATATTATAATCACACATCGTTTGTTGTAAATTTCAATCGACACGATGCGCAACGCGCACGTCACATCCTTAAATTTTATCAACATGCTTTGTTTTGTATATTTAAACGGACTCTGATAATGTATTTTTACACACACTACGAGAGAACCGTCATATGCGATGATTATTATAATAATAATAATAATAAACGCAATGTGATTGTTTATTTATGCAGCCGGCCCTCAGACAGGAGTGGTCCTGGATGTGTATCCACGGACCGCAATGTGCGTTCGAAATGTCGATGTTCAAATGTGTCCTGCAGTTCACACTATGACGCGCAGTTAACTGCGTTCTTCATCGACCCGCGAGCCAAGTGATCCACCGATCAGGGTAATAGTTTATATATATCGTGTACACTTTTAAACATATAACATTGTTTGATGTCATATTAATTGTTGTGTGTGTAATTTAGAACGAGTGCACCACCGTTAAATACATAATATAAAACAAGCACACTCACTCTAAACCGTAATTTTTGTTTAGTTAACGAGCACGCTTCATTCGCCCGAGCTCGGGGTGCGGATTTTTCACCCGTCTAAGCCCTCTGACGCGAGCGTGACGCGAGATAAACGAATAGAATATATCCGAATCTCTTTATCGAAATAATGTTATAAAATTAATTATAACTTTGGATGACTTATTAAAAATATGCGCGCGCGCAAATATTGCTGTTGCAATAACGACAATAACGCACACACACACACGTTAATGATCCTTCCGCAGGTTCCCCTACGGAAACCTTGTTACGACTTTTACTTCCTCTAAATGATCAAGTTTGGTCAACTTCCCAACGACGCCAACGGCCGTGAAGCCACCGCGTGTCGGTCCGAAGACCTCACTAAATCATTCAATCGGTAGTAGCGACGGGCGGTGTGTACAAAGGGCAGGGACGTAATCAACGCGAGCTTATGACTCGCGCTTACTAGGAATTCCTCGTTTATGGGGGATAATTGCAAACCCCAATCCCCAGCACGAAGGAGTTTCAACGGGTTGCCCGGGCCTTTAGGCCAGGGAGAACATGTTGATTCCTTCAGTGTAGCGCGCGTGCGGCCCAGGACATCTAAGGGCATCACAGACCTGTTATTGCTCAATCTCGTGCGGCTCGAAACCGCCGGTCCCTCTAAGAAGAATTTTAATACGTCGCCAGTGAGTTGCGTGACCGAAGCCATGCACACCGAAATGACGACGCCTATTTAGCAGGCTAGAGTCTCGTTCGTTACCGGAATTAACCAGACAAATCGCTCCACCAACTAAGAACGGCCATGCACCACCACCCACCGAATCAAGAAAGAGCTGTTAATCTGTCAATCCTTCCGGTGTCCGGGCCTGGTGAGATTTCCCGTGTTGAGTCAAATTAAGCCGCAGGCTCCACTCCTGGTGGTGCCCTTCCGTCAATTCCTTTAAGTTTCAGCTTTGCAACCATACTCCCCCCGGAGTCCAAAATCTTTGGTTTCCCGGAAGCTGCCCGCCGAGCCATTGTAGTAACGTCGGCGGATCGCTAGATGACATATTTACGGTTAGAACTAGGGCGGTATCTAATCGCCTTCGAACCTCTAACTTTCGTTCTTGATTGATGAAAACACCTTTGGCAAATGCTTTCGCTGATGTTCGTCTTGCGACGATCCAAGAATTTCACCTCTAACGTCGCAATACGAATGCCCCCAGTTATCCCTATTAATCATTACCTCGGAGTTCTGAAAA
The DNA here is from genome assembly GCA_947086465.1 of Eupithecia exiguata. Classification (NCBI taxonomy): domain Eukaryota; kingdom Metazoa; phylum Arthropoda; class Insecta; order Lepidoptera; family Geometridae; genus Eupithecia; species Eupithecia exiguata. The sequence continues at coordinate 124,727 of OX352255.1, forward strand.
CCAACAAAATAGAACCGAGATCATATTCTATTATTCCATGCACGAAATATTCAAGCAGCATTTTGAGCCCGCTTTGAGCACTCTAATTTGTTCAAAGTAAAATTGTCGGCCCATCTCGACACTCAATAAAGAGCACCGCGATAGGATTTTGATATTGAACGGGCGTTTGACCGCCCGCTCACCGACGATATGCTCCGCAAACGTGTCAGTATCACCGCGGATGCGGTGCACCGACAGCGCGGCGCACAAATGCAACTACGAGCTTTTTAACCGCAACAATTTTAGTATACGCTATTGGAGCTGGAATTACCGCGGCTGCTGGCACCAGACTTGCCCTCCAATTGTTCCTCGTTAAAATATTTAAAGTGTACTCATTCCGATTACGAGGCCTCGTAAGAGTCCCGTATCGTTATTTTTCGTCACTACCTCCCCGTGCCGGGAGTGGGTAATTTGCGCGCCTGCTGCCTTCCTTGGATGTGGTAGCCGTTTCTCAGGCTCCCTCTCCGGAATCGAACCCTGATTCCCCGTTACCCGTGACAACCATGGTAGTCGCAGAAACTACCATCGAAAGTTGATAAGGCAGACATTTGAAAGATGCGTCGCCGGTACTGGACCATGCGATCGGCAAAAGTTATCCAGATTCATCAAAATTAACGACTTCGGACGCGAGGCCCTCCGTCGATTGGTTTTGATCTAATAAAAGCACTCATCCCATCACTGGTCAGAGTTCTGATTGCATGTATTAGCTCTAGAATTACCACAGTTATCCAAGTAACTGAGTAAGATCTAAGGAACCAAAACTGATATATTGAGCCATTCGCGGTATCGCCTTAATACGGCTTGCACTGAGACATGCATGGCTTAATCTTTGAGACAAGCATATAACTACTGGCAGGATCAACCAGGGAGCTATCGACTCTTTTTAAGAGCTGAGAGCTACTCATTCATTCCCAAGCCAGCCACTGAGCGCGGCGTGCGAGGGTTGTCTTTTATACGACAGAATGTTATTTTTTCTTCATACACATAGGGTATATTATATGAAGACGACATTGTTATTTGTCGTTACAACTGTATTTTCCTTTCAGGTTGAACACATCCACGTTTTTATAATAAAACTTTGTTTCTAAATTTTCGTTATCGATGAATCGACGTTCACGCCCGGAGTGTTGAGAGACCCCGAGGGGTTTGAAACTCATGGCCGCTTCATAGCGCGAGGGCACAGCTGAATATTATTTTATCATGATTCAGCCCACCATCAATTTATATATATTTAAAATAATAATTATTGATATCATCCAAGCAGGCCGTGGGCGCCCCACACATAAAGACGGGCGGCTCTTGCAATGGATTCAAAATCGGTAAATCACAGATCATAAACACAATTATATAAATCATGTCTAAATAAAACAAACTTTATCATCAGACATCTTTTTACCCGCCGCGGGGGGGTCTCTGTCTTATAATACAATAAAGTTACACAAACATAATCACAACTCCAGCAACAAACATCTCACACTCATCACACAACACCAAAAGCACAACTTTATCATATTATTTTCATATCATACCACCAAACAAGCGAGTCACAATAGTAGCAGTGACATCACCTGCGCATGCGCAGCTCGTATATTTTCGGTCTTACTGGCATATAGCTGTGTTCTAGTTGTGTTTTTCTTGCAATTTTTGGTTTAAAAAAGTGTAAATTTAATAATTTTGATATATTATTGCATAAATGAACACTAGCAATGAAGACGAAAAAATTACTCTCCATTACTACACCCATTTTACATGTTCACATGATGGAGCAGCGTATAGTTACGATACGCTGTTTTATGAGATAAAAAAAAACACGAGAAACTAATCACTTTCATGCAGAGACATTCAAAAAATTAAAAATATTTTTTTTTATAAAAAAACTTGATTAGAAGTTAAAAATAATATGTTAATTTTTCAAAAAATGGTTGTCTCACGTTATTTTAGCAGTAATGTGATAAATAAACAAAGTTACATAAAGTTACTTCATGAAATACATACCTGATCCGTATTAATTGATGCTTGTAGACTATCCAGGTGAAATATATTAGACTCATTTTCTAGCTGCCCTGGCGTTACTTCAGTAATGTATTCCTGAAAGTATAACAAGATAAACTATTTTCTCTCTAAGACAGCAGCTGTAGTATAGGTAGGACACATGAAATTAACTACATAAAAGCAAGTGTAAACACATGAATTGTAATGACAGCAAATAATAAAAAGAAATTAAAATTGAATAGGGTCAAAAATTTCTGCAATCGGTCGAAATGTACCTAGTTTAGTTTTTTTTAATTTATCAAAATAATAATTAACCACGATCAAATTAAAATATAATACACCTACGTGTTTTTACCCGACTACCAACAGGGGAGGGTTATGAGGTTAGCACCCTATGTTTGTATGTTTGTATGTTTATATGTTTGTATGTTTGTATGTATGTGGCCGATTTCTTTGTTCCCACGTAGCGCTGAAACTACTGGTTCGATTTCAACAAATTATGTGTCGATTGATTCGTCTCAATACCCCGATGGTTATAGGCTATAGGATTTAGGGCTCCGACCCCGAATAAGCCTTCAAAACGCGTATTAAAGTTTAGGTAGCCGCAGGCTGCAGGCCCCATAGAGAAAAATTACAATACCTACGACCTATTTTCATTTTCAACTCTATGCCTATCAAATATGACCGATACGTCATTCTATTTTGTCAATGTAAATGTTTCAAACCTTTTTATTGGTGTTTTTCTGTAGTTACCGGTCATATTATTAATTTAACCCCGCCTCCATTTCATGACTGTGAAATTTCTTTGAACTAGACACTGGCAGAAAAGTGACAAAACAGTCGCATATTGCCAATAACAAAGAAGTCAAGTCAAGTCAACTTTCACGTAGTCGGGTTGTAGTTTTTAACTTTATCTTGTTAAATCATTGACTTATGTTTAACTAGCAGCGCCTCGCGGTTTCACCCGCGTAGTTCCCGTTCCCGTAGGAATTTCGGGATAAATAGCCTATAGCCTATGTCCTATTCCAGACTATAATCTATCTCTGTGCCAAATTTCATCCAGATCCGTTCAGCCGTTCTGGCGTGATAAAGGAACAAACATCCATCCATCCATCTATCTATCCATCCATCCAAACTTTCACGTTTATAATATTAGTGAGATTATTAGTGAGATGAGATTATACATATTATATTATATGTATTATATTATACATATTATACATTATATGTATAGTGAGATGAGATTATTAGTTACTGTCATCAATCATCATCCTGTATGAACAACAAAAGATAATAGAGTCAGCTTTTATAAAAATATCTTATAGGCATGTGTAATTTAAAATAAGTAGTAAGTAACCAAATGTAGCCTACATACCCTGAGAGCAATAGATCCGGTTTCGACGTCATCGATGAGCACCTGACCCTCGATAGGCGCCAGACGGAACAACGCTGAGATCAGAGAGGACTTGCCGGCACCCCGGTGCGACCGACCACACCAACCTGTAAATAAATTTATGACATTTAATTTTCATCGTGATGACAGCAAATAATAAAAAGAAATTAAAAATGAAAATTGAATAGGGTCAAAAATTTCTGTTGTACAAAAATGTTGCCGGATTTTTTTCACTAGATGTCGTTAGTCGTTCAGCATTGAATGAGATTGTTGGCTTGTTTCTCTTAAACAAGATAAAGTTAACAAGATAAAGTTAAAAACTACAACCCGACTACGTGAAAGTTATAAAAGTTTGAAACATTTACATTGACAAAATAGAATGACGTATCGGTCATATTTGATAGGCATAGAGTTGAAAATGAAAATAGGTCGTAGGTATTGTAATTTTTTTTCTCTATGGGGCCTGCAGCCTGCGGCTACCTAAATTTTAATACGCGTTTTGAAGGCTTATTCGGGGTCGGAGCCCTAAATCCTATAACCATCGGGGTATTGAGACGAATCAATCGATACATAATTTGTTGAAATCGAACCAGTAGTTCAGCAGCGCTACGTGGGAACAAAGAAATCGGCCACATACATACAAACATACAAACATAGGGTGCTAACCTCATAACCCTCCCCTGTTGGTAGTCGGGTAAAAAGTAGCCTATGTTCTATTCCAGACTATAAGTAAAAGTAAAAGTAAAAAGTAAAAGTCATTTATTTGCAAAAACACGTGTAAAAAGGTGATAAATAATTATTTTTATCTACCCAAATATCATAAACCCTCTCTAATGCGTTCAAAAACCATAGGCAATGACCAGCATTACCAACCAACAGAAATAAACGGAACTGTAATGAACTCCTAACCTACTGAAAACCGTAGGTTATAGAGTTTAAATTTGGAATAGGTGTCAAATTCAAGTGAGTGTGCTAATCGCACGACATTTTGATCTCGAGTGACACAAGAATAGTGACTTTGTTTGTTTTTCTATGATTTAAAAAAAAATACAGATATTCGAAACGCCGCCATTTCGAGCTGTCATTTATTCGTTAGCTTTTTATTTCCAGTTACGAGTAGACAAATTTTCTGTTAAGTTGAATAAGTTATTTATTTCTGTCGAAAATGAGTGATAGTGACTCAGAACAACTGTCAATGTTAACTACCATTACTATAATAAATAATTTGCTTCTGTATGTGTTCAATTTATTTTTTATTGCATTACACTGGTAACAATGCTGGTCATTTCCCTATGGTTCCTGAACCCATCATAGAGCCCTTATGATATTTGGGTAGATAAAAATAATTAGAGAGTAAGGCATGCAGGTTTTAATTTAATTGTACATAGCAACAGCAGATTATAAGCATATTAATTAATCGATTTGAATTTAGTATACCTAGCATAAAATTAGAATACATCATTTAGAAATTCATCAATATTATAGTAGCATTTTTCACATAAAAGTTTTTTAAATTTAGTCTTAAATAAGTTTACATTTAACTCTTTGTAGCTCTTAGGTATTTTATTATAGATAATAGGTGCCATGCACACTACACTCTTTCTCAACAGAGTAGTTTTTGATTCGTGAATGGCTAATCTGTTGTTGTCCCTTCTATTCCTAATTACAATGTCACACATTCGGGGAAACAGATTGGGATTGTTCCTAACAAATAGCGCAATTTCCAGAATGAGTACAAGCTTGTGAGTGTTAGTATTTTATGTTTTTTAAACAGGGGTTTACAACTATCTGTAGGTTGGATTTTAAACATAGCTCTTATGCAGCGCTTTTGCATTTTGAAAATTATTTCT
>OX352255.1:135000-145000 GCA_947086465.1 Eupithecia exiguata
CCCTGAGCGGTTTCACGTACTATTGAACTCTCTCTTCAAAGTTCTTTTCAACTTTCCCTCACGGTACTTGTTCGCTATCGGTCTCGCGGTAATATTTAGCCTTAGATGGAGTTTACCACCCACTTAGGGCTGCACTCTCAAGCAACCCGACTCTGAGGAGTGTCCCTCTCGCCGCCATCCTCCGTCGCTACGGGCCTGGCACCCTCTATGGGAAATGGGCCCCGTTCAAGACGAACTTGGACAGGAGTGGACGACGACGAGAAAGCGGAACCTCCCGAACACCACATCTCCCGACGCCGTTACAACGTCGGGATTCAGTGCTGGGCTTATTCCTGTTCGCTCGCCGCTACTAAGGAAATCCTAGTTAGTTTCTTTTCCTCCGCTTACTAATATGCTTAAATTCGGCGGGTAATCCTCCCTGATCTGAGGCCAACGTATAAAAAGGGGAGGCAGACACGATATCCGTTACGACGAGACGTGGATTAGTTTGAGAAAGATCTCTCTTTACAAACACACCAGTCGCGCCATTCGGACGTCGAGTCCGCCTACGTCCCTCCTCTGAGCAATAATTTGATTTTATTCAAGAATTGCGATACAAATGCGCGCTTTGTGTAGCACATCGTTTCAGATTAATTTATACAGCAACGCATCAGCGAGATATTATAATCACACATCGTTTGTTGTAAATTTCAATCGACACGATGCGCAACGCGCACGTCACATCCTTAAATTTTATCAACATGCTTTGTTTTGTATATTTAAACGGACTCTGATAATGTATTTTTACACACACTACGAGAGAACCGTCATATGCGATGATTATTATAATAATAATAATAATAAACGCAATGTGATTGTTTATTTATGCAGCCGGCCCTCAGACAGGAGTGGTCCTGGATGTGTATCCACGGACCGCAATGTGCGTTCGAAATGTCGATGTTCAAATGTGTCCTGCAGTTCACACTATGACGCGCAGTTAACTGCGTTCTTCATCGACCCGCGAGCCAAGTGATCCACCGATCAGGGTAATAGTTTATATATATCGTGTACACTTTTAAACATATAACATTGTTTGATGTCATATTAATTGTTGTGTGTGTAATTTAGAACGAGTGCACCACCGTTAAATACATAATATAAAACAAGCACACTCACTCTAAACCGTAATTTTTGTTTAGTTAACGAGCACGCTTCATTCGCCCGAGCTCGGGGTGCGGATTTTTCACCCGTCTAAGCCCTCTGACGCGAGCGTGACGCGAGATAAACGAATAGAATATATCCGAATCTCTTTATCGAAATAATGTTATAAAATTAATTATAACTTTGGATGACTTATTAAAAATATGCGCGCGCGCAAATATTGCTGTTGCAATAACGACAATAACGCACACACACACACGTTAATGATCCTTCCGCAGGTTCCCCTACGGAAACCTTGTTACGACTTTTACTTCCTCTAAATGATCAAGTTTGGTCAACTTCCCAACGACGCCAACGGCCGTGAAGCCACCGCGTGTCGGTCCGAAGACCTCACTAAATCATTCAATCGGTAGTAGCGACGGGCGGTGTGTACAAAGGGCAGGGACGTAATCAACGCGAGCTTATGACTCGCGCTTACTAGGAATTCCTCGTTTATGGGGGATAATTGCAAACCCCAATCCCCAGCACGAAGGAGTTTCAACGGGTTGCCCGGGCCTTTAGGCCAGGGAGAACATGTTGATTCCTTCAGTGTAGCGCGCGTGCGGCCCAGGACATCTAAGGGCATCACAGACCTGTTATTGCTCAATCTCGTGCGGCTCGAAACCGCCGGTCCCTCTAAGAAGAATTTTAATACGTCGCCAGTGAGTTGCGTGACCGAAGCCATGCACACCGAAATGACGACGCCTATTTAGCAGGCTAGAGTCTCGTTCGTTACCGGAATTAACCAGACAAATCGCTCCACCAACTAAGAACGGCCATGCACCACCACCCACCGAATCAAGAAAGAGCTGTTAATCTGTCAATCCTTCCGGTGTCCGGGCCTGGTGAGATTTCCCGTGTTGAGTCAAATTAAGCCGCAGGCTCCACTCCTGGTGGTGCCCTTCCGTCAATTCCTTTAAGTTTCAGCTTTGCAACCATACTCCCCCCGGAGTCCAAAATCTTTGGTTTCCCGGAAGCTGCCCGCCGAGCCATTGTAGTAACGTCGGCGGATCGCTAGATGACATATTTACGGTTAGAACTAGGGCGGTATCTAATCGCCTTCGAACCTCTAACTTTCGTTCTTGATTGATGAAAACACCTTTGGCAAATGCTTTCGCTGATGTTCGTCTTGCGACGATCCAAGAATTTCACCTCTAACGTCGCAATACGAATGCCCCCAGTTATCCCTATTAATCATTACCTCGGAGTTCTGAAAACCAACAAAATAGAACCGAGATCATATTCTATTATTCCATGCACGAAATATTCAAGCAGCATTTTGAGCCCGCTTTGAGCACTCTAATTTGTTCAAAGTAAAATTGTCGGCCCATCTCGACACTCAATAAAGAGCACCGCGATAGGATTTTGATATTGAACGGGCGTTTGACCGCCCGCTCACCGACGATATGCTCCGCAAACGTGTCAGTATCACCGCGGATGCGGTGCACCGACAGCGCGGCGCACAAATGCAACTACGAGCTTTTTAACCGCAACAATTTTAGTATACGCTATTGGAGCTGGAATTACCGCGGCTGCTGGCACCAGACTTGCCCTCCAATTGTTCCTCGTTAAAATATTTAAAGTGTACTCATTCCGATTACGAGGCCTCGTAAGAGTCCCGTATCGTTATTTTTCGTCACTACCTCCCCGTGCCGGGAGTGGGTAATTTGCGCGCCTGCTGCCTTCCTTGGATGTGGTAGCCGTTTCTCAGGCTCCCTCTCCGGAATCGAACCCTGATTCCCCGTTACCCGTGACAACCATGGTAGTCGCAGAAACTACCATCGAAAGTTGATAAGGCAGACATTTGAAAGATGCGTCGCCGGTACTGGACCATGCGATCGGCAAAAGTTATCCAGATTCATCAAAATTAACGACTTCGGACGCGAGGCCCTCCGTCGATTGGTTTTGATCTAATAAAAGCACTCATCCCATCACTGGTCAGAGTTCTGATTGCATGTATTAGCTCTAGAATTACCACAGTTATCCAAGTAACTGAGTAAGATCTAAGGAACCAAAACTGATATATTGAGCCATTCGCGGTATCGCCTTAATACGGCTTGCACTGAGACATGCATGGCTTAATCTTTGAGACAAGCATATAACTACTGGCAGGATCAACCAGGGAGCTATCGACTCTTTTTAAGAGCTGAGAGCTACTCATTCATTCCCAAGCCAGCCACTGAGCGCGGCGTGCGAGGGTTGTCTTTTATACGACAGAATGTTATTTTTTCTTCATACACATAGGGTATATTATATGAAGACGACATTGTTATTTGTCGTTACAACTGTATTTTCCTTTCAGGTTGAACACATCCACGTTTTTATAATAAAACTTTGTTTCTAAATTTTCGTTATCGATGAATCGACGTTCACGCCCGGAGTGTTGAGAGACCCCGAGGGGTTTGAAACTCATGGCCGCTTCATAGCGCGAGGGCACAGCTGAATATTATTTTATCATGATTCAGCCCACCATCAATTTATATATATTTAAAATAATAATTATTGATATCATCCAAGCAGGCCGTGGGCGCCCCACACATAAAGACGGGCGGCTCTTGCAATGGATTCAAAATCGGTAAATCACAGATCATAAACACAATTATATAAATCATGTCTAAATAAAACAAACTTTATCATCAGACATCTTTTTACCCGCCGCGGGGGGGTCTCTGTCTTATAATACAATAAAGTTACACAAACATAATCACAACTCCAGCAACAAACATCTCACACTCATCACACAACACCAAAAGCACAACTTTATCATATTATTTTCATATCATACCACCAAACAAGCGAGTCACAATAGTAGCAGTGACATCACCTGCGCATGCGCAGCTCGTATATTTTCGGTCTTACTGGCATATAGCTGTGTTCTAGTTGTGTTTTTCTTGCAATTTTTGGTTTAAAAAAGTGTAAATTTAATAATTTTGATATATTATTGCATAAATGAACACTAGCAATGAAGACGAAAAAATTACTCTCCATTACTACACCCATTTTACATGTTCACATGATGGAGCAGCGTATAGTTACGATACGCTGTTTTATGAGATAAAAAAAAACACGAGAAACTAATCACTTTCATGCAGAGACATTCAAAAAATTAAAAATATTTTTTTTTATAAAAAAACTTGATTAGAAGTTAAAAATAATATGTTAATTTTTCAAAAAATGGTTGTCTCACGTTATTTTAGCAGTAATGTGATAAATAAACAAAGTTACATAAAGTTACTTCATGAAATACATACCTGATCCGTATTAATTGATGCTTGTAGACTATCCAGGTGAAATATATTAGACTCATTTTCTAGCTGCCCTGGCGTTACTTCAGTAATGTATTCCTGAAAGTATAACAAGATAAACTATTTTCTCTCTAAGACAGCAGCTGTAGTATAGGTAGGACACATGAAATTAACTACATAAAAGCAAGTGTAAACACATGAATTGTAATGACAGCAAATAATAAAAAGAAATTAAAATTGAATAGGGTCAAAAATTTCTGCAATCGGTCGAAATGTACCTAGTTTAGTTTTTTTTAATTTATCAAAATAATAATTAACCACGATCAAATTAAAATATAATACACCTACGTGTTTTTACCCGACTACCAACAGGGGAGGGTTATGAGGTTAGCACCCTATGTTTGTATGTTTGTATGTTTATATGTTTGTATGTTTGTATGTATGTGGCCGATTTCTTTGTTCCCACGTAGCGCTGAAACTACTGGTTCGATTTCAACAAATTATGTGTCGATTGATTCGTCTCAATACCCCGATGGTTATAGGCTATAGGATTTAGGGCTCCGACCCCGAATAAGCCTTCAAAACGCGTATTAAAGTTTAGGTAGCCGCAGGCTGCAGGCCCCATAGAGAAAAATTACAATACCTACGACCTATTTTCATTTTCAACTCTATGCCTATCAAATATGACCGATACGTCATTCTATTTTGTCAATGTAAATGTTTCAAACCTTTTTATTGGTGTTTTTCTGTAGTTACCGGTCATATTATTAATTTAACCCCGCCTCCATTTCATGACTGTGAAATTTCTTTGAACTAGACACTGGCAGAAAAGTGACAAAACAGTCGCATATTGCCAATAACAAAGAAGTCAAGTCAAGTCAACTTTCACGTAGTCGGGTTGTAGTTTTTAACTTTATCTTGTTAAATCATTGACTTATGTTTAACTAGCAGCGCCTCGCGGTTTCACCCGCGTAGTTCCCGTTCCCGTAGGAATTTCGGGATAAATAGCCTATAGCCTATGTCCTATTCCAGACTATAATCTATCTCTGTGCCAAATTTCATCCAGATCCGTTCAGCCGTTCTGGCGTGATAAAGGAACAAACATCCATCCATCCATCTATCTATCCATCCATCCAAACTTTCACGTTTATAATATTAGTGAGATTATTAGTGAGATGAGATTATACATATTATATTATATGTATTATATTATACATATTATACATTATATCTAGACCCGGAAGCCACAAGCACTTAAGTCAATAATCGAGTATCTTGAAAAGTTTACAGGCCGATGTTTTTAATGTCTGGTATAAAAAAAAACTACTGAGATGGTATTTTATTATTATTTTTTATTAGTCACTTAGTAATTAGCTATACACCAAACTAAACTAGTTACTCTATGTTTATTAGTACATAATAAAATCTGACTTAAGTTTGTTTGACCGCTCATAAATAGGTAATGAGACATGAATTACGTGTTTCTAACACGTAAGTCATATCACATAATGATCTCAAATAATAAGTCATACGCCTTACCTACTACAAAATTACAATATAAGTAAGTCATTATACCTACTAAATTTTTTAATAACTGAGCATGTATAAAAATGCGTTAAAAATTAATCAACAAAAACAAATCCATAAAAAAATTAATCACTATATTCAGAGCTTTGCAAATCAGGGTCGACGTTCCTAGCATCTGCAGCGGTTGCTAAATTTTTGTAAAAATGGTGGAAACATTCCGGTACGAGAGGTAATAGCGAAATTATGTCTCGTTTTTTTTCCATACTTATTGGCACTGGGTTGTTTGTTATCGGTGAAACAGTCAAATTTATGGTGCCGGTTCGTGTGCTCCTTCTGAAGTTAATGGCTTTAAAATCTTCATCTCTGGAAAGTGAGTTTTTATATTTTATTACTCCAAAGTCCGCCTCGTAGCACAGCCACTTCACATCATGCCATTTAAAAACATTGTTTGAAGTGTCTTTTTTTCGGGCTACTAGTGGCCCTTTTAGCAAACTCGCAAAGTCCATGAACTCCGCTTGTTGCATTTCGTGCACGGTAAACTTTTGCACCGACTGCATCCAGTCATGCGGGTGATATACTTGAATAGCAGATTTTTTCTTTTTTTTCTCAATGATGGCATGATCTAAATCCACTTCCATGTGAGTGTGGCCTGGTACCATAAATTTGTGATGAATTTAAATTTTAAGGAGGGTTTCAGTGTCATCAGGTATGTAAACATTGCGGCTACGTGGGTATTCTTGTTTTGACCTCCACATGTATCGGAGTACAAAATAACTTCAGAAATGTCCTGAGGCAGTTCTTTGAGGTGGATGAATAAACAAGATGCTATTTGATTAGCACCTCGACCCGAGATTCCCTCATGCCACATGTAATGTGTAGACAATCCCGTTGCATTGTCGTGCACAGTAAGATTAAATGTCCAAAGCTGCCTTTTATAAAAAGCTACGGATGACTCTAAAGCTGGAGTAGGTAGACACTGTTGGAGATCAAAAGAAAGGCACTTAATGGTTTTGTCTATTGATGCAGTCATTTTGTCAGACTTTTTTTCATTATAAGCCATATCAGCTGCAAGCAAATGTGACTCACGTTCCGCCTCAAGGGTTAATTTTGCAGTTTCGTCGTTGGCGACACTTATCTTCATTTTAATGATGTCACAGTGGTGGCAAGTGTCAACTTTTGGCTTTTTAAAACTCAACTTTAATTTATGAAACTCTCTTCGGTAAATTTTGTCACTGACGGGGTTTTCATGAGACGTTTTATATAAAGAATACATGATTGAAATTGTTAAGTGTGATGGTAAATAGTTTCGGCTACTTTTTCGTCTTGTGTAGTGGCTCTCGTATAACGGGAAGGAATTAATATGGCTAATCACTTCAAGAATCTTTAGATCTGAATGTTTATTTGCTGGAGTTTTCTTTCCACGTTTATCTGGTTGAATTATTCCACTGGAAGTGCTGCGTTTCTTTACCTATCAGTTTAACAAAATTATCCGTTATCGCCAAGGTTTTTAAAAAGCAACCTTGACATACGGATATTTTTTCACTGTTAATGTCTAAATGATACCTGTAGGTACATTGTCTAAATTTTTGCCGTTCAGGATCCTCGACACGATGTCGTTCTGTTTGATTTTCCTGGATGGTGATTAGAGATGAAACGAAAGCTGCTCTCAAATCCGTCGTCAACCCAAGATTCCAAAATTCCTTATGAATTACAGCACGTTGTTCATTACTTATCTTTTCTCGGCATTTATTTCGACAATTAGGTAGTTCCTGCATTTTGCGTTCTTCTACATTTTTCCCAGAAGCCGTCACATACGAAAGACCAAGATTGCGCTTCAATTTACTTTCTCGTTTTCTTTTTCGGCTATGTACTGATTGTTGAGGTAGAGATTGTGGCAGTTCTTCATCTTCTGCAGATAGGTTGGGACTTGGTTCAGTGCGTGTAGGGTCAGGCACAGAGTATGTTGGGTCAGCCACAGAGTCATCACTAGAAAAGTCACTGGGTGTTTCATCAGGAGCTGTATGTGTTTGAGTTCCTGATGTGCTTGGTTCAGGATCAATAAAAACACTTTGATCACTATAAACAGCGGTATCTTCTGTGAGCAGACTAGGGCTGGTTGATGATTTTTGAATTATTGTCACTTGGTCAACGTCAGACTGTTCGTTTTGTGGCTCGACAGAAGTTGTTGGTTTCTGCGTCCCAGATGTACTTGGTTGCACAGTAGTAGTTGTACTATGGTCACCTAAAATAATACAGAGCTATGTTATTCGCATAAAAAATTAGAAAAATAATAATGGTCTCTAAATAAATCAATTAGGTATTTAGTAAATTTATCATTCAAAAATTTTCATAAAATGTTACTCCTATTTTTACATTAGACTAAATAACAAATGCTAAATTAAAATGTAAGTATTTATTAAAAAAAAAATGATAATACGTACCAGTAGTTGTATTTTTTGTATTTATAACAAGGTTTAGTATTTTTCTCCCTCTCGATTCCATAGTAACTTATAACATTATCATTAATTGCACAACACAACCACAGCATGGGTCAGAATTATTTATAATGGTGGCTCAAAACAAAATCTTCACGAAGGCACTTCACTTCTTAAAATCCTGGAATTTCTAATGGCCATAATGCATTTTAACAAAAAATAAAGGGTAGGTCGAGAATCTTGTGGGTGAAACAACTTAAGTCAGATAGCTGAAGTCAAAAACAATAATAAAACTATAACGAACAAAAGTACTTAAGTCGACTTAAGTGCTTACGGTCCGGCACTAGAAGTGTTCCAAAAACATAAGTTGTTTGGTGCGTATTACTACCGGCTCGCGAATTGAAGCCCTGTGACTTAGTTGCTTATTGCCGTCGAAGGATTATACAAAAAGCAAAGCCCTGTCAGTTTTTAGCATTTCGAGAAAAAAATGACTTAAGTGCTTATGGACGCCGTGTCTAGATATGTATAGTGAGATGAGATTATTAGTTACTGTCATCAATCATCATCCTGTATGAACAACAAAAGATAATAGAGTCAGCTTTTATAAAAATATCTTATAAGCATGTGTAATTTAAAATAAGTAGTAAGTAACCAAATGTAGCCTACATACCCTGAGAGCAATAGATCCGGTTTCGACGTCATCGATGAGCACCTGACCCTCGATAGGCGCCAGACGGAACAACGCTGAGATCAGAGAGGACTTGCCGGCACCCCGGTGCGACCGACCACACCAACCTGTAAATAAATTTATGACATTTAATTTTCATCGTGATGACAGCAAATAATAAAAAGAAATTAAAAATGAAAATTGAATAGGGTCAAAAATTTCTGTTGTACAAAAATGTTGCCGGATTTTTTTCACTAGATGTCGTTAGTCGTTCAGCATTGAATGAGATTGTTGGCTTGTTTCTCTTAAACAAGATAAAGTTAACAAGATAAAGTTAAAAACTACAACCCGACTACGTGAAAGTTATAAAAGTTTGAAACATTTACATTGACAAAATAGAATGACGTATCGGTCATATTTGATAGGCATAGAGTTGAAAATGAAAATAGGTCGTAGGTATTGTAATTTTTTTTCTCTATGGGGCCTGCAGCCTGCGGCTACCTAAATTTTAATACGCGTTTTGAAGGCTTATTCGGGGTCGGAGCCCTAAATCCTATAACCATCGGGGTATTGAGACGAATCAATCGATACATAATTTGTTGAAATCGAACCAGTAGTTCAGCAGCGCTACGTGGGAACAAAGAAATCGGCCACATACATACAAACATACAAACATAGGGTGCTAACCTCATAACCCTCCCCTGTTGGTAGTCGGGTAAAAAGTAGCCTATGTTCTATTCCAGACTATAAGTAAAAGTAAAAGTAAAAAGTAAAAGTCATTTATTTGCAAAAACACGTGTAAAAAGGTGATAAATAATTATTTTTATCTACCCAAATATCATAAACCCTCTCTAATGCGTTCAAAAACCATAGGCAATGACCAGCATTACCAACCAACAGAAATAAACGGAACTGTAATGAACTCCTAACCTACTGAAAACCGTAGG